>JAKSZT010054512.1:3202371-3308257 GCA_026826555.1 Tolypeutes matacus
GTTGCCACCTGAGAGCCTCCTTGTTGCTCAAATGTGGCCTCTCTCTAAGCCAAACTCAGCATATGATTGCCTTACCTTCCCCCCAACGTGGGACATGACTCCAGGGGATGAGCCTCCCTGGCAACGTGGGATTAATACCAAGTGCCAACTGGCAGCTTTGTGCAGTGGCAGTATCGTAGCCAATGAGGTTTATCCGAGGCACGATTATTGCTCATTGAAAACTTTTCCCAAGTGCCAACTGGCAACACAACTGGAAAAAGACCTTGAATAAAAGGGGGAAATGGTAAAGACAAATGAGTTCAAGTGGCTAAGATACTTCAAAGAGAGATGCGGGAGGTCATCCCAGAGGTAACTCTTATGCACACCTCAGTAGGAGCTCATAGAACATCTAAGTGCCTATCACCCCATTCAGTGGGGTTCCTGAGAGCTCCGGAGACACCCTGGTCCTCTATAAGGGGGGATAGCCCCAGAGACTGATGCCTTATCTGTGGGTTCTATTTTGGAATCTGTGCGCCTGAGAGTGACAGAATTAGAGTCAAATAAGTCCTCCCTGCACATGGTTCACCAGTCCCTTCTATTCAAACCTACATGTGATGCTGGAGTTTCTTAGGTATACTTCTAGAGACTGGAGCCTCCCGCCTACCTATGTGCCAGGTGTGCATGAAATCTAGGTGGAGCTGCAACTCCTACCCTACAGCTCAATGGACTCATCCAAGTCACCTGTTGAGGAGACAACGATGGGAAATGGCCATCCCAGGGAATGGAGAGTGTCTGCATCTGCAGGCAGGATCATCCCACCCACCATATCCATGGGATATAAGCCCTCTCTCACTTGGAGTTGGAGTGGACATCACCATCCCAGTCGCCTCTGGATTGGGGGAAGAACTATGGATTAGAGTGGACTTGATGGTATTCTCTTGCTCACATATGGTGATTCTTGCAATGCAAGAAATTATAACAATGAGGTGGAGCCAGAGGCCACTTGATAGTTTTTGGGTAGGGAGGGGATGATCAGTTGAAATACAGGGGCTTCTTTGGGAGTTGGATGTTGTCCTGAGTTCTGTTGTGGCAATGGATGTAGGCCATTTTAAATCAGCACACACCACTCAGAACTGAGTGGGAGAGAGTGTGGTCTACAGTGTGAACTGTGGTCTATGGTTGGTGGCAAGGCTCCAGGATGTGTAAGTTCATTGAGGTTGGTGGGCCACACTGTGGGAGATGTTTGTGTGGGATGTGGTGGGAGGTGTGGGAGGTGGGCAACATGGGAATCCCAGTGGGTTCCGTGTAATATTTTAGGTAATCTAAGCACCTCTTAAAATATATGTATATATATATATATAACATTTTTGTAAGCAAATACACATATATGCATATATATTTATATATCATTTTGCAAATGTTTGTATGTATTGTGAGAATTTTGATTTTTACCCATAATAAAAAAGAAATAAAAAAAATAAAATAAAACATAAAAAAAAATAAAAAAAAATAAATGTACAGTGGGAAAAAAGAGCATAAGCCAAAGAAATTGGTGCCATAGTGGCTGAAATGGCAAGTCTAAGGTTGTGTATATGACTAAAAGAAAAGCTAAACAATGAAAAATGGGTCTGTATGGCATAGTGAACCCTCTTGTGAAAAATGAGTATTGTTAATAGTGCATATATAAGACCGATATTCTCTGAAACATAACACATGTACATTAATGTTAGAAGATGTTAATATTTGGTCAAAATACAACCAAAGCAAACTATGTATAGTAGTACATAGTAGTATATTAATAACTTTCCATCAATGGTAAAAAAAGAAGTATGCTAATCTAAAGAAAGTAAACAAAAAGTACTACATATTGCTAGATTTCATCTATATGAAATGCAAATGCAAGTACAAATAATTATAGAAATGGAAATAAACTAGCAGGTACATTTGGCAGGAGAAGGATAGAGAGATTGAGAGGTCACTACTAAGGTGTAGGGATTTGCTTTTGTTTTGTTCCTCTTTGTTTCTTCATTTTTGAGTAATGAAAATGCTTTAATATTGATTTAAGTGATGAATGCACAACACTGTGATTATACCAAATGCCTTACCAAATCGACACTTCAGTTGATTGTATTGTTTATGAATATATTTTAATAAAATTGATTTTAAAAAGAAATAGGAGATGCTGGTCCATCAGCTGAAAATCCAGAAATCACCAATGAAGAAGATGAGAATGTGGACATAGTGAAAAAAAAAAGTCTTTAAAAAATGATCTTAAAAATGTTCAAGGAGATGAAAGAAACTACAGAGAAAGAACTAAAAGTTATCAGAAAAACAATGAATGAGCAATATGGGAGTAAAGAGATAGGAATTTTTAAAAGGAACCAAACCGAACTAATGGAGTTGTAGATCATGTTAACTGAAATAAAAAATACCCAGGAGAGTTTCAAGAGCAAATTGGAGCTGGCAGAAGAAAGAATCAGTGAAATTGAAAACAAGGCATGTGAAATGAATCAAGCTGAGGAGCAGAATGATAAAAGTAATATCAAATGGTAAATAGCTTGACACCTCTGGGAAAACATCAAGTGCATTAACAGTAGAGCCCTAATATATATTAAGAAAATAATGACATATTTGAAGAGATAAATGATGGTTCTCCATTAAGTATAGGAAACAGTAATACACCACTTGATAGACATCTAGTTAGAAGATCAATAAGGAAGTACAAGACTTGAATGATACTCTAAATCAACTAGAAAAAAACAGACACATAAAGAACACTTTACCCAACAAAAACAGTAAACACTTTTTCCTCTAGTGCCCTTGGATCATTTTCCAGGATAGACCAAATATTAGGGGACAAAGCAAGGTTCAATAAACTAAAAAATATACAATGTATATTCTCCAACAACAACAGAATGAATCTTGAAATCTGTAACAAGGGGAAAAATACAAAATTCAGAAATATGTGGAAATTAGGCAACATATTGTTAAAAAACAATGGTTAAAAAAGACAGAAAATTAGGAAATATCTTAAGACTAATGAAAATGAAAATACAACATATCAAAACTCACAGGATGCAGGGAAGGCAGTGTTGAGAGGGCAATTTATGGCTCTAAATGCTTACATTAAAAAAAAGAAAGACTTCAAATTAGAGACCTAACTTCAGAAGTGGAAAAATTAGAAAAAGAAGAGGAAACTAAACCGAAAGTGAGCATAAGTAAGGAAATAAAAATGAATAGAGTGCAGATAAATGAAATAGAAAACAAAAATAAAATACACTAGAGAGAATAAAAAAACAGAAGGATGTTCTTCATAAAAATCAATAAAATTGACAAGCCTTTAGCTAGACTGACAAAAAAAAAAAAGAGAAAGGATACAAATAAAGAAAATCAGAAATGAAAACAGAGATATTACTACTGACAACAGTGAAATAAAAAAGGATTATAAGAGCATACTATGAAAAGCCATAGTCAAACTAATTAAATAACCTATATGAAATGGGCAAATTCTTAGAAACACACAGACAACCTACATTGAGTCAAGAAGAAATACATCTCCAGAAAATAAATACTAGTAAAGAGATTGATTCAGTAATTAAAAATCCTCACATCACAGAAAAGCCCAGGAGCAGATGGCTTCACAGAGGATTTCCATCAAACATTCCAAGAAGAAAATTCAAATTCTGCTCAAAGTCTTCCACAAAATTTAAGGGTTGGGGCACTCCCTATTTCATTCTACAAATCCAAAATCACCCTTATATAAAAGTCAATTAAAGATATCACAAGTAAAGAAAACTATGGACCAACATCTCTTATGACTGTAGATGCAAAAATCTTCAATAATATATTAGTCGTGAAAGTTTGAAGTTCATTTGTGAATCCCAGAAAAATATTTTTTTAAGTAATCCATTTCTTTGGGTATGAGACCCTTTGGTTTCATTAGATTCTTTTAAAAGACCTTGATTAAATCATGGAATTAGATTGCTTTTGATTGGACTACATTAGTAAGGCATGATGCATGTTAAGTCTCTGACCTATTTCTCAGTCTTATATAAATTGAGAACACACATAGAGAAATGTAGCTTTGCCGTTTTGACCTTGCCATATGAAATAGAGGACTGCAGGAAGGGAAAGAAACCCTGAAAGACTGAGAGGTCCCAGAGTCTGGAATCATCAGAGCACAGAGGCAAGGAAAAAGGCATTTAAGGGGCTGGGCCCACAGAGCAGATCAAGACTGAAGAGAGGAGACATATTCCTGATCACCCACAACTGAACTTGGGGGAAAGCAGAGCAGGTGGGGCTGGGAGAGGAAGTCCAGAAAGCAATAAGCCATATGACTGATCATCCACAGCTGAGCTCCTGGAGATGGTGAGTTTGAGGGGAAGGCAGGGACCACAGCAGAGATCAGCTGCCAACTTGCCTCACCATATGGCAGGATGCCAGGTTCACCAATAGTTGACGCTGGTGAGACAGCATCTGTGATGGTGCCTTGATTTGGACCTTTTCACAGATTTGGAATTGCTTTTTTTTAGGGGGTAGGATTTTACCCCTAATAAATTCCCCATTATAAAAGCCAAACCATTTCTGGTACTTTTCACTGGCAAGCTTTGGCAAACTAAGACCCTGTCAAATAAAGCCCAATGGCATATTAAAAGAATTATTCACCATATTTAAGTGAAAATTATCCCTGTTATGCAAGGTTGGCTCAATGCAGAAAATAAATTAATGAAATAAAACACATTAACAGAATGAAGAATAAAGGCCACCTGTCATCTCATTTGTTGTAGAAAAGTCACTTGACACATCCAGCACCTCTTCATGATAAAAACAATTTTAACACTAGGAATAGAACTAAACTTCTTTAACACGATACAAGATGTATATAAGAGAAGCCAGTAGCTATCATCCTACTTACTGGTGAAAGATTGAAAGCTTTCCTTCTACGATCAGGACCAAGACAATGATGCCCACTGTCACCACTGCTATTCAACATTGTACTGTAAATACTTGCCAGAGCAATTAAACAAGAA
Organism: Tolypeutes matacus; assembly: GCA_026826555.1. Lineage (NCBI taxonomy): Eukaryota > Metazoa > Chordata > Mammalia > Cingulata > Chlamyphoridae > Tolypeutes > Tolypeutes matacus. Next base: position 3,207,381 of record JAKSZT010054512.1, read on the forward strand.
AAACAAGTAAAAATGCATTTAAGTTGAAAAGGAAGAAGTAAAATTTTCCCTATTTGCAGATGATATGATCCTATATACAGAAAATACTGAAAAATCCACAACAAAGTTCCTAAAGCTAATAAATGAAGTCAACAAAGTGGCATGGTACAAGATCACCATTCTAAAATCAGTAGTATTTTTGTACAGAAGCAATGAATGATTGGAAGCAGAAATCAAGAATAAAATTGGATTCACAATAGCAGCTCAAAGAATCGAATATCTAGGAATAAGTCTAAGGATGTAAAAAATTTGTACACAGAAAATGACCCAAAATAGCTAAAAGAAGTAAAAAAAAAAAAAAAAAAAAAAAAAAAAAAAAAAAACAGAATAAATGGAAGGAAATTCTGTTTTCACGGATTGAAAGATTAAATATAGTTAAGATGTCAATAGTACCTAAAGCAATTTATAGATTCAATGCAATCCCAATCAAAGTTCCAACAATCTTAATTGCAGAAATGGAAAATTCAATCCTCAAATTTCTATGGAAGGTTAAGAAGCCCTGAAGAACTAAAGCTGTCTTGAAAAAGAAAACTGAGGTTAAAGGACTCACACTTCCTGAAATTCAAACTTATTGCAAAGTCACAGTAAACATAACAGCATGGTACTCACACAAAGATATACCTGAAGACCAATGGAATTGAATTGAGACCTCAGAAATCAACCCTCACATTTATAGCCAACTGATTTCTCTCTCTCTTTTTTTGGCTTTTAACAACAGAAATTTATTAATGTATGAGCTTACAGTATTGAGGCTTAGAAGAATGTTCAAATTAAGGCATCATGGAGGTGATGCTTTCTACCAAAACACTGGCTGCTGGTAAACCTGGTCTCCTCTGCCACATGGCAAGACACATGGTAGCTTCTGCTGGTCTCTTCTTTCTCTTCTGGGTTTCATTGCTTCTGGCATCTTCCTTCTGTAGCTTTCTCTTCTCTTTATCTTAATTTAATTCTCTTATACTGGATGAAAATTATAAGATTAAAAATCACCCTGAATGAGGTGGGTCATATCTTAAAGTTAAGATCTTACTCACCAAAATCTCCTACTTAAAATGAGTCCACACCCACAGGAATGTTTTAACTTTAGGAACATGCTTTTCTGAGGTCCATACAGTTTCAAATCATCACAGGTACTCAGTTGTCCAATGCTGTTAAATTAAAAAGCCCTGTTTTAACCCTATAATTTGAGATGTTACCTTTATAATTTACTATATTTTCATATGTACTTGAATCTGTTTCTGAACAAGCTATTTTATTCCCCTGATAAAGTAATCTATATATACATATATACTAGTAGCACTTCTTTTTTGTATACACCACAATTTATTTACCCATTTATTGGTTGTTGGACACTAGGATTGCTTCCTACCATGTTTTTTAACAAATAAATTTTATTGATACATATTAATAAAAGCATAAATATATTCAAAGTATACAATCAATGGTATTCGGTATAATCACATAGTTGTGCATCCATCACTTCAATCAATTTTAGAGGATTTTAACTATTCCAGTAATAATATTAATTTTTTAAAAAACAAACAAACAAACAAACAAACCCAAAACTCATCATCTCTCAATCTCTCTGTGCTTCCCCTACCATACATAGATGCTATTCTGTTCTTCTCTCTGGTATATTTGTATTTATATTTTGTAAAAACTGTCTAATGTATAATATATCACCCATATTTGTGTTTTACATGAAGTTGCACTGTTATACAGTCCCATGTTACATTTTTAAACTTTCCTTCTAGTAATATACATGTCCTTAGACTTTCCATTTCAAACACTGTCATACCCATAAAATATCTCTGCTAGTCACAACACCATGTTATGCTCTCAACATTTCCATTCATTTCCAAAGATTGAATAAATTTTTAAGCAATTTTACTCAGATTAACCCACAGCTTTCTGTTCTCTACCCTCTTTCAATTTTCTAGTGACCTATATTCTAATTATTAATTCCATGACTTCACATAATATATTTCATTCATAATAGTGTAATCATACAATATTTGTCCTTCTGTGTCTGGCTTGCTTCACTCAACATAATGTCCTCCACGTTCATCCATGTTGTCATATGCTTCATGACTTCATTTTTTTTCCTTACTGCTGCATAATATTCCAAAGTGTGTATACACTACAATTTGTTTATTAATTCATTGTTTGATGGAGACCTGGATTGTTTCAAAATTTTGGAAATTATGAATAATGTTGCTATGAACATTGGTGTTCAGATGTTTATTTGTGTCACACTGCTCTCAGTTCTTCTAAGTATATACCTAGTAATAGCATTGCACATTCACATGGCAAGTCTATATTCAAATTCCTTAGGAAATACCAAATAGTCTTCCACAGTGGCTGTACCACTATACTTTCTCACCAACAGTGAATAACCATTCCTATGTTTGCAAATCCTCTCCAACATTTATATTTTTCCAGCATTTTAAAAGTGACCAGTCTAATAGGTGTAAAATTATATTGTAGTTTTGATTTGCATTTCCCTAATCACTAGTGAAGTTGAAATTTTTTTCATGTGTTTCTTCACCATTTGTTTTTCTTCTTTTGGACAATCATCCTTTCAAGTCTTTTTTGCAATTTTTTCATTTTTTATTAATTTTTAAAAATTTTCTTCTTTGCTTTTAAAGCTTTAGATTACAGAAATGTTGCAAAAAAATAGAGGATATTCCCACATACACTCCCCTTCCACCTCCCACACTTTGCCCCATTAACAATAGCTTTCCTTAGTATGGTTAACATTTGTTAAAATTGGTGAGCTCATATTGAAGCATTGCTACAAAACATGGTCTATATTTTAAATTAAGTTTTATACTTTGCACTGAACAATTTTATTGGTTTTGGTAAGATGTATAATGTTTTGTATCCATCATTGCAATACCATGCAGAACGATCCCAATGTCTCAAAACTGTCCCATGTTACACCTATTCTTCCCTCTCACTCCCCTCAGAACCTCTGGTGACCACTTTCTTTATATTAATGTTATAAGTTCTTCCACTACTAGAATAATAATAAGTCTACTTTAGTCCATAGTTGCATGTCCCCTTATGTTTGTTCATTCCTCTACCTTGAGGACTTTGTGATGGTGATGCCCACTCTGCTTCTAATTAGGATGGGGTTTAGATCCCATGAGGCAGATGGAAGGAACTGTTTAGCTTGCAGATGCAAATACACTTTGCTTCCTGGGAAGAGCACTGTCCATAATCATCTTTTTGTTAGTTGTCTTGGATGAGTCTGATGAACTGGAGAGTAAGTGTTGGCTGAAACACAGCTGAGATTCAAGAGGTCTCAATTGGCATATGGACAGCTGGAAGATAAAGTCTTTTGTACCTATATTTAATGGGTGTAGGGCTAAATATAGGTTCAAATAAATGGGGAAGAAGAATCATGTGTAGGAAAATTATAAATGAGTTTAACTCTGATATGCTGGGGGAAATGGGTTATCATATATTCCAAGATAAAGTCCACTGATGGTGTGCTGACTTCCTGGGGTTGTTTGCCCTGCCTATAGTATCTAGATGTTTCTAGAGTCCCCAGGAGTACCCTTACTTTAGTCACTGCTTACTGTGGCAGACAGTGAGAATCTCCTGAGATGTGCATAGGTGTAACCTCTGAAATGACCTCCTGACTCACTTTGAAATCTCTTAACCATAAAAATTCATTGGCATTCAAGATTTGCTCATTTTGGTCTAGGTCTTTCTCCAAATGCATCATTGGTTGGCACTGGGTATTAATCCCTCACTGCCAAGGAGGCTCATCCCTGAGAGTCATGTTCTACATTGGAGGGAAGGCAGTGAATTTATATGCTAAGTTTGGGTTAGATAGAAGTCACATTTGAGCAACAAGGAGGCCCTCAATAGGTGCCTCTTAGGCACCTATATATTTATATTACTAGACCAAGTTTAGATTTCACAAGAACAAGGTTCGTATGTACAAGCGTCAATATCAAGGGGCTGGCTCATTGGTCTGTCCTCTTTTGCTAGACACTGACTACTCCAGAGATTCTCAACACTGAAAGAATGTAGCAGGACTTGCCAAGATGGGAATTAAATACACCTTCAGTTATTCTATGGGTCTCCTTCCACCAAGACAACACCTCATGACCACATGAACACATTCACACTCCACAGAGGCATGCCGTAGGTATACCCACACACACACACACACACACATGCCCCTGCCACTAACATTCCAGAGCAGTGATCCTTCCCTACCCCAGCTGCAACCATTCTGAAATGAAAAACCTTGGCTTTCTTGGCCTTTTGCCCATTATTCAATCATGTAGTTTTTCTTTTTATTGTTGAGTTGTATGATCTCTTTATGTATCATAGATGTTAAACCCTTATCAGATATGTGATTGCCAAATATTTTCTCACATTGAGTCGGCAGCCTTTTCACTATTTTTACAAAGTCCTTTGAGATGCAAAGCATTTATTTTGAAGTGGTCTCATTTACCTATTTTTTTCTTTTGATACTCATTCTTTGGGTGTAAAGTTTAAGAATCTACTGCCTACCACGAGATCTTGGAGATGTTTTCCTACATTTTCTTATGTGAGTTTTATGACTGTCCCTTTTATATTTAGTTCTTTGATCCATTTTGAATTAATTTTTTTTGTACAGTGTGAGATATGGGTCCTCTTTCTTTCTTTTGGATATGGTTATCCAGTTCTCCCAGCACCATTTGTTGAATGAAGTGTTCTTCCCTAGTTTTCACCCCATTTTTTTCTTTGTCAGTCCAGTTAAGGGTTTGTCAATTTTCTTGATATTTTCAAATAAACAACTTTTGATTTTGTTGATTCTATTATTATTTTTTTTTTTTTGGTTCTCAATTTCATTAATATCTGCTCTGATCTTTGCTATTTATTTCCTTTGGCTTGTTTGGGCTAGTTTGCTGTTCTTTTTCTAGTTCCTCCAGCTGTGCGATTAGATCTTCAATTTTAGCCCTCTCTTCTTTTTAATGCAAGCATTAAGTGCTCTAAATTTCCATCTCAGCACTGCATTTATGGTATCCCATAGGTTTTGATATGTTGCGTTCCCATTTTCATTCTTCTCAAGATATTTACAGAATTATTTTGTAATTTCCTCTTTGATCCAGTGATTATTTCAGAGTGTGTTGTTTAATCTCCACATATTTATGATTTTTTCCTTTTTCTGTCCACTATTGATTTCCAGCTTCATTCCATTAAGATCAGAGCTGCTGTTTTATTTTTCCTTTCAGGCTGTAGCACTCTCTTTAGTATCTCCTGTAATTTGGGTATTTTGTTAAAATATTCTCTCAGTTTTTATTTGTCTATGAAGACTTTGAACTTACCTTCATTTTTAAAGGATAGTTTTGCTGGTTACAGTATTCTTGGCTAGCGGTTTTTCTCTTTCTGTTCCTAAATACATCATACCACTTTCTTCTATCCTCCATGGTTTCTGATGAGAGGGCCGTACTTAATCTTATAAAGGTTCCCCTCTATGTGATGCTTTGCTTTTCTCTTGCTGTTTTCAGAGTTTTCTCTTTATCTCTGAAATTTGTCACTCTGAATAGTAGGTGTCTCAGAGTAGATATATTCGGATTTATTCTGTTTGGTGTCATTGTGCTTCTAGTATATTGACATTTTTGTCTTTCATGAGGCTTGAGAAGATTTCAGTTATTATTTCCTAAAATATTCTTTCTTTCCCCTTTCCATTCTCTTCTTCTTCTGGGACACCAATAATGTATATTATTTCTGTGTTTCATATTGTCATTCAATTCCCTGAGACCTTGCTGCATTTTTTCCATTCCTTTCTTTATCTGTTCTCTTGCCTTTTCCAGTTCAGATGTTCTATCTTTGAAATCACTAATTCTGCCTTTAAGCAATTCAAATCTGCTCTTATGTGCCTCTAATGTATTTTTTATCTCATCCATCATGTCTTTCATTCCCATAAACTCTGTTACTTTTCTTTGCAGCCTTTCAAATTGTTCTTTATGATCACCCAGTATCTTCTTAATAACATTTGTCTCTTCAGTAATATTTTCTTTAAATTCTCTACATTGATTTAGGAGAATTGTATGATTACCATTGATTGTCTTAAATCCTCTCTCTCTTTAAGATATTTGGTTTATTCCTTTGGCTGGTCTATCTCTTCCTGTTTCCTAGTATGGCCTGTGATTATTTGCTGATGTCTATGTATCTGAATATGTTGGTTGATTGACTCTGATGGCCAATTTTTCTCTCTTGCTTATTTTTTTCACAGCTCATCTTTGATATTTGATTCAACCTATTCTAAGTCTTTAAATTTGCCCTGCTTAAGTTATCAAAATTAGGCCAGTGACTCACTAATGGGGTGCAGATTTTCTCCCAGGAGTTTGTCCATGCAAATTCCAGACTAGCCAGCAGGTGGTGCTCATTAGAGTACCTTTTCATAGAGGTGTTTCAGTTCCTGCTTTCCTGAATTGGTCAGGCCAGAGTTGAGATTCAAAGTGGGCTCTGCTTGTTGAATTAACTGGAGAACTCCCCTGAATCTTCCTCCCTTTTCCCTTGTAACAGGTGACAGGGAGGAATCTGTTTCCCTCTCAGTCAGCTGCAGTGAGGTAGGGGTTTTAGATCAGCTTAATATTTTGGTGGAGGGAGCCATTCCCAGCCACAGTGGGGTATAGTAACTCATGCTTTTTGTTTCAGGTTCTTCAGCTCTCTGTCCCTCATCATCCTGCGAGCTGTGTAGCAGTGTCCTGGTCTGCTGACCCTTAAAGCAGGTCCCTTAGACAGATTTTGGCTCTTTTTCCATTGTTTGTTTTCTGAGAGTTTTGAGCCCCGTAAACCTACTCTGATGCCATCTTCCCCAGCACTTAGGCAATTGATTTTTCACAAGGTAGCAAAAACCTCTCAATTGGGTAATAGTAGTCTCTTCCAAAAACAGATATTTGGAAAACTGTATCACAATTTGCCAAAATGGAGCACCTCGACCTCACTCCATATAAAAAAATCAACTCAAAATAGATTAACAACCATAATATACGAGACATAACTATCAAACTACACAAAGAAAACATAATGAAGCATTTTGAAGATGTTGTGTTAAGCAATGGTTTCTTCAAATTTGCACCCAAATTTCGAGCATCAAAAGAAAAAAATAGATAAACCGGATCTCTTCAAAATTAGAATTTTTTAATGTCAAAGGAATTGTTTAAATGTTCATGGGGCATTGTCGCAGTGGGTGGAGACTCATACAAACTGAGAAAATATTTAATTCCCATTCTGGAGAGCTCTGCCACATTCTCTAATGGAGCAGCAACAGTCGCCCAAGTTCAGGGGCAATGACTTGCAAAGGAAGATGATCTACTGATGGGCCCTTGATATTGCTGACTAGGCTTATGAGCCTTTGCTTTTGAAACTGAAACTTAGCCTATTGTTACGGGTTGCCTATGGGTTGTCTCCTGGGAGCCTCCTTGTTCCTCAAATGTGGCATCTCTCTAAGGCAAACTCACCATATAAATGCATTAACTTTCGCCAGCGTGTGACATGACTCCTGGGTATGATCCCCCCTTGCACTGAAGGATTACTACCAAGCACCAACTAGCAATGCAACTGGAAAAAGACCTCAAATAAAAGGGGTAAAAGGTAAAGACAAATGAGTTTATATGGCTAAGAGACTTTAAGGTGAGTTAGGAGGTCATTCCAGAGGGAACACTTATGCACATCTCAGCAGGATCTCATAGATTTTCAAAGTGGATACTACCCAAAATAGTGGGGCTCCTGAGGCCTCTGGAGACACACAAGTCCTATGGTCAGAGCTGATAGCTCCGTAGTTTGGCTTGCCAGTGGGCCCTACTTTGGAGTATGTGCTCCTGAGAGTGACAGAGTTGGACTCAATTATGCTTCCCTACACATGGTTCATCTGTCTCTTCTATTTAAACCTATACTTGGGGCTGGAGTTTGTAAGTGTATGTCCAAAGACTAGAATTTTTGGACTGTCCATGTGCCAGCCAGGCCTGGAACCTCAGTGGAGTTGAAAAACTTACTCGACAACTCCCTGAACACCCCCAGGACAACTAAAAAGGATATGATAATGGACAACTACCATCCCAAGGAACAGAGAGAGTCTGCAACTTCAAGCAAGATAGTCCCATACGTCTTCCCCATGGGATATAAGCCCTGTCTCAGTTAGAGGTGGAGAGGACTTCACCATCCAAGAATCCTCATGATTGGGGAAAGAAGTATGGACTAGAGTGGACTTACTGGTATTCTACTATAGACATATTGTGATTCTAACAATGGAAGAAATTACAACACTGATGTGGAGGCAGTGACTACTGGAGACTCTGGGGTCATGGAGAGGGAAAACAAGTGGTATCATGGGGGCTTTTATGGGACTTGTGAATCGTCCTGAATGACATTGAAATGACAGATATAGGCCACTGTATATCATCAAATAACATGCAGAACTGTGTAAGTGAGAATGTAGACTACAATGTGAACTATGGTCCATGCTCAGTGGCATAGCCCCAGGATGCGTTTATCAATTGCAATGAATGTGCCACACTAATGAAGGATGTTTATGTGGGAGGATATGGGAAAATGCAAATCAAAACCAACATGAGATAAGATTTCACACCCAATATATAGGTTTTTTAAAAAAAAACATAGAAAATAAGTTTTGGAGAGGATGCAGAGAAGTAGAAACACTCGTTAATTGCTTGTGCCCATGCAAAATGGTGAACCAGTCTTTAACAGAGTTTCATGGTTCCTCAAAAAGCTAAGTGTAGAACTACCTTATGACCTGGCAACCCCACTACTAGGTATATAACCCAAGGAAATGAAAGCAGGTACTCAAACACATATTTGAACAATGATGTTCACAGCAGCATTATTAACAATGGCCAAAATATTAAAGCAACCCAAGTGTCCATCAACTAATGAATGGATAAATAAAATATGGTATATTCATATAGTGGAATAATATTCAACCAAATATTAATGAAGTCCTGATACATGTGACAACATGGTTGAACTTAGAAGATATCATGGTGAGTGTAATAAACTAGACAGAAAATTACAAATATTGTATGATCTCACAGATTTCTATGAATTAGAATATACGTACCCATAGGTATTAGTCAGCCAAAGGGATGCTGATGCAAAGTACCAGAAATCTGTTGGGTTTTATAAAGGGTATTTATTTGGGGTTGAAACTTACAGCTACCAGGCCCTAAAGAGTCCAGCTCAAGACACTATAAGAGGTACTTTCTCACCAAAAGTCATTTGCCACATGTTGAGCAAGATGGCAGGTGATGTCTGCAAGTGTTCATCCTTCCTCTTCCTCTTAAGGCTCCATGGCCCCAGCTTCTTCTAATCTCATCTGTAGGCTGGAATAAGCCTCATATTTTTTCCAAGGGCTCATTTCTCTTCAGGCTCACCTGCACCTATAAGTCATCAGGCGTATTCTCTTCCCAGGGCTTTGTTGTGCTTACAGTGCTGTCTCTATTCCTCTGTGTTCTTTTCCTATGTATTTACTTCCCGGGGATCCAGTATCAAAAACTCTAAAACCTCTCTCCTCTGTTGTGTCATTTTCTCTATGAGTCCCTGTCCCCTTGGTAAAATGGAAACCCTTGAATTTAATACAATCTAATACACCCAGAGGAACAGACCAGTCCACAAACACACTCCAACATCTATTTTTGGAATCCATAAATAATATAAAACTGCTACACCATAGTTAATAATCTAGAATATAGATTCAGGTGAGGATGGGAATGAATAGTTAAGGCTGAAAATGTACAGGGATCCTATTTGAAATAATGATATTGTTCTTGCAATGAATGGTGGAGATGGTAGCATAACATTGTGCACATAATTAACAGCTCTGAAATTTGCATCTGAATATGGTTAAAAGGGTTAAATATTAGATCGTATATAAGGTAACAGAATAAAAATTTAAAAACAAATCCATGGAACTATAATACACATTGATTCCTGTGTGAAATCATGGAGTTTAAGAATGCAATAATAAAAATTGCTACTGTCTATTATAACCAATATTCCACAACAGTGCAAGGTGTTGGTGGTGGTATGGGTTTTGGGAATCCTGTATTGTATGCATTATTGCTCTGTAAAACCACCACTTTTCTAATTGAGGGAAAAATAGAAAAACTTTATGGCTTTCCTTTTCCCAAAATATCCTACCCCAATCCTTCCACATACCAAAGTGACCAATGATAACCATTTCTTGTGTGGCCTCTACATTCTATCATTTGATAGTACAAATGTATATACACAATTTAATTTTTCAAAAGAATAATACCATTAATATTATTCTATGCATCTTTTCTTCTCACTTGTTCTATATATCATTTCAGGTCAATACTTATAAATATAACTAATGCCATGGAATACCCTATAAATATTATTAAATTCTCCAGAAATTTCTTCTTGGAACAATTAGGAGAGATGGATAAATGCATAATCTGTCTGAAAAAGTTTTGATATTGGCAAAATCAGCCATGACTTTCCTGTCAAGGCTAATTAATCTTTTACCTGTGTCTGGCAGTTTTGTTATGGCAATGTAGAAATAGACGTATTCTATGCTCTTTTTCCAAGTAATTGTCTGCAAGATAGAGGTTCTGATTTTTAAAATTTAAAGTTAAATTTCAAAGGAAATATTTTAAGAGAAAGAATTGTTTCATTGATGTGAACATGGAATGTTTCAAATCGTCCTTAAATTTAGAGGCTTTTTAAAACAGTTGGGTGCTAATTAATAATGGTAAAATATACTGAAATAGCATCTGAGATTGAACATGAGATTCAAATCTCTTAGAACTTGTATATTTATGATTTTCAGGAATATAATTTGGAATACAGGAGGAAAATCTTTGGGAAAAGACCAATACAATGTGAATGATTTAAAGTATGTGATTGCTATTTTATGCTACTCTAAAAATTTCCACTAAATAGAACACTTTTCAGTATTGAAATCAAGACAAATATGAAATTGACTACATGATTACAAATGTTATGGCATTTTATCTATGACTTCTAAATGAATAGCAAATGATTATACAAATATATTTGAGTTTAAAGAACAGCAATATCACTTTTTAATATTTGAATGAACTTCATTTACAACTATATAAGAGTAAAAATAAAATAAAAAATAAGAAACGCGAACTGTCTTATCAATACAATAGAAAACAAAAAATGTTGATTTTAACTAGTTGATATATAATTTTATTCATTTTTTTCTAACAGAATTAAAACTTTTCCACTTATTGGCAAACCAGTTAGAAAACTCATCTTGGGATCACAGTGTTTAATACCTTCATAGCCAGCAATGAAACCATAAGTATCGTGTGATTATGGAGATGCCAAAACCTCATGCATATAAAAATTATGAAATTGATTCAGAGTTTATAGAGATAGGGAATGTACAACCTTTACTTTAAGGAAGAAAATTATGAAAAATGAATTTTTAACCATTTTAAAGAGCTTAACCAGAGAAAATTATGACTATTTCAATATCACTTCATTTACTTATTCACCCAACCACTCAAGGAAAGAGTTAGCTGTTGTAAAAGATAAAAATGCTATAGTTACTAGGAATGTTTTGACGATGCTCTTTAATAGTTTGTAACAACTGTTTCACAACAATGCAATTGTTGGTGGTGAGGTAATGTATGGGATCTCTGTATGATGATACACATGTTTGTTTTTAAGTTCACAACTTATACTACACACTTATTGCTTATGGATATACATATTTGAATGATGAACTACAATAAAAAAATAAAAACTATAACTCTCTTTGTCTTGAAAAAGCTTCAATTTAGTAGGAAATATAAAGGGCACACAAAACATGGCATAAGTATTATACAAGATATAATTCAGGCAACACCAGGACAGAGGTACAAATAAAATTCTTAGAGGAAGGAACATTACTTCCAGCTTGTTGTAGTACTGGGAAGCAGACTCTAACACAAAGATTAGGATGTTGGTATTTTATTAGGTTGAAATCTCAGGATTAACCCTTGTGGAGGATAGGAAGGAAGCAGGATTGGACAGAAGGGGAAATTTGGTTGCAACCAAACAAATCCTTAGTTAATCCTTCTTCTTAGCAACCAGAACAAGATCCTTAGTGGACCTCAGAGTACACTCTGAAACTGGGATTATCCTTCAGATTTTTTCTCAATATGATAAATGGTCTGGACATTTTTCTTTCCATATGTACTAGTCAGTGCATGCAAGAACATGAAGTTGGGTGAAAAACCTATCATTAACTGAAAGCTTTTCCGGGAGATAGCTACCAAAAAGCAGCACTTCAAGAAGTCTTAATAGAGAGATTTGGGGACACAGCATGCCGTCCACTAGATGGCTGAAGATGTTAAAGTATTAGCACTTTAAGAGGAGGACTTCCAAGAAGCACACTGGAGTAGGTAGACAGGACTCAACTCTCTCAGAAAACAATGCAGGAAGGCAAAAAGCTATCTGAGGGAGCTGCTTTGGGAATCTGAAGATGAGGAGAGTGCTGCACATCATCCAGGAGGGAGAGGGACTGAGAGACAAAGAGGCCAAACAAAAATCATGAGTTACTCAACAATGTCTGGGAATGGCACATATACCCCACCCTCGAGGTGAATAGTCATGTTATAACCTCTGGCTCACTGTAGCCAACTGAGTGGGGAAAGAACGTTATCATACTTGCGAAGAAGAGAGGTCTGATGTAGGGCAGAGAGTGGTTTTGCTTCAGTGAGTTTGGCCAGCTGAGCCATTTTGAATCTCAAAAAGTACCCCAGCCATCACAATCAGACCCAGGTAGAGGAGTGATCCAATCAGGCAGGTTGTCACACCCAACAGCCCTGGGATAGAAAAGAACTAGGTCAATTAGTGGGTAGGCAAAGACAGGATCCTAACAGCCAGGGAGAGACAGAAGTCAGGATAGGTAGCCTGCTAACTGTTAGAAGCCCAACTTGCTTGAGTGAAAGAGGGTGGGGAAAGCCAGATAAGCTTTCAAAAGCCTACCTAATCTGTGGAATTTGTGAAGCTCAGTGGAAAAACATCTGCCTCACATATACTAGCTCCCTCTTTCATTATTCTCAGAACCCCTAAGGGAAGGGATTCTGAGAGTGATCCAGTGAATTGTCAGGCACCCAGGAGGCACCTTATGAAAGGGAAAATATAGACTGACATTTTTTTGGGGGGGTTTCATCTGTTATTTTGTACTTTTTAATTATTTTATTCTTTTTTTGTTGTTCATTTTATTCCCTAAAACTGTATACCTTACTTGTGAAGGGCAGACTGCAAGGTGATAGGTGATAGATTCCTGAGCACCAGCAGCCTAAGATGGTTCCTAGGGGCCTAAAAGGGAAACCTGTTTTTCCGTGGTTGTTTTTGTCTTTTTGTTTGTTGTTTTTCCCCTTTCTTTGTTTACTTTTTTCTTATCCTCCTTTTTCCTCTTAGTTTCTTTATTTCTTTTCTTGCCTTTTCTTTCATTCCACCTTCACTTTTTTTCTTTTTTTCTCTTCTTATCTTTCCAGTCTTTACTTTATTCCACTTTTTTCTTGTTCCATTTTTTATTCCAACATTTTTATTTTTATACATTTGTATATTTTATGATTTTTAATTCTAATTAATGATTCATTTCCCTGACTCTTTTATGGTTCCTTTTTTATGATTTTTAAAATTATTACTACTATTCTTTTTATCTTCTACTCTCTTTCCTTTTCTATGTTCTTAATATTTTCTCATGGGAACAGAGGGAAGTACAAAGATATAGAATAAGGGGAACCAAGTGTCAAAGAGGATCATTAACACAAAACAAAATGAAATAAAATCTTAGACTAGAAAGGGAAGCTAACCATCTGAAAAAGCACATCAAGATAAACAGATGCCTAGACACCAACAAAAAATTACAAGCTATACTGAGAATCAGGAAGACATGGCTCAGTGTAATGAACAAACTAAAAAACTGGAGGCTATGCAGAACATGGGACAACGAATCAAGGATGTCCAAACAAATGTCATGTATCAACTTAATGAAATGAAGGAAGAGATAAAGGATATTAAGAAGACACTGTAGGAATAAATTGAAAAGATCATAAACATACAGTAAAAGATAATGGATCTGATGGTGATGAATGGCACAATGCAAGAAATCAAAAATATACTGGAAGCACATAACAGCAGATTTGGACAGGCAGAGGAAAGAATTAGTGATGTTGAATACAGTACATCTGAAATTGGACAGATATTAGAACAGATAGATAAACAGGTAAAAATATTCAGTAAGGACTCAGAGCATTATCAACATTCCAGAGGGAGAAGAGAAGGGAAAGGGGGTAGAGGGAGTGTTGGAGGAAATAATGGCTGAAAATTTCTCAATGCTTTGAAGGACATAGATGTACATTTCCAGGAAGCACAGCAAACCCCAACAATATTAATCCTAACTGTACTACCCTGAGACATATATTATCAATTTGTCAAAGGCTCAAGACAAAGAGAGAATACTGAAAGCAGAAGAGAAAAGAGAGCTGTTACATACAAAGGGAGTATAAGATTAAGTGATGATTTCTCCTCTGAAACCATTGCAGCAAGAAGGCAATGCTATGACATAGTCAAAGTGCTAAAAGAAAAAAAAAACTGCTAATGAAGAAATTCTGTATCCAGCAAAGCTGACATTTTCAAACAATGGAGAAATTAAGAGATTTTGTCAACAAGAGACTTCCCTTAAAGAAATACTAAAGGATGTATTGCAGGTTGAAAGGAAAAAACAAGAAAGAGATGGTTGGATGAGAGTGTAGACAGGAAGAGTATTAGTAAGAATAACAAAAAAGATAAAAAAGAGAAATAAATACATAATATGACATATATAAAACTAAAGAAATTAAGTCTACTGTAAGTACTGTCTTGACATTTATAACATTGAATGTAAATGGATTAAACCCTCTAGTCAAACAACATAAATTGGCAGAATGGGTGAGGAAATATGACCCATCTATATACTCTCTACAAGAAAATCACCTTAGATCCAGGGACACAAGGAGATTGCAAGTGAAAGGTTGGAAAATGATTTTTCATGCAAACAATAAGCACACAAAAAAATGAGGGAGTAGCTATACTAGTATCAGACAAAATAGACTTTAAATGCAAAACTATTATGAGACAAAGAATTACACTATATATGAATAAAATGATAATCTATTAAAAAGAAAGATCCATCATAAAATATTATGCACCTAACCAAGGTGCCTTAAAATACATGAAGCAAATATTGGAATAAATAAGTGGAGAATTAGATGACTTTATCATTTTAGTGGGGGACTTTCATATATCAGACAGAACATCTCAACAGAGGGTCAAGAAGGAAAAGAGAACTTGAATAATATGTAACAGGATCTAGACCAAGGATTCTTAACTTTTTTGGTTTCATGTGCCAGTCAGGTAAAAACCACCAACCCCTTACTAAGTCCACACTATATGTTGTATTATTTAATAAATATGTCACACCCACACCAACACCTCCCCACAGGAGTAAAGCTTTTTTGAATTTCAATTCAAGATCATGGACCCATTGTTAAGAAGACCTGATCTAGACATAATAGAGAAACACAGAAAATTACACCTAAACACAGTAGGATATATATTCTTCTCAAGCACACATGGATCATTCTCCAGGATAGACCACATGCTAGGTCACAGAACAACTCTAAGTGAATTCAGAAAGACTGAAATTATGCAAAGTAATTTCTCTGGCCACAATATAATGAGGCTGGAAATAAATAAGTGAAAGAACCAGAATAGGTACAAAGATATGCAAGTTTAACAGCACACACTTAGACAATCAGTGGTTCAATGAGGTAATTACAAAAGAAATCAGTGACTACCTTGAAAGGAATGAAAATGAGAACACAACATATCAAAACCTATGGGATGCAGCAAAGTCAGTGCTGAGAGGGAAATTTAGAGCTATAAATAACCAAATTTAAAAAGAAGAAAGAACTAAAATAAAAAACCTACATGCACACTTGGAGGAACTAGAATAAGAGCAAAAACTAATCCCAAGGCAAGCAAAAAAAAGGAAATAGCAACAATTAGAGCAGAGCTAAATGAAATTGAGAATACTATAAAAATTAGAAAAAGTTAACAAAACTAAAAGCTGTTTTTTTCAGAACGTTAATAAAATTGATAAACCCTTAGCTAGGCTAACAAATAAAAAAATAGAGAAGATTCAAGTACATAAAATAAAAAATGAGGGAGCAGATATCACCACTGATCCCACAGAAATGAAGAGTATCATAAGAGGATACATGCCAACAAGATGAATAATTTAGATGGAATGGAAAAAATTCTAGAAACACACAAGCAGACTACATTGATGAAAGAAGAAATTGATAAACACAACAGAGCAGTCTCAATTAACAAGACTGAATTATTCATCAGAAATCTCCCAAACAAGAAGAACCAAGGAACAGATGGTTTCACAGGTGAATTCTACCAATCATTCCAAAAAGAGCTAATACCAACCCTGCTTAAACTATTCCAAAAATTAGAAGTGGAGGGAACATTACATAGCTCATTCTATGATGCCAACATCATCCTAATACCAAAGCCACATAAAGATACCAAATGAAAAGAAAACCAATCTCTCAAATGAATCTCTAGGGTAAAATCCTCAAAAAATACTTGTTAAACATACTCAACACACATCAAATGAGTTATACACCATGACCATGTGGGTTGCATTCCTGGTGTGCAACGATGTTTCAACATATAATCAATCAATGTAATACACCAAATTAACAGATTGAAAGACAAAAATCACATGATCATCTTTAATGATCCAGAAAAAAAAAATACAGCATCCTTTTATGATAGAAACACTTCAAAAGATCAGATTAGAAGGAAACTTCCTCAACATGATAAAGGGTATATATGAAAAACTGACAGCTGACATCACATTCATTGGTGAAATGCTAAAGCCTTTTCTCCTAAGATCTGGAACGAAACTGTCACTGCTCTTATTTGATATTGCATTAGAAGTACTCCCTTGAGCACTTATGTCAGAAAAACATATAAAAGGCATCCAAATTGGAAAGTAAAAAATCCACTATTTGCAGATTACATGATCCTATAAGTAGAAAGCCCTAAGAAATCTACAACAAAGTTTCTAGTGCTGATAAATGAGTTCAGTAAAATGTCAGGATATAAGATCAACATGCAAAAATAAATAGCATTTCCATACTCCAATAATGAGCAAAATGAAAAGGAAATTTTAAAAAATAAATTTTCAATAACAAGTAAAAAATCAAATACCTATGAATAAACTTACTAAAGATAAAAATGATTTGTACATAGAAAAGTAAACAATGATGTTAAATGAAATCAAAGAAGATGTAATAAATTGAAGACTATTCCATGGTCATGGTTTGGGTGATTTAATATCATTAAGATGTCTATCCTACCAAATTAAATAACAGATTTAACATAATTCCAAGAAAACTTACAATAGTATTTTTTTACTGAATAGGAAAAGCTAATTATGAAATTTCTATGGAAATGTAAGTGGTCCTGAATAGCCAAAATCTTACTGATAAAAAAAGAAATTGGAGGAATTATACTAGGTGACTTTAAAGCATACTATAAAGCTACAGTGGTCAAAACTGCATGGTATTCACACAAGGATAGACAAATTGAACAATGGAACCAAATTGAAAGTTCTGATATGATTTTTTCTTGTACTGTCAATTGATATGTGACAAGGCCACCAAGCCCATTGAACATGGACAGAAAAGCCTCTTCAACAAATGGTACTTGGAGTACTGGATATCCATATCAAATAGAATGAGAAAGGATCATCATCTTATGACCTATACAAAATTAATTCAAGTTGGATCAAAGACCTAAATATAAGAACCAAGACCATAAAACTCTGAGAACACAATCTATGGAAGCATCTATGATATCTTGTAGTAAGAAATGGCTTCATAAATTTTACACCCAAATTGCAAGTAATGAAAGATAAAATAGATGAATGGGCCTACCGCATATTAAAATTTTTTGTGCTTCAAAGGAATTTGTCAAGAAAGTGAAAAGGCAGCTTATTCAATGGGAGAAAATATTTGTTACCATTTATCTGATAAGGGCCAAACATCAAGCATATATAAAGAAATCCTAGATATCTCAAAAAACAAAAAGACAAACAACCCATTTAAAAAGTTGGTAAGTGATTTGAATAGATACTTCTCCAAAGAAGAAATACAAATGTCTACAAAGCACATGAAAATATGTTCAACATCAGTAGCTATTAAGGAAAAGCAAATCAAAATTGTAATGAGATATCATCTTACACCTATTAGACTGGTGGCTATTAAAAAAAAATAGAAGACTACAAGTTTTGGAGATAATGTGAAGGAAAGAGAACAATCATCCACAGCTGGTGGGAATTTAGAATGGTTCACCCATTTTGGGAGGACATTTTGGCAGTTCCTCAGGAAGCTAACTATAGAACTGCCATATGATTCAGCATACCTCTTTTGGGTATATACGTGAAAGAACTGAAAGTAAGGACATGAGTAGAAACATGCAAACCAATGTTCATAGTGACATTATTCACTATTGATGAAGTTGGAAGCAACCCAAGTGTTCAACAACATATGAACGGATAAGCAAACTATGGTATATGCATACAAAGGAATTTTACTCAGCTGTAAGATTTAATGCAGTATTAATACACAGAACAACATGGATGAATCTTGAAAACCTAATATTGAGTGAAATAAGCCAGTCACTGAAGGACAAATACTACATGACCTCACTGATATGACTTAAGCAATATTAGCAGACTCACAAAGCTAAAGTCTGAAAGATAGGTTATTAGGAAGAGAAAAGAAGTAGAGTGGGGTGAGTTGATGCTCAATATGTGCAAAACCTAAGATAAGGTGGAAGTGGGTGTTTCGGCAGTGTATGGGATGATAGTGGTGCAGTAATGTGATTGGTTTCAAAGGTGCTGTTATGTCACTTGTGGTAGGTTGAGGTAATTGGTTTGGTCTAACCATGGGGTTGGGGATAGTGCAGGAGGAGAGAACAGGTGAAATCTGGGGATTTGTAGGCGTGGTTTAAAACTACAATGGTAAGAATGTTCTTTTGGCAAATATGGCAGAGGAGAGATATTGGTGCAGGGCATTGGGGGTCATGGGATACACAAGATATCATGGGGCATGCTTATATGGAATATGAAAGTGTTCATCTTGTCATAGTGTGTTATCTCAGTGGGTGGAGACCCACACCATAAACAAGACAATATTAAACTCCCATCCTGGGGAGTCTTATGTTCTTAATTAGAGGGGCAAGAATCTCTCGAGAATAAAAGCAGTTTCTAATAAAAGAAAACAGACCAATATGCCAAGCCCTCAATATTATTGCATGTAACTATGAACCTTAGTCTTCAAAAATGGAATTTTATTGGAAAACATAGGTTCTGAGGGTTGGAGGATGGAAGAATAGAATAGATGGAACATAGGACATTTTTTAGGGCATTGGAACTGTTCTGCAAGATCTTGCCATGACAGATACAGGCCATTTTAAATTTTATCAAAACCTATAAAAGTGATCGGTGTGAAATGTAAACCATAATGTAAATGATAGACCATGGTTAGTAGCAATGTTTCTGTATGTGTATATCAATTGTAACAAATGTACCATATTTATGTAAGATATTATTCATAGGGGAGAGTGGGAGAGAGGGAGGGGTTTCAGTGTATAGGAATCCCCTATATTTTATATGTGACCTTTTTCTAACCTAAAGCTTCTTTGATGATAAAGGAAAAAATATGAGACACTACGGAACATACAAAAGAAATTGTCACTATGCATAAACGATATATGGTGATTAAAGTCAAAATGAAAAAGATTTTATTTGTTATTTATAATTGTTTTTATTTATTTTCATATATATATTTTTGGCTTTGTTTTTGGGGAGATTTTGGATGGCAGAAGGATCAAAAATATGAAAGGAGGGGATCACTGGTTTGGGGTATTGGTGATGGAGGGATGTGCTGGGAGGGGTGAACCTGGTTCATGCCTATGTCATATGAATATGTTCAAGTGATCATTGTGTACTGTCTTGGTGAGTGGAGGCCCACATAATAATCTAAAGAATATTCAATTCTCATCCTGGAAAGATCTGCTACATTCTTAACAGAGCAGCAATAATCCCCCATATACATGGGTAGTGCCTAGCAAAGGAGGACAGACCATTATGCTAGGCCCTTAATATTGATGGTTTTACTTATGAAACACGTTCTTGTGAAATTGAAACTTTACCTAGTATTATATATTGCCAGTTGAACTCTGAATGTGAGCACAATTGTAAGGACTACTCCTCAGTTCATTGGACTCACCCAGGAAAACTACCAAAGGATGATGAGGGACAATGCCCATTCCAAAAAACAGAGTATTTACAACTACAAGCAAGAAAGTTCCATCCATCTGCTCAATGGGATCTAAGTCCCCTTTCAACAAGAGGTAGAGTGGGCATCAACATCCCAAAATCCTCAAGATTGAGAAATGAACAAACATAAGGGGAGATGCAACTATGAACTAAAGTAAAGGTATATTATTCTAACAATAAAGTGACCTATAACATTCACATAAAAGCAATGACCAACAGAGGTTCTGAAGGGAGGGAAAGGGGTGAATAGGTATAACATGGGGCATTCTGGGGACATTTGAATTGTTTTCTATGGCAGATACAGACAATTATTCACTTTGTCAAAACCTATAAAATTGTGTGGTGCAAAGTGTAAACTATAATGGATACTTTAGACCATGGTTAGTAGCAATATTTCAATATGTGTTCATCAATTTTACCAATGTACCACACTAATGGAAGATGTTAATGGGGGAAAGTGTGGGGATGGGTATATGGGAATCCCCTATATTTTTGATATAATATTTATGTAATCTAAAGCTCCTTTAAAAAAAAGAAGCATAAATAACCATAGCCTTAGTAAATCTATATGTATTTATTACACAAATGCTTCTATAATTTTATTTTTTAATGGTTACAGTAGAGAAATTCATAATCCAATCTAAAGTAATATTATTTCTGAAATAATGCCAACCTAATGGAATTATCTTTGACAGTGTAATTTGTCATCTGAAATATTAATATTTCCCATGATTCAACTAGGCATGGGATTGCAAGGATAGGTTAAAAAGAAGGAATTGTTTGTGTGATGGAAGTTGTGATGGTTTGAAGCTATACGCACCTTAGAAGTACATGGTTTTAAATTTAATCCATTCCTGTGAGTGAGAACCCATTGTAAGTAGGAATGTTTGATGGAGCTACTTCATTTAAGGTGTGACCCACTTCAATCAGAATGGGTATTTTTTATATATTTTTTTATTTTTAAAGAAGCTTTAGACTACAATAATGTTACATAAAAAATATAGAGGAATCCCATATACTCCACCCCTCCCCCTCCCACACTTTCCCACATTAACGACATATTTTATTAGTGTGGTACATTTGTTACAATTGATGAGCACATATTGAAGCATTGCTACTAAGCATGGTCTATAGTTTAAATTTTAGTTTACACTCTGTCTGACACAAATTTGTAAGTTATGACAAAATATATAATGGCATGTATCCATCATTGCAATGTCATACAGGACAATTCCAATGTCCAGAAAATGCCCCCATATTACACCTATTCTTCCCTCTCCCTCCCCTCAGAAATTCCAGTTGCCACTGCCTTTATAACAATGATAAAAATTCTTCCATTGCTAGAATAATAATAAGTATATAATAGAATATTAATAAGTCTAGTTTAGTTCATTTTTCATTCCGCAAACTTGAGTATTTTGGGATCATGATATCTACTTTGTTTCTAATTGAGAAAGGGCTTAGATCCCATGGAGAAAATGAATGAAACTATCTTGCTTGTAGCTCCAGACATTCTCTGTTCCTTGGGATGGGTGTTGTCCACCATTTTCTCCTTGGTAGTTGTCCTGGGTGACTGCTGAGATTCAGGGCTCAACTGGGACATGAATGGACAAAAAAGTCAAGTCTATGGGACATATATTTAACAAGTATAGTGCCAATTATAGGTTCAAATTAAAGTAGCAGAAGATCCATGTGTAGGAAAACTATAAATGAATTTAACTCTGTAACACTTTGAGAATTAATTCCAAAGTAAGGCCCACTGACAGCCTGCTGAATTCCTAAGCTTGTCTGCCCTGCTTATAGTGTCTGAATGTCTCTAGATCTCTCAGGGGCCCCATTGTTTGAGGCACAGTGTACTGTGGCAGTCAATGAGATCCTGCTGAGACATGCATAAGTGTAAAGTGTGGAATGACCTCCGGACTCACTTTGAAATCTTTTAGCCATAAAACCTAATTTATATTTAAATTAGATGCTAGACCTTATGGTCAAGGTCTTTTACTGGATGCATTCCTAGTTGGCAGCTGGTAATAATCCCTTGGTGCCAGGGAGTATCATCCCTGGGACTCATATCCCATGCTGGGAAGAAGGTTGTGCATTTATATGCTGAGTTTGGCTTGGAGAGAAGCCACATTTGAGCAATAAGGAGCCTTTCAGGAAGTAATTCAGGTAATATATAATACTAGGTTAAGTTTCAATTTCACAAGCAAGGGTCCATAGGTACAATCATCAATATCAAGGGCCTGGCATAATGGTCAGTCTTCCTTCACTAGGCACTGCCCTTGTAGTTGGGGGATTCTTGCCATTCTATTAGAGAATGTAGCAGTACTCCCCAGGAAGGGAATTTAATATTCTTTTGGTTATTGTTTGGATCTCCACCCACCAAGGCCACATCCAATGAACATTTGAAGATTTTCATATGCCTTAGATGCATGCCCCAGGTGCACCTCTCCCCACACATACCCTCTTCACTGAATCCCCCATCAGTCCTTTATAAGAGAATGAAATTCAGACAAAAATTCATGGAAGCAGGAAGCTGATATCAAGGAGCCCAGATGAGAAGGGAAGGATCAGCAGGTGCCTCCTTGTGCCTTGTTATGTGGCATAGGAGTCAAGGGTCACCATCAGCCAGACTTCAGAAAGAAAGCATTGCCTTGATGATGCTGTTCTGTAAACTTACAACTTTTCTAATTAAAAATAATTTTAAAATATTATGCTAATGTAAAGAAACCAGACACAAAATACTACATATTGTATGATTCCATTTATATAAAATGTAAATATAAATAAATCCATAGAAACAGAAATAGATTAGTGTTTATGTAGGGCTTTTGAAGGATAGAGGGATTGAGAGTTAACTGCTAGGGGATATGTAGTTCTCTTTGGAGTAATGAAAATATTCTAAAGTTGATTGTTGTGATGAATGCACAATTCTGTGATTATACTAAAAACTATTGATTGTACACATTGGATGGATTGTATGGTAAGTGAATATACCTCATTAAAACTGCTTCAAAATATTATATTTTATTCTCTTAAGTAGTAGAAACATGAATGCTTCGATTACATGTTTATGGCTCAATAACAAATTGAACTGAAAGTGCATCTTGAAAACTCATTCCCAGGTTATTGTCACAATCATAGTCCCAATGTCCTTCTAATAAAAAACTTCTGTGCTGAAGTTCATCTGGACTATTTGCCATTTCCAAAGGAATGAGCAAACTGAAGTTTAGAGAGTTTATATTATCCCTATTTAATACAGGTGATAGATGTTCCAAAATATAGAGTATCATTTCAGAGCTCACATTCTTCTACACTGTAGCCTCAGTTTCTTTATATACAACTTAAACATACTAATAGTATCTAATTCAATAAACTAATTTTAATAAAATTTAAACAACTGGATGAAATTCCTTACATTAGTGTTGGTTTTATATTTTTCTACATATTATAAAACATGATTCTATTTTATGATTTTGACTGTAGTATGTTCTTGAATAGATAATATCAGAGGAGTTATTTGGCCCTCACTTTATATTTCAAGCTTTTTCTTTAAAAGGGGATGACTTAAATCAAGGCAATAATTCTTCTAATATTAATTGAATTTCTTAAACTTTTACTTCTAATTTTTTGGAATAAAAACACTTCCTAAAGTTTCTTGAATAATACATAACCATGAAATAAAGGAATGAAAATATTCCTTCTTTGGGAGTACTTTGATTTTCCTTTATTATTTATTTCTTTTTCTTTTTTTTCTTTTTTTTTTTTGGAATTTATTTCTGAAATTTTATTTTATTTTATTTTATTTTTTAAACAAATCTATTTTATTGGTACATATTAACAAAGCATACAATTCACTCAATGTGTACAATAATAGTATTTGGTATAATCTCATAGTTGTGCATTCATCATTTCAATCATTATTAGAATATTTTCATTATTTCCTATATTATTTAAAAGACTGAAGCTATTTACTTTTTTTTCTTGAAGACCTTATTTCCTTTTCGGCAAAATCTTTTGTGTGTGTGCGTGTGTGCGTGTATTATTGTAATATGTTCTTTTTTGGTATTTTTTATTTTTTAAAAGATACCTAGATTACATAAATATTACACAAAAAATATAGGGATTCCCATATACCCCACTCCCCACACCTCCCACACCGTCCCACATAAACAGCATCCTTCATTAGTGTGGCACATTTGTTGTAATTGATAAATGCATCCTGGGGCATTGCCACTGAGCATGGACCATAATTCACATTGTAGTTTACACTCTCCCCCACACAATTCTGCAGGTTATGGGAAGATATAAAATGGTCTATATCTGTTGTTGCAATGTCATCCAGGATGATTCCCAAATCCTGAAAAAGGACTTTTTACACCTGGTTTTCTCTCTCCCTGCCCCCCAGAGGCTCCAGTGGCCACTGCTTCCACATCAATGTTGTAATTTCTTCCATTGCTAGATTCACAAGTCCATAGTAGAATAAAAGCAAGCCCACTCTAGTCCATAGTTCATCCCCCAATCCTGAGGACTTTTGGATGATGATGCCCACTCCACATCTAACTGAGATGGGGCTTCTATCCCATAGAGATGATGGATGGGACTCTCTTGCTTTCAGTCATAAGCTCTCTCATTTCTTTGGTATGGTGGTTGTCAAACCTTACCTCCTTTTTAGTTGTCCTGGGTGAGTCCAATAAACTGGAGAGCAGGCAGCACAACTTTGCTGAGGCCAAGGACCCAGTTGGCACATGGAGAGCCCAAAGATTCCAGTCTCTTGGATGTACACCTACAAACTCCAGCAACAAGTATAGGTTCAAGCCATAACTGAGTCCAATTCTGTCACTTTCAGGAACGCAAAGTCCAAAGTAGGCCCCACTGGCAAGGCACCGAACTCTGGAGCTATCTTCCCTGACCATAGGTCCTGGTGTCTCCAGAACCCTCAGGAGCCCCACTATTAGGGGTAGTATCAACTTTGGCAATCTATGAGATCCTGCTGAGATGTTCATAAGTGTTCCCTCTGGGATAACCTCCTGACTCACTTTGAAGACTCTTAGCCATATAAACTCATTTGTGTTTAACTTTCCCCCCTTTTATTCAAGGTATTTTTCCAGTTGCTGGTTGGTGATTGGTAGAAATTCCTTGGTGTTTTTTTTTGCAAAATCTTTATCTAAGTGTTCTATAAGGTCTCTAAAGGTAAGGCAAAGGGTAATCTTAAACTAGTCAGTGCTTTTAACCTTTGGACTAGTTTAACTGCAAAAATAAGAAGTTTGTTACAACAATACAGTTAGGTAAGGTGAAAAAGGTGTGTTTTTTTTTTTTTTTTTTCTTTAAGCTCTCTGCTTCTATCACATCATATCAATCGAGGGGATCCAGGACTATAAGTGGTGAAGGCCAGACACAATAAAAACTAAATTTCTTTATTTAACTGAACAGGTCAAGAAGAAAAATATCAAGTTACTTCATACATTTGTGAACTTAATATGACCACACAAACACATATATATTATTAGAGAAATTGTGAAATTGTGAACTTACAAAACAATCATGCATAATGTTCAGAATTCCCATAAAACACCCATCCACAAACAACTTACATTGTTGTGGAACATTTGTTACAGATTAAGAGAAAAAATCATCAGGCTATTACAACTTAACTATGATCTATAGTGCACATTTTTATATTTTTCCATATTCTCCTTATTATTAACACAGTACCTTCTTTGATATTGATGCAAGAATATTAAAATATTGTTAATTATAGTCTATAAGATACATTAATTATATTTTTACCATGTGTGGCAGATTGACATTGTTTATGAATTGCAAAAATAGATATTAGATTATGTTTGTAAACTGTTCTGTACCTGGGCATGATTAAATTATGATTAGGGCTTTGGGCCACATCAGTATGATGTTGTCCCCACCCCCTTGGTGGGTGGGGATTCAACTATAAAATTACACAGCAGAGCAGAGGAGTGAGTTGGAATTTTAATGCTGATTTTTTAATGCTGGAGCCTGGGAAGTAAACATACAGGAGAAGAACACAGAGGAATAGAGATGGCTTCTTAGATATGGCAGAAGCCCTTGGGATAGAGAAAGAGTCATGTGCCTGATAGTCTACAGCTGGCCTTGTGGAGAGAGCACAGCAGGTGATCTCAGAGAGAAATGGAGCCCCGGGAAGAGAAAAACCCAAGAAGCCTAAACCCTTGCAGACACTGGCAGCCATATTGCCCCAATTCGTGGCAATAGACTTTGATGAGGTAGTAACTTATGATTTATGGCCTGGTAACTGTAAGCTTCTACCCCAAAATAAATACCATTTATAAAAGCCAACTGATTTCTGTTTTTTTGCATCAGCACCTCTTTTTGCTGACTAATACAAAATTTGATAACAGAAGTGGGGTAGTGCTTTTGCAATTACCAAAATGCTGGAATGGTTTTAAGAATGGGTAAGGGGTATTTTCTGGAGGAACTTTGAGATGCTTGGTAGAAAAGACCTACAGTGCTTTGAAGAGACTGTTGATAGTAATATTGATGTTAAAAGAGTTTTTATGAGGGCTTAGAAGTAAATGATGAAACTATTATTGGAAACTGGAAGAAAGGCAATCTGTGTTTTAAAGTCACAGAGAACTTAGCAAGAGTGACTCCTGCTGTTTTATGGAACGCAGAATTTGAAAGTGGTGAGCCTGGGAATTTAGCTAAAGAACTTTCCGAAGTAAACTCAGATAATGCTGCTTGGCTTCTCCTTGCAGCATATAGCAAAATGCTAGATGAGAGAAATAAGCTGAGGACTGAAATGTTAGCAACAAAGGAAACAGAAACTGATTCTGGGAATTCTAAGCCTCTGGAAATCAAGCTCCCAGATGATAATGTCCAATTTGAGGACTTAACTAAATTTGGAACTTGTAAATCAGGATTGAAGATGCAGTTATCTAAGAAAGATTTGTGGAAAGTCTTACTGTCTGATGGCTTGGACCCCTGATTCTTGCATGCTAAAGCAACAAGCTTTTTGAGAGAGCTGTATGAACAAAACTACTTTCAACTTGGACTAAAAGGGACATGGTAAGGAGAGATTGAAGGAGAAACAACTTTAAGAGAAAAACCATGGAAGCTGAGATCTGGAATTAAGACACCACCTTTGGCCAAGAGAAGAACCCCACCCATGTGTACAGAGAGGGTGAGTTTGTCCCAGCAGTTGATGTTACCATCAAATGTTCAGTGAGAGTTTTGCCACCCCAGGATACAGAGAGAGTGGAGTACATTCCCAAGGATGAGGGAGGTTAAGTTCACCACCCTATAGGTCTGAGAGGGGTGAACCTGTCCCCCATGAATTAGGGAAGACCAAGTGGTCAACTCATTGCTCAGGGAGAGTTGAGTCTGTATGCCTAAGGTTAGGTTGAATGTTGTCTTCACTTCACTGTACTAGGGGGGCTAAGTCTGTAACCCAAAGTTTGGGTAAAGTGTGGCAATCACCCCAATGCTCTTGGAGGGTGAGGTCTGAAACTTGCTCGACATGCAGATGGTTGATGAGAGTGGAACCAACAAAATGGCTCTTGGGCAAACCCCATCTTAAGAAAACCATCATCTTAAGAATGACTCTCAGACTTTGACATCTAATTAAGTGTGTCCTGCAGGTTTAATGAACTGTAGAGGATCCATGACTCATGTTTCCCTCCCACTTTCTCTTTATGATAATGGAAATGTTTATCCTTTGTTTGTCCATTTGTATATTGGAAGAATATAAATGATTTTATAAGTTTCAGAGGTCTACAGCCAGAAGGGATTTTGCCTCAAGACAAACTGTATTTCTTAAACTGATTGTGGTATGATTCTGTATTTAGTATCATACAGATTTAAGGTTTTAAAAAAATATTGTAAAGTCTTTTTAGAATTCAGACATTTTGACGTTGCTTATGAATTCCAAAAATAGTTATTGGATTATGTTTGTAATCTGGTCTGTTCATGGGCCTGTTTAAATTATGATAAGGGCTTTGAATGGGTCACTTCAGTAGGACATTGAATCCCTGCTTGGTGGGTGGGGACTCACATATAAAACAACACAGCAGAGCAGAGGAGTGAGTTTGGGTTTTTTATTTTATTTTATTTTAAGAGACATTTAGATTACATAAATGTTAGAAAAAAGAAATAGGGATTCCCATATGCCTCACTCCCCAACCTCCCAACCTGCCTACATGAACATCCTTCATTAGTGTGGCACATTCATTGCAACTGATAAATGCATCCTGGGGCTTTGCTATTAAGCATGGACCATAGTTCTCATTGTGGTCTACAATCTCTCCCACATAGTTCTGCATGTTATGTGATGATATAAAATGGCCTATAAGTGTTGTTGCAATGTCACTCAGGATGATTGACAAGTCCCCAAAGAGCCCGTGTATTACAAGTGATTTTCCCTCTCCTTGCCTCCAGAGCCTCCAGTGGACCCTGGCTCCACATCAATGTTGTAATTTCTTCCATTGCTAGAATCACAATATGTCTATAGTGAGCACCAATAAGTCCAATCTAGCCCATAACTCTTCCCCCAATCCCAAGGATTCTGGGATGGTGATGTCCACTTCAACTCAAATTGAGAGGGGGTTATATCACATGGGGAAGAAGGATGGCACTATCCTGCCTGCAGCTGCAGATTCTCTCCATTCCCTTTGATGGCTATTGTCTATCATCATCTCCCTGCCAGTTTTCCTGTGGGAGTCCAATGAGCTGTAGGGTGGGTGTTGCAACTCTGCTGTATTAGTCAGCCAAAGGAGTGCTGATGCAAAACACCAGAAATTGGTTGGTCTTTATAAAGGGTATTTATTTGGAGTAGAAGTCCACAGTTACCAGTCCATAAAGTGTAAGTTTTTTTCCCCTCACCAAAGTCCATTGCCACGTGTTGGAGCAAGGCAGCTGCCTTCGTTTGCAAGGGTTCAGGATTCTTGGGTTCCTCTCTTCCCGGGGCCCCATTTCTCTCCAGGTTTAGCTCCTTCATTTCCTTCACAAGGTCAGCTATAGACTATGAGGTTTTCTAGGCTTTGCTTCTCTCCACAAGGCCAGCTGTGAACTCTCAAGTGAATGGCTCGTCTCTATCCTGGGGCTTTCTCTCCTTCCTTACCAGAACTCCAACATCAAAACTGCTCCAACACTGTCCTTTGCCATGTCTTTTATCTTCAATTCCTCCACCCACCGAGGGGTGGGGCTCAATGCCCTACTTACTTGGCCAACTTAACACCCTAATCATAACTTAATCATGCCCAGATTAGCAGACCAATTTACAAGCATGATCCAGTATCTATTTTTGGAATTCATAATTACATCAAACTGCCAAACTGCAACATCTGCCAAGTTTCTGGGCCCAGTTGGAAAATGGACAGTCCAAAGACTTGAGTCTCAGCATGTACTACAAACCTCAGCACCAAGTATAGGCTTAAATAGAAGGGACAGATGAGCCATGTGCAGAGAAGACATAATTGAGTTCAATTCTGTCACTCTCAGGAGCACAAACACCAAGGGAAGGCCCACTGGCAAGGTAAAAAACTCCAGAGCTATCTGCCCTGACCATAGGAACTGTGTGTGTCTAAGGTCATCAGGATCCCCACTATTTGTGGTAGTATCCACTTTGAAAGCCTATGAGATCCTGCTGAGATATGCATAAGCCTTACCTCTGGGATGACTCCCCAACTCACTGGACACTTCTACATTCCCACCAGCAGTGGATGAAGGTTCCTATTCCCTCCACATCCTCTCCAACATTTACAGTCCATTGTTTTTTAATATCCACCATTCTAATGGGTGTAAGAATGTATCTCATTGTAGTTTTGATTTGCATTTCCCTAATTGCTAGCGATATCGAACATCTTTTAATGTACTTTTTAGCCATTTGTATTTCTTCCTTGGAGAAATGTCTTTTCAAGTCTCTTGCCCATTTTTCAATGGATTGCTTGTCTTTTCAGGGTTTCTTTAAATATGCAAGATACTAGGCTCCTACCAGATATATGATTGCCAAATAGTTTCTCTCATTGGGTAGGCTGCATTTTTACTTTCTTGATAATGTCCTTTGCGATGCAAAAGTTTATAATTTTGAGGAGATTCTGTTCATCTTATTTTTCTTTCGCACTTTTACTATGGGTGTGAAGTTCATGAAACCATTTCTTATTACAAGGTCCTGTAGATGATTCCCTACATTATCTTCCAAGATCTTTACGGTCTTGGCTCTTATAATTATATCTTTGATGCATCTTGAGTTGATTTTTGTATAAGGTGTGAGATGATGTTCCTTTCTCATTCTTTTGGATATGAATATCCAGTTCTCCAAGCAACATTTGTTGAGGAGGCCACTCTCTCCCAATTGAGTGTTCTTGGTGGTCTTGTCAAATATCAGATGATTGTATATGCGATGATCTATATCAGAACTCTTGATTTGGTTCCATTGTTTGGTATGTCTATCCTTGTGCCAATACCATGCAGTTTTGACCACTGTAGCTTTTAGTATGTTTTAAAGTCAGGGATTGTGATGTTCCCAATTTCATTTTTCTTTTTCAATATGTCCATGGGGATTCGGGGCCTCTTAACCTTTGAAATAAATTATGTAGTTAGTTTTTCCATTTCATTTAAAAAATGCTGTATTCATTTTACTGGGACTGCATTAAATCTGTAGATTAGTTCCTGTGGGATAGACATCTTAATGATGTTTAGACTTCCTATCTATGAACAGGTAATATTCTTCCATTTATTTAAGTCTTCTTTGATTTCCTTTAATAGTGTTGCATAGTTTTCTGTATATAATTCCTTTACATTTTAAGTTAAATTTATTCCTAGGTATTTGATTCTTTTAGATATTATTGTAAGTGGTATTATTTTCCTTGATTTCCTCCTCAGATTGCTCATTATTGGTATACAGAAATGCTACTGAATTTTGAGCATTGATCTTATAGCCTGTGATTTTAGTGAACTCAATTATAATTTCTAGAAGTTTTTTTGTAAATTACTCAGGGCTTACTATGTATAGGATCATGTCATCTGCAAATAGTGAAATTTTTACTACTTCCTTTCCAATTTGGATGCCTTTTATAACTTTTTCTTGCCTCAATGCTTGAACAAGTATATCTAAGACAATGTTAAATAGGAGTGGTGATAGTGGACCTCCTTGTCTTGTTCCCTATCTCAGAGGGAAAGCTTTTACAATTTCACCATTGAAGATAATGTTAGCTGTGGGTTTTTCATATATACCCTTTATCATGTTCAGAAACTTTCCTTCTAATCCTATCTTCTGCAGTGTTTTTATCAGGAAATGGTGTTGTATTTTGTTAATTGCTTTTTCTGCATCTATAGAGATGATCATGTGATTTTTTTCTTTCAATTTGTTTATGTGGTGTATTATGTTGATTGATTTTCTTATGTTGAACCATTCTTGCATACCCGTCATGAAACCCACTTGGTCATGGTGTATATTTCGTTCGATATGCTGTTGAATGTGATTATCAAGTATTTTGTTGAGTATATTAGCATCTAGGTTCATTAGAGATATTGGCCTCTAATTTTCCTTGCTTGTGGCATCTTTGTTTGCCTTAGGTATTAGGGTAATGCTGGCATCATAGAATGAGTTAAGCAATGTTTCTTCTACTTCTATATTTTGGAAGATCTTAAGCAGGATTGGTTTTAATTCTTTACAGAAACTTTGGTAGAATTCTTCTGAGAAGTCGTCTGATCCTTGGCACTTCTAGTTAGTGTTTTTGAATACTGAGTCTATCTTTATTTATAATTAGACTGTTGAGTTTATTAATCTCTTCTTTTGTCAATGTAGGCTGATTGTGAGTTTCTACTCATTTGTCCATTTCCTCTAAATTATCATTCTTGTTTGCATAAAAATTTTCAAACTATGCTTTTATGATACTGTTTATTTCTGTGGAGCCAGTGGTGAAATGCTCTTCCTCATTTCTTACTTTGTGTATTTGCATCTGTTCTCTTTTTTTCTTTGCTGCTCTGGCTAAGTGTTTGTCAATTTTATTGATCTTCTTGAAGAACCAGCTTTTGGTTCTGTTAATTTTTTCCTAGTGCTTCCTTATTTTCTATTTCATTTATTTCTGTTCTAATCTTTATTTTCTTTTTTTTTTTTTTTTTGACTTCCTTTGGGGTTAGTTTGCTTTTGTATTTCCAATTCCTCCAGTTGTGAAGTTAGGTCTTCGATTTTAGCTCTGTCTTCTTTTTTGATATATACATTTATGGCTATGAATTTCCCTCTCAGTACACCTTTTTCTGCATCCCATAGATTTTGATATATTGTGTTGTCATTTTCATTCCTTTCAAGGTATTTACTGATTTCTTTTGAGAGCTCCTCCTTGACCCACTGTTTGTCTAAGAGTGTGTTGTTTAAGTTCCATATCTTTGAGCCTAATATGGTTTTCTGTCACTTACTGATTTCCACTTTCATTCCATTGCGGTCAGAGAAATTACTTTGCATTATCTCAATCTTTTTAATTCATTGAGATTTTTTCTGTGCCCTAACATGTGGTCTATTTTGGAGTATGATCCATGTGTACTCAGAAAGAATATATATCCTGCTGTATTTGAGTGTAGTGTTCTGTATATGTCTATTAGGTACAGATCCTCTAAAATATTATTCAGAGTCTTTGTTTCTTTATTGATTCTCTGTCGAGGTGTTCTGTCTAATGGCAATGATGGTGTATTAAAGTCACCCATTATAATTGTAGAAGCATCTATTTCTCCACTTTGTTTTTCCAGTGTTTGCCACATGTATTTTGAGGACTCCATATTAGGTGCATAAATGTTTATGATTGCTCTTTCATCTTGAAAGATTACCCCTTTTACTAATATTTATTTTCCAACTCTGTCTCTTATAATGGTTTTTCCTTTAATGCCTATTTTGTCTGATAATAGTATAGCTACTGCCACCGTTTTTTGGTTATTGTTTGTTTGTAATATTGTTTTGAGCCATTCACTTAGACACAGGGAATCAAGGGGGCTTGAAGAGAGCATATAGATGGGTCATATTTCCTTATCCATTCTGCCAATCTGTGTCTCTTGACTGATGCGTTTAATCCATTAGCAATCAATATTATTACTCTCAAAGAATTACTTATATCAACCATATTTCCTTTGGATTTATGTATGCCCTATGTTGTTTTCATTTCTCTTTTTCCTTTTTAGTTGTTCTTACACTCTCCTCCAACTCTCTCTCTCCTGTTTTTTTTCCTTTCAACCTGCAGAACTCCTGTTTGTATTTCTTGAAGGGAAGGTTTCTTATTGGCACACTCTTTTAATTTCTGTTTATCTGTGAATATTTTGAAATCGCCATTATTTTTTAATGCCAGCTTTGTTGGATAGAGAATTCATGGCTGGAATTTATTTTCTTTTAGTATCTTGACTATGTCATACCACTGCCTTTTTGCCACCATGGTTTCAAGTGAGAAATCAGCATTTAATCTTATTGAGCTTCCCTTGTATGTGATGGTTCTTTTTTCTCTTGCTGGCTTCACTTTCTTTTTTTCTTGAGCATTGAACATTTTGACAAATATATGTCTTGGAGTAGGCCTGTTGGGATTTATACTGTTTGGGGTGTGCTGTGCTTCCTGGACATGTACGTCCAACTCCTTCAATAGGGTTGGAAATTTTTCAGTCATTATTTCCTTCAACACTCCCTCTGTTCCCTTTCCCTTCTCTTCTCCCACTTGGATGCCTATATAAGTATATTTGTGTATTTTGTGTTGTCGTTCAAATACTCAAGTCCCTGCTGGATTCTTTCTAATATTTTATCTATCTGTTCTACTATCTGTTTGATTTCAGATGTACTGTCTTCCACATCACTGATTCTATCTTCTGCCTGTTCAAAACTGTTATATACTTCCAGTGACTTTTTGATTTATTGGATTTTGCCATTCATGACCATCATATCTGTTATCTTTTATATGTTTACAGTTTCTTCAATATGTTCCCCCAGTGTCTTCTTAATATCCTTAATTTCTTCCTTTACTTCATTAAGTTGGTACATGATGTTTGTTTGGACAGCTTTGATTAGTTGTTCAATGTTCTGCATCTCTTCCTGGTTTTTAGTTTGTTCATTGGACTGTGCCATGTCTTCCTGTTTCTTAGTATGGTTTATAATTTTTTGTTGCCCTCTGGTCATCTTTTTATCTTGATGGGTTTATTCAGTTGATTAGCTTCTCTCTCTGCTTTAGAGTTTTATTTAGCTGCTGGTTTTGTGTGTGTTAAGTTTTCTCTTTAACACTTTAGTCTTCTTGTTCTATTTCCTTGCTGTTTTCTATGTTCCTTTGAAGAAAAAGATTAGGACCAGAGAAAGCAGAAGACATAAGAAAAGAAAAAGGATAATAGTAATAATATTATGAGCTAAGAGAGGGACCATATAAAATTTACTGAAATGAATATTTAACTCATGTATGCAATGTAGAGTAATAGGAATAAAAATGTGGAGTACCTACAATGAAATGGGAACTGAATAGAGAAAAATAGAGAAAATGATTTAAAAGGCCAGAAATATTTGGAGAGAGAGAAAAGGATAAGAAAGGACAAAAAGAAAGAAATTTAATAAAAAAGAAATCAGAAAAGACAAGATAGAAATAGGAACCTGAAAAACTGAGGACTAAATAAAGAAAGGTGGAATGTAAAACCACAACAGAAAGCAGAAGATAGAAAGATGAAGGAAGGAAAAGAGATAGCATTGGTAAGCAAAATCAGTATACATAGAAAATGGGAAATCAAGGAAGAAGAAGCACAGCAAAGAAGAAACAAGCTAACTGCACCTAATTTAAAAAAGGGCAGAAGTAGGAAATAGGAAAGAAAAACAAGAAACCAAAAAAGCAAACACACAAGCAAGCAGTCAAACAAAAGCTAAGGAACAACTGCGTTCCTTCTTAGGCCCTGTGGAGCTTCTCAGGCTGCCTGTGTTCACCAGTCAATTACCCTGCAGCTTTCTCTCTGCAGGTTTTGAAGTGGGTTTTAGTGAATAAACTAAGTTAATTTTTTAAGGTAACTTTTTTTTTTTTTTTTTTAGGAAAAATAAGGAACCCAAAAGAAGCTAGTACAAAAATAATGTCTATGTTTTCCCTGTCCTAAATTATCAGCTCTATGTTTGATATCCTGGTGGATCACTACTCATAACAGGAGCCAGGACCTCATATATTCAAGGTGGAAACTCCTCCACTGAGCTACACTCTCTCGTTGGGTCAGTTAGCTCTTCAGAAAGCTATTCAATCACTTTCCCTTGAGCAGGTTTGACTCTTCTAGGGGCAGCAGGATTTGACAGGCTGCGTGAGCAGATCCCCCCTCCTCTCTCATCGTCAGGTTGAGCTCCCTTTTGAAATTCAAATGGAACCCTGGTGACTGTGTTCACCACACAGAAATGATTCTCAACCCTATTCTAGACCACCCTCTCTTCCTAGGGGTTCCTAAATAGGCTCTTGGAAACTTATTAAATGCTTCTTATTACCTGGCTCCCTTAGGAGAGTAGAAATATTGTAGTTTTCAGCATGGAAAACTATTCAATTGGCTGACTCGACCCTCTCTCAGAACAAGTTTCTCTATCCCAGGGTGGTAGGAAAACCAGGCTTCTTCAACAGATTCTCCTCTCCCCTCTGCCTGGTGTCACTTCGAGCTGGTTGGTATGCTCCCCAAAACTCAAAGGGGTTCCAGGCAACCAATCCCACAGAATGGAAACCCCTCTCTGCCCACTGCCAGAACCCTCCCACTGTCAGAGAATGCTCCCTCTCACTGGGTGGCCAGTAGGAGTCCGGGTTCACCCTGGCCCTTTGCCCTGAGGGTGGGGCTTAGCCAGCCATGATTTCCAAGCACAGGCCTAAAAACTCATCATTTTATCTTGAGCAATCTATCTCCCTGTCCAGCTCCCTTCAGATTGATGCCCCAAAGGCTCCCACTCCATGGGCTTCCAGAGAAGCTCACTCGGGCAGGATCTTGTCCCCACTCAGCCGCCTTTTGTGAGAGAGATGGTGAGTGCCCACTTAAACTGATGTCATTTTGCCCGTCTCTCCATGAACTGGAGTTTTTATGTTGAGTTTTAAATGCTGAAACCTGGGAAGTAAACATAGGAGAAGAACACATAGGAATAGAGATGGTTCCTTAGACATGGCAGAAGCCCCAGGGAGAGAGACAGAGCCATTCACCTGATAGTCTTCAGCTGGCCTTGTGGAGAGAGCACAGCAGTTGAGCCTGGAGAGAAATTTAACCCCAGGAAGAGAGGAACCCAAGAAGCCTGAACCCTCACAGACGTTGGCATTCATCTTGCCCCAACACGTGGCAATAAACTTTGGTCAGGGAAGTAACTTATGCTTTATAGCCTGGTAACTGTAAGCTTTTACCTAAAAATAAATACCTTTTATAAAAACCAACAGATTTCTGGTATTTTCCATCAGCACCCCATTTAGCTGACTAATACACCATGTATCTCCATATTATTACCATCTTGTAATAGTAAAGTACATAGTTTATAGAACAACATTCTGTATTTGTATGTTTAAACACAATCATCCACCTTTCAGTTCATTCTGTTGTTCAGTCTCTAATTTATTCCCTAGCTTTCTTTCAGTTGACACTTATATCCCTAAACTACTCCTTTTAGCCATGATCACATTTATAATCCAACCATGTTAGTTATACTTACTATAATGTGTTACCATTAATTCTATCCATTTCTACATATTTCAAGGCAAACTAATTAAAAGTTCTATATACATTAATCATCAGTAACCCTTCTCAACCCTCATCCTATCTCCTAGTAACGTATACTATAGGTTTTAACTCTATGTGTTTATTCCTCATATTTAGTTCATATTAGTGGGACCATACAACATTTGTCCTTTTTGTCTGGCTTATTGCATTCAGCATAATATCTTCAAGGTTCATTTGTGTTATCATGTGTGTTCTAATTTGATTTCTTACAGAAGCATTGTATTCTATATGTATACACCACGTTTTACTTATCTATCCATTGGTTGATTGACACTTGAGTTGTTTCCTTCTTTAGGCAATTTTTAATAATGCTGCTATGAACATCAGTGTGCAAACATCTGTTCACATCAGTGTTTTCAGTTCTTCTGGATATATTCCCATTAAAGGGATTGTCAGATCATATGGAAGTTCTATATTTAGCTTTCTTTCAAAACATCAAACTTTACACAAAGGCTACACCATTATACATTCCCAACAACATTGTAGGAGTGTTTCTATTTCTCCACATCCGCTCCAGCACTTACAGTTTTTTTTGTATTTTTTAAGTAAAAAACATTCTATATGGTTTGAGCTGATATCTCATTGTAGTTTGGATTTGCAATTCCCTAATAACTAGTGATATTGAACACATTTATGTGCTTTTTCACCGTTTACATTTCCTCTTTTGAGAAATGTCTAAGTCTTTTGTCAATTTTAAAATTGGCTGGCTTGTCCTTAAATTTTTGAGTTTTATGATCTCTTTATATAGCATGGAAATCAAACCCTTATTGGATATTTGGTTTAAAAGTAGTTTCTCCCTTTGAGTGGGCTGTCTTTTCACCTTCTTGACAAAGTCCTTTGAATCACAAGAGTGTTTAAGTTTGAGGAAGTCTAATTTATCCATTTTTTCTTCTTTTTCCTTGTGCTTTCAGTGTAAGGTTTAATAATCCACCACCTACCACCAGATCTGTAAGATGTTTCCCTACATTTTCTTCTAGGAATTTTTTGGTCATAGGTTGTATATTTAGGTTTTGATGCATTTTTAGTTAATTTTTGTATAAGGTGTGTGACAGTTTGAAATTATTTTTTAATAAACTTTTTTTTAAAAAAAGATAGATTACATAAATGCTACATTAAAAATGTAGATTTTCATATGCCTTGCTCCCTACCCCTTCCATATTTTCCCACATTAACATCCTTTATTAGTGTGGTACCTTTATTACAATTGATGAACACATTTTGGAGCATTGCTACTAAGTGTGGATTACAGTTTGCACTGTAATTTACACTCTCTCCCACACAATTTTGTAAGTTATGGCAAGATATATAATGGCTTGTACCTGTTATTGCAACCTTATTCAGGACAATTCCCATGTCCCAACAATACCCCCATATTACACCTTTTTTTCCCTGTCCTTCTTCTCAGAATCTCCAGTGGCCACTGTCTCTACATCAATGATAAAAGTTCTTCCATTAAAAGAATCACAATAAGAGTTCAAAATTATTTTATGATTCCCAGAAAAAAAGAAAGATTATGCTTGCAAACCAATCTATTCCTCTGGGTTTTATACCCTTTACATTAAATTCAGTTGAGGGGCTTTTGGTTAAATTACTTCATAAGATCAATTTAGGACTTTGTAATAGACTAAGACAGTGAGTCATGATGAGTCCCCATCCTTTTGCTGGGTCTGATTTAAACTGTCTCACATGGACAAAGAAGAAAAAGGGAGACAGCATATATTTGATTTTGCAATGTGAGAGAGAGGATTACTTAAGCATGAAGCCCCCAAGAGACTGCGTCCTTGGAGCAGCTTAAGTGTAGACCAGCCATAGTATATGCCTGATAGCTTAGAGCTGAACTTGGGAAGACAGAAGAACAGCCAAGAATGATATAGGAGGCCCAAAAAAGATAAGTCCTATGCCAGCTTGCAGCTGAAATTGAGAAGGAAGTGGAGCAACTCAGCCACAAAGTGGAAACCCAGAGGCAAAGGTTGAAACCTGGGCAGAGATCGGCAGCTATCTTCCTTCATCACATAACAACATGCCAGGATCTACAGTAGCTGACTTTGGTGAGAAAGCATCTCTGATGGTATCTTGGTTAGGACTTTTCATGACCTTGAAACTGTAAGCTTTACCCCAAATAAATCCATCTTATAACACCAACAGACTTCTGGTACTTTGCATTAGCAGCCCTTTGGCTCAGTAAAACGAGGTGTGAGATAACGGTCCTCTTTTTTTTTCTTTTGGGATATGGATAACCAGTTCTCCTAGAATCATTTGTTGAATAAACTGTTCTGTGCCAGTTGGCAGGGCTTAACATCCTTGTTAAAAATCACTTTACCAAAGATGTGACGGTCTGTTTCTGAAACAACATTTTGGTTTCCTTGTTCTATATATCTATCTTCATGCCACAACCATGCTGTTTACCCACTGTTTTTATTTAGGTAAAATTATGTAAAGTCCAAAAGTGAGAGACTGCCAACTTCCTTCTTCCTTTTAAAGATGTTTCTGGGTATTTGGGGCCCCTTTGTCCTTACAAATAATTTGATAATAGTGTTTTCCATTTTTTTTTTTTAAAAAAAGATTGTTGGAATTTGTATTGGGATTGCAGTGAATCTGTATATCTATTTGGGTAGAATTGACATCTTAAGGATATTTAGTCTTCCAGTCCATGAACAAGGGAAGTTCTTCCATTTATTTACATCTTCTTTTATTTCTTTTAGCAATGCAATGTGGTTTTCTGAGTACAAGTGCTTTACATCCTTGGTGTGGCAGTTTGAGATTGTTTATGAATCCAAAAAAGAGAAAGATTATGTTTGTAAACTAATCTGCTCCTCTAGGTGTGATAGCCTTTGATCGTATTAAATTCAAAGGACTTAAGTTTTCTTGATAAAATCAATTTGGGGCTTTTGATTTAACAATGTCTGTAGGGTGGACTTAGGTTGAGACCCCACCCCCTTGGTAGGCCGATATAAATGGACAATCACTCAAAATGACACATGGTAAGAGAAAGAGCACTGTCATTTTTGATACTGAGGCTCTAGAGAAAGATGAACCATTCATCTGGTAGCTTACAGTTGACCCCTATGGAGCAGAAAAAGGAAGATGAAGGCCAGGAAGGAGAGACCATGCAGAAATCACTTACCATCTTGTTTCAATATGTGGCAACTGAATTTGGTGGGAAAGTACCTTTTATGGTACCTTGAGTTGGACTTTCCATGACCTTGAGATTATAAATTTTTACCCCCAATAAATACCCTTTATAAAATCCAACAGATTTCTGGTACTTTGCATCAGCACCTCTTTGGCAGACTAATACAGAATTTGGTACCAAAAATAGGAAACAGTCTGACCCAATTATCAAAAATGCTGGAATGGTTTTATAAATGGGTAAGTGATATTTTTTGGAGGAATTCTGAGTGCTTGTTTAAAAAGGCCTAGATTGCTTTGTAGACTGTTGGTATTGGAATATGGATGCTAAGAGTCTTTTAATGACAACTTAGAAGGAAATAATGACACTATTCTTGGAAACTGTGGGAAAGGTGATCCATGTTTTAAAGTTGCAGAGAACTTAACAAGATTGACTCCTGATGTTATATGGAAGGCAGAATTTTAAAATGGCAAGCCTGGACATTTAGCTGAAGAGTGTTCCAAAATAAACTTAGAGAATGTGGCCTGGCTTCTCCTTGCAGCATATAGCTAGAGGAAGGGAATAAGCAGAGAACTGAATTGTTGGGCACAAAGAAACCAGAAACTGATATTGTCAACTAAAATCCTCCAGAAACTAAGCCACCAGATGATAGTGCCCCATTTGAGGAATTGACTAAACTTGGAACCTATAAGTCAGGATTGAAAATGCAGTTATCCAGGAAAGACTTGTGGAAAGTCTTATGGTTGGATGGCATTGACCCCAGCTTATTGCATGCTAAGCCAACAAACTTTTTATGAGATCTATATGAACAAAACCACTGTCAGCCTCGACTAAAAGAGATATGTAGGGGAGAGATGGATGAGAAAAGGCTTTAAGAGAAAAGCCATGAAAGTTACAGTCTGGAATTAAGATATCTCCTTGGGTCAAGAAAGTGACCCCACCCATGTGTACAGAGAGGGTGAGTTTCCCCAGGCACTTGAACAAAGTAGATTCTCCAGCCCATTGTTCCTCAAGAGTTTTGCTGACCCAAGCTATAGAGAGGTTGAAGTACTTTCCCCAGTGGATGGGAAGAATTAGGTCACCACCCCTCTTCCCCTAAGGGGGTAGGCCTGTTTCCCATATGCTGGGGAGTGTGAGGTCACCACTCCAGTGCTCTGAGAGCGGTGAACCTGTTCCTGATAGATTAGGGAAGGCCAGGGTGACTCCTCATGGTTCTGAGGTTGAGACTGTATGCCAGAGATTAGGGAGAAAATTTCCACAACCTCACTGTATTAAGGGTGTTGAGACTTTATACCAAAGATTAGGGAAAGTGTGGTCATCACCCCATTGTTCTTGGAGAGTGAGTTCTGGAGGTCAGTTGCCACACTGATGCTTGATGAAGGTGGAACCAAGAAAATGGCCATTGGGAAAGCCTGTTGATAGGGCACGTTCCTGTGAGGCCACAAGAAGAAAAAAACATCATCTTAAGAATGATTCTAATTGTAGTTTTGATTTGCATTTCCCTAATAGCTAGCGATGTCAAGCATTTTTTCATGTGCTTTTTAGCTATTTGTATTTCTTCCTTGGAGAACTGTCTTTTCATGTCACTTGCCAATTTTTTAAATGAGTTATTAGTCTTTTTATTTTCGAGGTGTAGGATTTCTTTATATATGCAGGATATTAGGCTCCTATCAGATATATGGTTGCCAAATATTTTCTCCCATTGGGTAGGCTGCCTTTTTATTTTCTTAATAATGTCCTTTGAGGTGCAGAAGTTTTTAATTTTGAGGAGATCCCATTTATCTATTTTTTCTCTTGCTGCTCATGCTTTGTGTGTGAAGTTCATGAAACCATTTCCTATTGCAAGGTCCTGTAGATGCTTCCCTACATTATCTTCCAAGGTCTTTATGGTTTTGGCTCTTATATTTAGATCTTTGATCCATCTTGAGTTGATTTTTGTATAAGGTGTGAAATGGTATTCTTCTCTCATACTTTTGGATATGGATATGCAGTCTCCAAGCACCACTTGTTAAAGAGGCCATTCTTTCCCAACTGAGTGGGTTTGGTGGCCTTGTTGAATATCAGATGACTGTATATGTGAGGATCTGTATCAGAACCCTCAATTCGGTTCCATTGGTCAGTAGGTCTATCCTTGTCCCAATACCATGCAGTTTTGATCACTGTAGAATTGTAGTATGTTTTAAAGTCAGGTAATGTGATACCTCCAACTTCATTTTTCTTTTTCAATATGTCTTTGGCAATTCGGGGCCTCTTACCTTTCCAAATATATTTTGTAGTTAGTTTTTCCAGTTCCTTAAAAAATATAGTGTTGATTTTTATTGGGATTGCATTAAATCTGTAGATTAGTTTGGGTAGGATAGACATATTGATGATATTTAGTCTTCCTACCCATGAACAGGGAATATTCTTCCATTTATTTAAATGTTCTTTGATTCCCTTTAACAGTGTTGTGTAGTTTTCTGTATATAAGTCCTTAACACCTTTAATTAAATTTATCCCTATGTATTTGATTCTTTTAGTTACTATTGTAAATGCTATTTTTTTCTTG
This sequence comes from Tolypeutes matacus, assembly GCA_026826555.1. Classification (NCBI taxonomy): domain Eukaryota; kingdom Metazoa; phylum Chordata; class Mammalia; order Cingulata; family Chlamyphoridae; genus Tolypeutes; species Tolypeutes matacus. The sequence goes on from JAKSZT010054512.1 coordinate 3,250,230, forward strand.
ATTTCCTTCTCAGATTGCTCAATATTGGTATACAGAAATGCTACTGATTTTTGAGCATTGATCTTATAGCCTGCAACATTACTGAATTCCTTTATAAGTTCTAGAAGCTTTGTTGTAGATTTCTCAGGGCTTTCTATGTATAGGATCAGGTGGTCGGCAAATAATGAAATTTTTATTTCTTCTTTTCCAATCTGGATGCCTTTTATATCCATTTCTTGCCTCAGTGCTCAAGCATGTACTTCTTATTCAATGTTAAATAGGAGTGGTGACAGTGGTCATCCTTATCTTGTTCCCGATCTCAGACGTAAGGCTTTTAGGATTTCACCATTGAAGATGATGTTAGCTTTGTGTTTTTCATATATACCCTTTATCATGTTCATAAAGTTTCCTTCTATTCCTATCTTTTGCAGTGTTTTTATCAGGAAAGAGTGCTGTATTTTGTTGAATGCTTTTTCTGAATCTATAGAGATGATCATGTGTTTTTTTTTCTTTCAATCTGTTTATGTGGTGTATTACATTGATTGATTTTCTTATATTGAACCATCCTTGCACAAACGGGATGAAACCCACTTGGTCATGTTGTATAATCCTTTTAATATGTTGTTGAATATGATTAGTAAGTATTTTGTTGAGAATTTTAGCATCTAGGTTCATTAGAGAGATTGGTCTGTAATTTTCCTTTTTTCCTTTCTTGTGGTATCTTTATTTGGTTTTGGCATTAGGGTAATGTTGGCATTGTAGAATGAGTTAGTCAGTATTCCTTCAACTTCTATTTTTTGGAAGAGCTTAAGAAGAATTGGTGTTACCTAATTTTTTTTTTAAATTTTTCCCTTTTTTTTAAATGTCCCAATCCGTTAATTATATTTTATTTTTAGTTTTTTTTTTTTTCTGAGTTTCCATGAATTTTGTCTCTTGCATTTAAGCTTATCATTATTATTTCATTTTCCTATTAATTGCATTTGGTTATTATATGGGCTTCATCTTCAAGGAAGGTTTAGATCACAGAAGGGTTACAATGGGGTCTGCAGAGGATCATTGGTGGGGGTGTGTCTGGGATGGGGGATTCATAGGAGGAAGTTCATCTGAATATACATGGAAAGATATATAAAATTGTTCAAATGATCATGGGATGGGGCATGGTTACAGTGGGTAGACAATCACTCAATAAATGAGGGAATACTGAATTCTCAGCCTGGAGAGCTCTGCCACATTCTCCAAGGGAGGAGTAACAGTGCCCTGAGTGGAGGGGCAGTGTCTGGCAAAAGAGGTTGGTCCACTGATGGGTTCTTGTTATTGATGACTAACCTTATGAGTCTTTGCCCTTGTAATTGAAACTTAGCCTACTGTTATGGGGTGCCTAAGGGTTGCCACCTGAGAGCCTCCTTGTTGCTCAAATGTGGCCTCTCTCTAAGCTAAACTCAGCAGATGAGTGCATTACCTTCCTCCCAGTGTGGGACATGACTCTGGGGATGAACCTCCCTGGTAATGAGGGATTAGTACCAAGTGCCGACTGGCAATACAACTGGAAAAAGACCTTGAATAAAAGGGGGGAAATGTAAAGACAAATGAGTTTATGTGGCTAAGAGACTTGAAAGAGAGTTGGGAGGTCATCCTAGAGGTAACACTTACACACACCTCAGTAGGATCTCAAAGAACACCAAAGTGGATATCGCCCCACACAGAGTGGCTCCTGAGGGCTCTGGAGACACCCATTTCCTATATAAGGGAGGATAGCTCCACAGATTGATGCCTTATAAGTGGGCTCTACTTTGGAATCTGTGCTCCTGAGATTGACAGAGTTGGACTCAAATAAGTCCTCCCTGCACACGGTCCATCAATCCCTTCTATTCAAACCTATATGTGAGGCTGGAGTTTGTAGGTGTACTTTCAGAGAATGGAGCCTCTGGCCTGCCCATGTGCCAGTTGTGCCTGGAATCTCAGTGGAGCTGCAACTCCTACTCTACAGCTCAATGGACTCACCCAAGTCACCTAGTGAGGAGACGATGCTGGACAATGGCCATCCCAGGGAATGGAGAGAGCCTGCAGCTGCAGGCAGAATAATTCCATCCACCATATCCATGGGATAAAAGCCCACTCTTACTTGGAGGTGGAGTGGACATCACCACCTCAGACTCCTCAGGATTGGGGGAAGAGCTGTGGACTAGAGTGGACTTAATGGTATTCTGTTGTAGACATATTGTGATTCAAGCAATGGAAGAAATTATAAGAGTGAGGTGGGAGCCAGTGGCCACTAGACGCTTTCAGGGAATGGAAGGGAAAAGCAGTTGTATTACAGGGGCTTTTTCAGGACATGGGAATTATCCTGAGTGACATTACAACGACAGATATAGGCCATTTTACATCAGCATATACCATGCAGAACTGTGTGGGAGAGAGTGTGGTCTACAATGTGAACTGTGGTCTATGCTTAGTGGCAAAGCCCCAGTATGTGTATATCCATTGCAGGTGATGTGCCACACTAATGAAGATGTTTATGTGGGAAGTTATGGGAGGGGTGGGAACATGGGAATCCCTGTAATTTTTTTGTAACATTTATGTAATCTAAGCATCTTTTAAAATATATATATATATATAAATAACATTTATGTAAGCAAATGAACATATATGCATATATATTTATATATCATTTTACAAATATTGATTTGTATTGTAAAAAATTTGATTTTTACCCACAATAAAAAAAAGAATGACTCTCAGACTTTGAATTCTAATGGTGTACAATCTGCAGGTTTTTGGAACTGTTGGGGACAAATTACACAGGTTTTCCTCCAGTATACACCTTGCGGTAATGCAAATGTTCATCCTACATCTATTGCTCTGTATATTGGAAGCAGATAACTTGTTTTGTAAGCTTCAAAGTTCTACAGCCAGAGGGGACTTTGCACCCCAAACAAACTGTGTTTCTTTAACTGATTTTGATGTGATTTAGTACTTAACATTGCTCCTGACAGGATTTAAGTTTCTTTGTAATATTGTAATGTCTTTTTATAATTCAGAGGGTGAAGTGTGGCAGTTAGAGATTATTTATGAATCCCCAAAACAGAAAGATTATGTTTGTAAAATAATCTATGTCTCTGGTTATGATAGCCTTTGAATGTTTTAAATTCAAATGATTTATGTTTATTTGATAAAATCAATTTAAGCCTTTTTATTTAAACACATCAATAGGGTGTTACTCAGGTTAAGTCCCCATACCCTTGGTGGGTTGATATAAATGAAATTTCTCTGTAGAAGATACACAGGAAGAGAGAGATCTCTGTTATTTTTTATCCTGGGACCCCAGCGAGAGATAAACCATTTGCATAATAGCTTACAGCTGACCCTCACTGAGCCATAAAAGGAAGAGGAAGTCCACGAAGTAAAGACCAGACAGAGATTTACCACCATCTTGCTTCAACAAGTGGCACCTGACTTTTATAAGAAAGTACTTGCTATGGTACCTTGAGATGGACTTTCCATGGCCTTGAGACTGTAAGCTTTTACTCCCAAATAAATACCCTTTAAATAAGCTAACACATTTCTGGTACATTGCATCAGCATCTTTTGGCAGACTAATACACTTGGTCGGATTTGTTCTTAAGTATTTGATTCTTTTAATTGCTATTGTAAATGGAATTTTTATCTTGACTTCTTCCTCAGAATTCTCATTACTAGTGTATAGAAACACTACTGATTTTGGCATATTAATCTTGTATCCTGTCACTCTGCTGAAATCATTTATTAGCTCTACTAGTTTTGTTTTTAGATTTTTCATAATTTTCAAGTATAGCATCATATCACCTGTGAATAGTGAACGTTTTACTTCTTTCTAATTAGGATGTTTTTGCCTTCTTTTTTGCCTGATTGCTCTAGGTAGAACCTCTAGCATTATATTGAACAACAGTAGTGACAGTTGGCATCCTCGTCTTGTTCCCAATCACAAAAGAAAAACTTTCAGTCTTTCACCATGGAGTACAATGTTAGCTGTATGTTTTTCATATATGTCTTTATCATGTTGAGAAAGATTCAATCAATTTCTATCTTTTAGAAAATTTTTATCAAGAATGGATGTTGTAATTTCTTAAACATCTTTTCTGTGTCAATCAAGATGATCATGTGGTTTTACTTCTGTGATTTATTAATGTGGTGTATTATGCTGATTCATTTTCTGGTGTTTAACCCCCCCTGCTTGACTGATATAAAACCCAGTTGATCATGATTAAAAGTTATTTTAATTTGTTGTTGAGTATGTTTGAATTTGTATTCATTAGGGAAATGGGTTTGTAATTTTATTTTTTTGTAATATATTTATATGGTTTTGGTATTAGAATGATATTGGCTTCATAGAATGTCTTTGGTAGCAATAATTGTTCAAATTTTTGGAAGATTTTGAGTAATATTGGTATTAACTTTTCTTTGAACACTTGAGAGACTTCACATGTTGTGCAAACTACTCCTAAGCTTTTCATTTTTGAGGGTTTTTGATGATTCTTTCAATCTCTTTACTGTTGAATGGTTTGTTGAAGTTTTGTTTTCTTTTAGGGTCAGTGTTGTTTGTTTGTATATTCCTAGGAATTTTTCCATTTCATCAGTGTGCAGATTTCTGATTGTGTCATTACTTTCAACGTGCAGATGTCTGTTTTCTTTTTTTAGGCACTGCCTATATATACTAGAGATTCTTCACACTCTATAAGAGAACATAGCAGGTCTCCCCAGGATGGTTAGTCAATATTTTTTTAGTTATTGTGTGGTTTTCTACCCACTGAGTTAACACTCTATGAGCACATGAATATATTCATTTTCCACAGAGGCATACCCAAGAACAACGTTCCTCACTCATCCCCCTACCACCCTGCACCACTGACTCTCTCCTGCCTTAAGTTGTCAAAAGAACACCCTACAAAATTATTCTCAGCAAAAGTCTACCTCCCCAGTGTTCACCTGTTCCTTCCTCCAGCACCTCCCCCCAGCTCTATGGATAACCCAACCCACCCCCAATCCTACTCACACTCCTACTCCTCCAGCATTGTCACACAAATCATATTGCTGCCTCACCATCTCTTGCATCTACCGCCAACCTTCCCCATCCACCATATCATAGATTTTGCAAAGATTGAGCATCACCTCACCACTCTCTACTCCCTTTCTATCTCCTGGTAAACTATCTTCTAGATTCCTCTTCTGAGAGTCTAGTCAATATCCTTATTTCATATCAGTGAGATCATGCAATATTTGTTTTTTAGTGACTTGCTTAATTCACTTGACATAAGATCTTTGAGATTCATCTACATTGTTGCATGTGTCAATACTTCACTTTACCTTATTCTGAACAATATTCTCTCACACACACACACACACACACACACACACGACATTTTTTTTACCCATTCATTGGTTGATAGACACTTGGGCTTCTTCCAACTTTTGGAAATTGTGAATAATGCTGCGGTGAAAGCCTTTCACTTTCAACCTATTTTTATCCTTGGGTCTAATGTCAGTCTTTTATAGACAGCATATAGATGGCTTACATTTTCATATCCATTCCACCAGTCTGTGTCCTTTCACTGGGGAGTTTCATCTATTAATATGCAATGTTATTACTGTAAAGGTAGATTTTACTTCACCTATATTGAATGTTGGGTTTTATCTCACAAATCTTATTTTCACCACTCTTTCTACACTTCTAGTTAATTTTACTGATATAATCATCATTTCTAGACTCTCATTCAAGCCTCTCTCTTCTGACTTTTCTTTTCAGGCAGTAGCATTCTCTTTACTATTTCTGGCAAAGACAGTCTCTTGGTTACAAACTCTCTCAGTTTCTGTTTATCTGTGAATATTGTAACTCACTCTCATTTTTGAAGTAAAATCTTGCCAGATATAAAATTTTTGGTTAGTAGTTTGCCTATTGATCGTATCTTAAATATATCATATCACTGCTTTATTGCCTCCATGGATTCTGAAGGGAAATCAGCACTTAATCTTATTGGGAATCACTTGTATGTGATGCATCACCTTTCTCTTGTTGCTTGCAGAATTATCTCTTAACTTTGGCGTTTGACATTCTGATTAGTATCTGTATCTAAGTAGGCCTTTTCAGATTTATTCTGATGGGAGCTTATTAGATATGGATAGATATTTCCTTCAATAGGGTTTGGAAATTTTCTACCATTATTTCCTCAAACATTCTTTTAGTCCATTTTCTCTTCTCTTCTCCTCCTAGGACAACCATGGTACATACGCTTCCATATCTTTTGCTGTCATTTACTTCCTTGGTGTGATTTTCAATTTTTTCCATTCTTTATCTATTCTTTTTGTATGTTTCCTTTCAGAGGCCATATCTTCAAGATCACTGACACTTTCTTCTGCCTCTTCAAATCTGCTGATATATGCCTCCTGTGTATTATTAATTTTATTTATTCCCATAAAATCTGCTATTTTTCTATGTATGTTTTCAAACTATTCTTGTCCTCACCAAGTATATTCTTAATATCCTTATTCTTTTCTACCTGGTTGATTGCATAGTAGGAACCAAGGATGCCATTGGCACTGTAAGCAATGGAGTCTGAAGCTGCCCATGTTGCCCTCAGGAACTGATGAAGCTTTTCCCAACTTTCTCCCCTGCCAGGGTTAGGGACAGAACCATAGCTGTGTACAATAATACAAGCCATGCAGGCCAAGCCAATCTGTCTCTTCCTGGAGAGACTGATAAAGCTTCATTCCATTTCCTGTCCTGCTTTGAGGAGGGATGGTGTGGGTACAGGCAGAAAACTAAGCATTGTGGGTGAAAACTGAATGCAGTTTCTCAGGTAGGCTGATGAAACACTGGTCCCCCTCCTCTCCTGCCAGGGTTGGGGATGGAGCCTCATGAGCGCCCAATAATCTAGTCTGTGTGGGACAAAAGTGCCTACTTTTTGGAGAGTTTGAGGGAGTATTATCCATTTTGCCCTTTCAGGGGTGGGGATGGAACCACAGAAGTGCCCAACAATCTAGTCCATGCAAGCAAAAGCCCTTGCATTTGCCTGGAGAGGTTGAGAAAACACCCCCTTCCTGTCCTATCATGGTGAGGATGGAGCCACAAGAGTACCCAAAATCCAGTCTGTGTGGGCTAAAAAAATCTGCAGTTGCCCAGAGAAGCTGGTGAAATACTATCCCCTTTCTATCCAACCAGGTGTGAGCATGGAGCCACAGCTGCCCATCAGACTGAAAGCACCTGTAGTTGCCTGGAGTGGCAAAAACACCATATCCTCCTATCTTATTGGGAGGCAGGGATGGAGATGCAAATGTCCAGCAATCCTGTCTGTGCAGGCTGAAAGCACCTGCAGTAGTGCAGAGAAGCTGAGGACACACACCACTCTTCCTCTTAAAGGGGAAGCATGGGTGGAGACACAGCTTCTAATAACCAGTCCACGAAGGTCACAAGCTACTACAGATGCCCAGAGAGGCTGATGCAGGTCCCACCAGCTTCCTCCCTGCCATCGATGGGACTTGAGCCTAGGGTATGGCTGTCATAAGATTTGGATTTGTAGAAACCAGTCCCTACCATCACTGTAATATTTTAAAATATATTTTTAATTTATTTTTAAAATATACTTAGATTACATAAAATGGATGTGGTGGGAGGTGTGGGAGGTGGGCAACATGGGAATCCGAGTGGGTTCCGTATAATATTTTAGGTAATCTAAGCACCTCTTCAAATATATGTATATATATATATAAAAAATAACATTTTTGTAAGCAAATACACATATATGCATATATATTTATATATCATTTTACAAATGTTTGTATGTATTGTGAGAATTTTGATTTTTACCCATAATAAAAAAATAAATAAATAAATAAAAAAAATTAAAAAATAAATAAATAAATAAATAAATAAATTTGGAAAAAAAAAAAAAAATATATATATATAAGGGATTCCCATATGCCCCATTCCCCACACCTCCCACTTTTTCCCACATTAACAACTTCTGTCATTAGTGTGGTACATTCCTTGCAATTGATGAACACATTTCGGAGCATTGCCACTAAGCATGGACTATAGTTTACATTGTAGTTTACACTCTCTTACACTCAATTCTGTAGGTTATGGCAAGATATATGATGGTGTGTATCTGTCATTGCAATGTCACTCAGGTCAGTTCCAAGTCCTGAAAATGCCCCCATATTTCACCTCTTTTTCCCTCTCCCAGACTACAACAACTCCAGTGGTAACTGTCTCCACATCAATGATACTATTTCTTCCATTGCTAGAATCACAATAAGTCTACAGTAGAAAAGCAGTAAGTCTACTCTAGTCCACAATGTATCCCCCAAACCTGAGGATTCTGGGATGGTGATGCTCACTCTGCCTCTAATTGAGAGGGGACTCCAATTCTATCTGGCTAATGGATGGGACTCTCTTGCTTGCATTGTAGACTCTCTCAGTTCCTTGGTGTGGTGGTTGTTCATCCTCATCTCCTTTTTTGTTGTCCTGGGTGATTCCAATGAACTGGAGAGTAGGTTTAGCATCTTCATTGAGGCTCAGGGCCCAGCTGTTCTTGGACAGCCCAGAGATTAAAGTATCTTGTATGTATACCTACCAACTCCAGCACTAACTCTATGTTCAAATAAAAGGGACAGAAGAGGCATGTGCAGAGAAAGTCACATCTGAGTCCAATTCTGTCACACTTGGGGACAGAAACTCCAAAGTAGGGCCCACTGGCAAGGCACCAAACTCCAGAGCTATCTGCCATTACTGTAGGACCTGAGTATCTCCAGAGCCGTCAGGAGATGCACTATTTGGGGTAGTATCTACCTTGGCCATCTATATGATCCTGCTGAGACATGCATAAGCGTTACCTCTCTGAGGACCTTCCAATTCACTTTGAAGTCTCTTAGCCATATACACTCATTTGTCTTTACCTTTTCCCACTTTTATTCAAGTTTTTTTTTTATTCTATAATTTTTAATCGGCCCAACTTCCCCTCATGCCAGTGGCAGAGTTGAAATTGAGTCTACTGGTCTTTTTCTGTCTTAGACCGTTTCAAACTTTACTGTACTTAGGATTAGACTTTAGCCAGCTGAATTCACTAAGCAGTAGCTGAAGTTGGTGCCTGACAGTCTCTTCTTCCCCCAATTTTGGGAAATGTATCTTCCAAATATAGCCAGGGAATAGTATCCTAGATGGCTTGTGCAACCAGCAGGGGATGGGCACTGGCCTCTGTGGCATAGAGTGCTCTACACATGAATATTAATTTCAAGTGGGAGGTCTCCTCCTTCTGTTCTTTCGAGGATGTTGCAGGATGCTCTTCTGGTCTCCTAGATTCTCCAAACAGGTGCTTTAGATAGCTTTGGGTGATCAGTAACTGCACTGTAGTATGAGATGACTTTTGGAGCTCCTTTCTCTGCTGCCATCTTGTCCCTCTTTTGAACACTTATTTGAATGTTAAATCCAAATATTACGAATTTACAATAAAAACCATATAGTCTGATTTTCTCTGGATTCAAGTATGTTGCACTAGTCCTGATTTATAATAAGTTTTAATATTTTTCTCATATCAGCTTACCTTCTGCTAATAGGTTGCCAAGCTTCTATTTCTTTTATCACTGCATTCAGTAAATTTAACTTCTCTAAAAAACACAGTCCTAATACAAGATAAACAACTTTTATTCTCATCATAATAATTGTGTAATATGAGCATGCTTTGTGCTTAACCCACCCATTCTGGGGGCAGGGGAGTAGGAAAAATGATAAATTAGCACATAGAAGTCATTGTGGCACTAAATGACTTGAAGTAATGAGATATAATTCTGGGCACAACGGTAATCCAAATATTTCAAATTTGGTATTATAATACATTGATATTTTAATTGTCTGTTGTAGGTTTGCATATTATCTAAGATTCAGAGTTAGCATTTACAAAGAAACATCCTAGCATACAAATCTTAAAGAGTAAAAATAACTTAAAACAGCAAAGTACATTCTGATTTCCCAAGGATAAAACAACAATAAATTTCTACAAATGAGGCATACCTTTATGCACTCTTTTGAAAATTAGGCTTAGTGTTGTACATTTATGATATATCTTGTACCTTCTCAAGTACAAAGAGTGGGTTAGAACTAAAGTGTAAATCATATGTTTGTTTTATGATTGTCTTATCTAATCCTCTATACACATATTAGTCCCATTGTAAAATAGAGATGTGATTTTCCATTCACAAGCCTAAATAAATCTTCAGATTATGCAAATACACATCTGTTCCAAAAAACAAAGTTAAAGAAACAATCCACATATACTACAAAACAACAAAGATTTCAAGGATATTGGAGTATAATTTTGTTTTTGCTTTATCTCTTTCAACTGCGTCAAGATGATGTATTTAGCTACTGTTTTCAAAATGATAAAAATGATAAAAATTTTCCTTTAGAGTGTATGGACCATAATATAAGCAAATGCTTAAAAATAGTTATTTAAGCAAATAAACCTGCAAGGTAAACTAATTAAGAATATTTTACACATTGGTAACGTACATGAAAGGGAAAGATTATATAAGAAGGGGCCAAGATGGCATTAGTGTAGGAAGGCACATACTGTAAGCTCCCAGAGCAAGACGGATTGTGGACGGGGTCCTGCCCAGGGGTTTGTGCTGGGCATGCATGGAAGGAGAACCTTGGTACATCTATCTGTGCAGATCAATGGCGAGGACGGAACTGTAGAGATTTGTGAGTTTTAAGCCTGCCGGTGGTGGTTGAAATGGACGGCTGAGCCCCACGGTTAGGGAGAAAATATATATATATAAAACGGCCGATTTGAGCCGCGAACAGGGCTCGGCAACCAGGAGCCAGGGCCTAGCGGGAGGGGGCACTCTCTGAGGCAGGGCTCTAGTAAAAGGGCAAGAGAGTTTTATTTTCTGGGGATTTGGCTGCCTGGAGCCCCTTGGATCTTGGGTGAACAGAACACCTGGAGCGAATTGGCACCCGGCAGAGGGGAGGGGTGATTCTGTTCGGAGAAGGAGTTGATTTGCCTAGCTGCCCAGGGATAAGCCCCGGGCCACCGAGGAGCCAGGAAGAGGGGACACTCTCCAAAAGAAGGAGGGTTCTGTTAGAAGACAGGGAAGGGAATTGTTGTGTTTTTTTTGCCATTGACCTGGCTGCCTGGACCGCCACATAGCTTTGGGGAGTAGATAAGCAGAACTGAAGCAGCATCAGGCTGACAGGAGACGCAAATCTTCAGAGTCAAATTGATTTACTTAGCAACCCTGTGACGCTGGGCTCGGCACCAGAAGGGGTGGAGTCGGCTGCCTTTAGCACTCTGCACTGACTAACATCAGAGCTACAGCTACCCTGGGGAGTCCAGGAAGTGGGACGTGCTTGATTAATTTCCACGGGGTCCCCTCTGTAAGTGGGTTGGTCGAGAGGAGGAAGTATTTTGGGCCCTGTATTTCGCTAAAAAAAAAAAAAAAAAAAGTGAGGTCACTTCAACAAATGAAAAATAAATTCATTTTAATTTAGTTTAATAGCTAAAAGCTGTTTCAGGACCTGCATATAGAAACTTGTGGGGAAATTGATTGTAAACACAAGCAGGCAGAGAGGATCCACGTGGACCCTAGAGAAATCATTGACCCCACTTAGCTCTGTTTGACTGCTTGCCTGTGTGGTTCATTGGTGTTTCTCTGTTTATTTCTGGTTTCTTGCTTTTCTTTCCTCTTTCTTTTTTTTTTTTCATTTTTTAAATTAGGTGCTGCTAGCTTGTCGCTTCTTTGCTGTGCTTCTTCTTCATTAATTTCTCACTCGCTGTCTATATTGATTTTGTATTCCAAACTATCGCTTATCCTTCCTTCATCTTTCTGCTTTCTGCTTTCTGTTGTGGCTCTTAGATACAACATTTTTTTCATAGGTCCATAAATTAAGGGTGTCAATTTCTATTCCATCTATTTTGTTTTCTTCTTTTTTTTATTAGTATTAACTTTTTCCTTTCAGCTCTTTCTTTACTATTTCTCTCCCTCCTCATAATTCTAGCTTTCTAAATCACTATATATATATTCCCTCATTTGTTTTCCCAGCCCATTGTAGGAACTCCATTTTTTTTCCTATTACTCTTAACGGCCTACACAAGTTAAATATTCATCTCATTAAGCCTTATTTGGCCACTCTTCTAACTTTTATCAATATTACTATTATCCTTCTGCCTTCCTTACATCTTTTGATTCTTCTGGCCCTAATCTTTTGCCTTCAAGGGAAAATAGAAAGAAGCAAGGAAATAAAATAAGAAGAAAAAGTGCCAAAGAGAAAACTTAACTCACAAACAGAGCCACCAGCTAAATAAAACTCTAGAGCATAGAGAAAAGCTAATCAACTGAACAAACCAATCAAGATAATATGATGACCAGAGGGCAACAAAAAAATACAAATGACTCTGAGAAACAGGAAAACATGGACCAGTCCAATGAACAAATTAAAAAGCAGGAAGTGATGCAGAACATCAAACAACTAATCAAAGCTGTCCAAACAAATATCATGGACCAACTTAAAGAAGTGAAGGAAGAGATTAAGGATATAAAGAAGACACTGGGAGAACATACTGAAGAAACTGCAAACATGCCTAAAAAGATAATGGATATGATGGTGAACAATGCCACAATGCATGAAATCAAAAAGATGCTGGATAAACATAGCAGCAGATATGAATAGGCAGAGGAAAGAATTACTGATACAGAAGACAATACAGTTGAAATCAAAGAGATAGTAGAACAGATAGACAAAAAGATAGAAAAAAATCCAGCATGGACTCAGAGAATTAACCGATAATACAATAGGCACAAACATATGCATTATGGGCATCCCAGAAGGAGAAAAGAAGGGAAAGGGAACAGAAGGAGTGTAGAAGGAAATAATGGCTGAAAACTTCCCAACCCTATTGAGAGAGATGGATGTAGAGATCCAGGAAGCACAGCACACCCCAAATAGTATAAATCCAAACAGGCCAACTCCAAGACATACACTTGTCAAAATTTCCAATGCTCAAGACAAAGACAAAATACTCAGGACAGCAAGAGAAAAGAGAACCATCACATACAAGGGAAGCACAATAAGATTAAGTGCTGATTTCTCAGCTGAAACCATGGAGGCAAGAAGACAGTGGTATGACATAGTCAAAACACTAAAAGAAAAAAACTTCCACCCATGAATTCTCTATCCAGCAAAACTGGCATTCAAAAATGATAGAGAGTTCAAAATATTCACAGATAAACAGAAATTAAGAGAGTATGTCAAGAAGAAATCAGCACTTCAAGAAATACTAAAGGAATCTCTACAAGTTGAAAGGAAAAAACAAAGGAGAGAGAGTTGGAGGAGAGTTTAAAAATAACTGAAAAGACAAAAAGAGAAACAAAACAACATATGACATACATTAACCCAAAGAAAAAATGGCTGAGGTAAGAAATTCATTACGAGTAATAATACTGAATGGTAATGGATTAAATTCACCAATCAATAGACGCAGATTGGCAAAATGGATAAGAAAATATGATTCATCTATATGTTGTCTACAGGAAACCCACCTTCGGCCCAGGGATTCAAGGAGGCTGAAAGTGAATGGCTGGAAAACCATTTTACAAGCTAACAATAGCCAGAAAAGGGCAGGTGTATCTATTCTAATATCAGACAAAATTGAATTTAAATGAAAAACTATTGTAAGAGACAAAGATGGACACTACATATTAGTAAAAGGGGTAATCTCTCAAGAAGAGAGAACAATCATCAACATTTACGCACCTAATCGGGGTGCCTCAAAATACGTGTGGCAAACTCTGGAAAAATTGAGAGGAGAAATAAATGCCTCTACAATTATAGCAGGGGACTTCAACACACCAATATCATCATTAGACAGAACATCTAGATGGAGAATCAATAAAGAAACAAAGGCATTCAACAATATATTAGAAGACCTAGACTTAATAGACATATACAGAACACTACACACAAATACAGCAGGATTTACATTCTGCACATGGAATGCACATGTACAGGAGTGCACATGGAACATACTCCAAAATAGACCACATGCTAGGCCACAGAACAAGTCTCAGTGAATTCAGAAAGATTGAGATTATACAAAGTAATTTCTCTGACCACAACAGAATGAAATTGGAAATCACTAAGGGCCAGAGAAACAGGTTAGGCACAAGGATATGGAAGTTAAACAACATACTCTTAGACAAACAGTGGGTCAAAGAGGAAATCTCAAAAGAAATCAGTAACTACCTTGAAACTAAAGAAAATGACAACACAACATATCAAAACCTATGGGATGCAGTGAAAGCAGTCCTGAGAGGGAAGTTCGTAGCCATAAATTCATATGATAAAAAAGAAGAAGGAGCTAAAATTGAAGACCTAACTGCACACTTGGAGAAATTGTAAAAACAACAAACTAAACCTAAAGGAAGTACAAAGAAGGAAATTACAAAGATTAGAGCAGAACTTAATGAAATAGAGAATAAGAAAGCACTGGAAACAAACAAAACCAAAAGCTGGTTCTTTGAGAAGATCAATAAAAGTGACAAACCCTTAGCCAGACTAACAAAGAAAAAGAGAGAACAGATGCAAATGCATAAAATAAGGAATGAGCAAGGGGATATCACTACTGACCCCACAGAAATAAAGAGTATCATAAGAGGATACTTTGAAAAATTATATGCCAACAAGAATGATATTTTAGAGGAAATGGACAAGTTTCTAGAAACCCACAAACAGCCTACATTGATGAAAGAAGAAATAGATGATCACAACAGTCCAATTACATGTAAAGAGATAGACTCAGTCATCAAAAACCTCCCAACTAAGAAGAGCCCAGGACCAAATGGCTTCACAGCTGAATTCTACCAAACAGTCCAGAAAGAGCTAACACCAATTCTCCTTCAGTTCTTCCAAAAAATAGAAGTAGAGGGAATATTGCCTAACTCATTCTATGATGCCAACATTACCCTAATACGAAAACCAAATAAAGATACCACAAGAAAGGAAAATTACAGACCAATTTCTCTAATGATCCTAGATGCTAAAATCCTTAACAAAATACTTGCTAATCGCATTCAACAATATATCAAAAGGATTATATACCATGACCAAGTGGGTTTCATCCCGGGTATGCAAGGATGGTTCAATATAAGAAAATCAATCAATGTAATACACCACACAAACAGATTGAAAGAAAAAAAATCACATGATCATCTCTATAGATGCAGAAAAAGCATTCGACAAAATACAGCATTCTTTCCTCATAAAAACACTACAAAAGATAGGAATAGATGGAAAGTTTCTGAAAATGATAAAGGGTATATATGAAAAAACAAAAGCTAACATTATTTTCAATGGTGAAATCCTAAAAGCCTTCCCTCTGAGATCGGGAACAAGACAAGGATGCCCACTATAACCACTCCTATTTAACATTGTCTTAGATGTACTTGTGTGAGCACTGAGACAAGAAAAGAACATAAAAGGCATCCAGATTGGAAAAGAAGAAGTAAAAATTTCATTATTTGCAGATGACATGATCCTATACATAGAAAGCCCTGAGAAATATACAACAAGGCTTCTAGAACTTATAAAAGAGTACAGTAATGTTGCAGGCTATAAGATCAATGCTCAAAAATCAGTAGCATTTCTGTCCACCAATAACGAGCAAACTGAGGAGGATATCAGGAAAAAAAATACCATTTACAATAGTAACTAAAAGAATCAAATACCTAGGAATAAATTTAACTAAAGATGTAAAGGACTTATATACAGAAAACTACACAACACTGTTAAAGGAAATCAAAGAAGACTTAAATAAATGGAAAAATATTCCCTGTTCAAGGATAGGAAGACTAAACATCATCAAGATGTCTATCCTACCCAAACTAATGTACAGATTTAATGCAATCCTAAGAAAAGTCAATACTGTATTCTTTAAGGAACTGGAAAAACTAACCACAAAATATATTTGGAGAGGCAAGAGGCACCGAATCGCCAAAGATATATTGAAAAAGAAAAATGAAGTTGGAGGTATCACACTACCTGACTTTAAAACATACTACAAAGCTACAGTGATCAAAACTGTGTGGTATTGGCACAAGGATAGACCTACTAACCAATGGAACCGAATTGAGAGCTCTGATATAGATCATCACATATACAGTTATCTGATATTTGCCAAGGCCAGGAAGCCCACTCAGTTGGGAGAGAATGGCCTGTTTAACAAGTGGTGCTTGGAGAACTGGATATCCATATCCAAAAGAATGAGAGAAGAATACCATCTCACACCTTATACAAAAATCAACTCAAGATGGATCAAAGATCTAAATATAAGAGCCAAAACCATAAAGAACTTGGAAGGTAATGTAGGGAAGCAGCTACAGGACCTTGTAATAGGAAATGGTTTCATGAACTTCACAGCCAAAGCACAGGCACCAAGAGAAAAAATAGATAAATGGGATCTCATCAAAATTAAAAACTTCTGCTCCTCAAAGGATGTTATTAAGAAAATAAAAAGGCAGCCTACCCAATGGGAAAAAAATATTTGACAACTATATATCTGATAGGAGCCTAATATCCTGCATATATAAAGAAATCCTACACATTGAAAATAAAAAGACAACAACCCATTTAAAAAATGGGCAAGTGACCTGAAAAGACACTTCTCCAAGGAAGAAATACAAATGGCTAAAAAGCACATGAAAAATATGCTCAACATCGCTTGCTATCAGGAAAATGCAATTAAAACTACAATGAGATACCATCTTACACCCATCAGAATGGCAGCTATTAAAAAAACAGGAGACACTAAATGTTGGAGAGGATGTGGAGGAATAGGAGCCCTCATCCACTGCTGGTGGGACTGCGGTATTGTCCAGCCACTGTGGAGGACAGTTTAGCGGTTCCTCAGAAAACTAACAATAGATCTTCCATATGATCCAGCAATTCCACTGCTAGGTATATACCCTGAAGAACTGAAAGCAAAGACACAAACAGATATATGCACACCAATGTTCATAGCTGCTTTGTTCACCATTGCCAAGAGTTGGAATCATCCCTGGTGCCCATCAATAGATGAATGGAAAAGCAAAATGTGTACATACATACAATGGAATATTACTCAGCTGTAAGAAGAAACAAAATGCTAACACATGGAATAACATGGATGAATCTTGAAGACCTTATGTTGAGTGAAGCAAGCCAGGCACTGAAGGATGAACAGTATATGACCTCACTGATCTGAACTGAGGAAAGTGAGCAGTCTCTGAGAACCATTGTCTGAAAGATAGGTTAACAAAGGAGAGTAAGAGAAGAGCAGGCTTTCAGCCATCTCCCATATGGACATAATCTATGGTAAAAGGATAGAGTGTGGTTGCATTTTGGGGGATGAGGCAGATGAGCGGTGGTGTTCCTGGGTTTGTTGGTGCAGCACTGGCGGGTGGGTGGATTAGGAAGTGCTGGTTCAAATCCCCAGGGAATGTAACTGTGAATCTTGACATTCCATGGGTAGGGAGAGGGTGGTATCATGAGCCCTGGGGGGCTGGGGGGAAGGGAACAGTCAAGATCTTAAAATATATATATATATATATTTTAAAGGCATTACTTTTACTTTTTTTTTCCATTTTTTTTGAATGTCCCAATTCGCTAATTATATTTTGTTTTGTTTGGTTTTTTGTTTGATTGTTTGTTTGTTTGTTTGTTTGTTTTTCCTGAGTTTCCTTATGTTTGTCTCTTGCATGTAAGCTTATCATTGTTGTTTCTTTTTCCTATTAAGTGTATTTGATTATTATATGGGCTTCATGTTCATGGAAGATTTAGATCACAGAAGGGTTACAATGGGTACTACAGGGGATTATTGGTGGGGGGTGTCTGGGAGGGGGGATTCATGGGAGTAAGTTCATCTGAATATACATGAAAGATATACAAAATTGTTCAAAAGATCAAAGGATGGGGCATGGTCACGGTGGGTGGACAATCTTTCAATAAATGAGGGAATCTGAATTCCTAGCCTGGAGAGCTCTGCCACATTCTCCAAGGGAGCAGCAACAGTCCTCTGAGTGCAGGGTCAGTGTCTGTGGAAAGAGGATGGTTCACTGATGAGTTCTTGTTATTGATGATTACCCTTATGAGTCTTTGCTCCTGTAACTGAAACTGAGCTTACTATTATGGAGTGCCTAAAGGTTTCCACCTGTCAGCCTCGTCGTTGCTCAAATGTGGCCTCTCTCTAAGCCAAACTCAGCATATGAATGCATTACCTTCCCCCCATCGTGGGACATGACTCCCGGGGATGAGCCTCCCTGGAAACAAGGGATTAATACCAAGTGCCAACTGGCAACACAACTGGAAAAAGACCTTGAATTAAAGGGGGGAAAGGTAAAGACATATGAGTTCAAGTGGCTAAGAGACTTCAAAGAGAGTTGGGAGGTCATCCTAGAGGTAATGCTTACGCACACCTCAGTAGGACCTCATAGAACATCAAAGTGCATATCACTCCACACAGAGGGGTTCCTGAGAGCTCTAGAGACACCTAGGTCCTATATAAGGGGGGATAGCCCCATAGACTGATGCCTTATCAGTGGGCTCTATTTTGGAATCTGTGCTCCTGAGAGTGACAGAATTGGACTGAAATAAGTCCTCCCTGCACATGGTTCATCAGTCCCTTTCTATTCAAACCTATATGTGATGCTGGAGTTTTTTATGTATACTTCCATAGACTGGAGCCTCTGGCCTACCTATGTGCCAGGTGTGTGTGGAATCTTGATGGAGCTGCAACTCCTACCCTACAGCTCAATGGACTCATTCAAGTCACCTGGCGAGGAGACAACAATGGGCAGCAGCCATCCCAGGGAATGGAGAGGGCCTGCATCTGCAGGCAGGATCATCACTCCCACCATATCCATGGGATATAAGCCCTCTCTCGCTTGGAGGTGGAGTGGACATCACCATCCCAATCCCCTCAGGATTGGGGGAAGAACTATGGACTAGAGTGGACTGAATGGTATTCTGTTGAACACATATGGTGATTCTAGCAATGGAAGAAATTATAACAGTGTTGTGGAGCCGGTGGCCACTGGACACTTTCGGGGCAGGGAGGGGATGTGCAGTTGAAATACCGGGACTTTATCAGGACTTGGAGTTTGTCCTGAGTGCTGTTGTGGCAACGGATGTAGGCCATTTTAAATCAGCACACACCATTCAGAACTGTGTGGAAGAGAGTGTGGTCTACAATGTGAACTGTGGTCTATGGTTGATGGCAAGGCCCCAGGATGTGTAAGTCCATTGAAGGTGATGGGTCACACTTGTGGGAGACGTTTGTGTGGGATGTGGTGGGATGTGTGGGAGGTGGGGAACATGGAAATCCCTGTAGTTTCCATGTAATATTTAGGTAATCTAAGCACCTCTTAAAAAATATATATATAAATAACATTTTTTAAGCAAATGCACATATATGCATATATATTTATATATCATTTTACAAATATTGGTATGTGTTGTGAAAAATTTGATTTTTACCCACAATAAAAAAAAAAGATTATATAAGAAAATAGAACTTGAGAGGCACATTAGCAATCAAACAATCTTAGTAGTTCCTGCTCCTATCATTATTGATTTCAACTGTAAATGTTGAACATTGATTAAAATTTTTTATAATGAAGACCTTGGAATATTCCACTTCCAGCTTGCTTTGCTTTGGGTAGTGTGTAAGTTCTTGTTTTCACTCTCTCCCCTTGATATTTGAAATGTTGATTTTTTTAATTTATAAATTTTCTTTTTCTTCACTTGCATAATTTGGTTCAGTGACTGGTGCCATAATTAATCAATCAACACATTTTAGTGCATACTATGTGTAAGGTTTTACGTTTAAAAAGGCAAGGTAAATCATTTTATCAATGAGTCCAAACAAGAAAAGAAAGATACAAAGTGATTGAAATGCACTTAGAAAATGTGTGAAAAGAGAGTTTTACTGTGATTGATCACATTCCCTTTTGATATAATTGTGTAAAAAAAGAAATATTGAGTTTTCTTTTCAAAGGGTAGCCTTTTTAGTAAAATAAGTAGCTTTGTTCCTAGGATAAATTAAGCCAGCAGTGATATGGATATGACCAATTGTGTTCCCCATTATTCATTCAGCGAGTACTTATCAAGCACAGCATTTTGGTAATCCATAATTTTATTTTTATTTTTTGAAATTTGACACAATTACTTTATTGGTATGAAACATTACTGGTAATAAAATAATTCCAGATGATTCTAGCATGAAATCTAGATTACCTGAAAAATTGCTGTGCTTTGTGATTTTCCTCAAAAAGTCAGAAATATAAATAAAAGCCAACCAGTTTCACAAGATGCCCAGCAGAAGATCTTAATTACTAACTTTTATTCAATATTCAAGACCCAACTTTTAGAAGAGGCTGTCCAAAAATTCAGAATTATAACATATTAGGGGTCAATTGTACATATTACAAAAAGATGCTTCAACTTCACAAAATGAAAGTGTAAGAATCACAATGCCCACTTAGTGACTATACATATTGTACTATTATTCTTCCTTTCTGTAGTAAAATTTCCATGTGAATAAATACACACCAATATCTGACCTTAGAGCAAGATAAAATCCTAAAATTTTTTCCATAATAAGCAAGAAATGTCTTTTAAATGTTCTTGGCAGCATTCTTTTAGCATTTTAACTACAAGAGAGAACAGAGAACATTCTGTTTTAGTTAGGTTTTAATTCATTTCCATTTCTTCAATCTAGTAAGCATCATACTATATGTGTTATACAATTTGTCAGTTTTAAGTTAAAAGATGCATGTTAGATGCTGTGAGAAATATCACTTAAATATTTTGACACATTTTTGTTAGTGATATTACCATGGATAAGAGCACCCCCTTTGATTTAGGAAGTAAAAAAATCCTATTTAACACATCCACACGCATGTACATACAACAAAACATCTCAATAAATGTGTTACAGAGACATGGAGATACAGGGATATAATGAAAATATTACGTTTTACAGGATCATGGGTCAGGACTTACTTCACTTACAGCTCTGCTACTTCTAAGCCATTTTGGTGTTTCTGAGATAAATAAAGACTTAAAACAAGATTTTTTGAAGATTATGTAATTTACCAGCAAAAGTGGCCGTAGCTAGGGCTATCTAGTTCTCCTACTACCTACTAATAAGAACTACAGGACATGTATATTCATAGCTCTAAATATTAACAATTGACTTGTCTTTTGAAGCCAAGCAAGTAAAATTTTAATTTCAGTGGGTCAAGAATTTCTATAAAGTAACTGAATGAGGAACTTAGTGTAATTTATTCCAGATACTTCCCAGATAAAAAAATACAATATTACTGTCATTTATAATTATAATTTCTATGCAAAGAAAAAATAGGATAGCTAAAAAATAAATTTCATTTTAACAGATTTCTCATTAGTAGTTGCTGAGAAGTGACACACATTTTATCCAATATTCAAGGGGTATATGCAGCAGGATATTGCATTTTTCTAGTCTTTTCTAGAGAAAATATGTGTACATTTTTTAGATACAGAAGATAAATTATACTTGATTGCCCTATAAAGTATTTGCTGTAGAGAGAATAATGATGAACATAAGCCATTTAAAATTAATTGTGGTTTTATAATTAGAAATGTAGTTAGCAAGTTCAAGTTTGGAGCAATTTCCAAATGCAGCAATAACAACCAACAAAAAACATTGGATCAAAATTACACTGTCCACTTGTTTAATGTTTTTTTTTTTTTTTTTATTATTTTTTTCTAATTCATAATCAGTAAATTTTTTCCTGAAGATTTTCTTAGGAATTTAAATTTAATAATAATATTCTTCTCCATGTCTTTAGGGTAGATATTTAAAAACAGTGGTACAAATCTCCTCTAGATGGCTAGAAGTTCTTGGACTAAAGCTGAGTTTGGAAACTTGAGATTATTTATGAATCCCCAAAAAAGAAAGATTATGTTTGTAAACTAATCTATTCCTCTGGGTATGATATCCTTTGATTGTAGTAAATCCTGTTAATGCGCCCTTGATTAGATTACCTGTTAAGATTGCTTTTAGAGCCTTTTGAATCAACTATCTTGAGAGGAAGCCCTGAGGGGAAGGCTGCTACCTTGCAGAGATCAGTCACCATGTTGCATAAACATATGAGAGCTGACTTTGGTGAGAAATTACTTCTCACAGTACCTTGAGTTGGACTTTCCATGACCTTGAGAACTTTAGCTTTTACCCCAAGTTTATAAAAGCCAACAGATTTCTGGTACATTGCTTAAGCACCCCTTTGGCAGACTAATACAGAAATTGATAACAGGAGAGTGAGGTCGTGCTGCTTGCAATTATAAGTGAGTAAGAGGTAATTTTTGGAGGAATTATGAGATGCTTCATGAAAACGCCAAGATTACTTTGAAGAGACTTTTGGTAGGAATATAGAGCCTAAAGTTATTTCTGATAAGGCCTTAGAAAGAAATGATGAAACTAGAAATTGAAGGAAAGACCATTTGTGTGGTTTTTTTTTTCATTAAAAAATTATTGAAGTAAGTAATTCATACATAAACATACATACACAACATGCATAAACAATAAATAGTAAAAGTTGTGAACTACAAAACAAACATGGATAATATCATACAGGGCTCTCATATCTCAACCACCACCAATACCTTGCATTGTTGTGAAACATTTTTTAAAAATGATGAAAGAGCACTATCAAAATATTACTACAAACAAAAGTGTCTTACATTGGGTGTATTTTTCCCCAACCTACCCTATTATCATCTTTATTATTATATGTTTATATCATTCATACATGAACCAAAATAAACAATAAGTGTATAGTAAAAGTTGTGAACTTACAAAACAAACATGAATAACATCATATGGGGGTCCCGTACATCAACCCACCAAGAACACCTTGCATTTTTGTGAGACATTTGTTAAACATTATGAAAGAATATCATCAAAATCTTATTAACTATAGTCCATATCTTACATTTGGTATATTTTCCCCCAAACTACCCTATTATTACTTTTTACAATATATTTTTAATACAATAGTTGTGAACTTACAAAAATATCATGCACATGTGTAGAATCCCCACACAACACCCCTTCATTAACACATCACACTGTGGTGGAACATTTATTACAGATTATAAAATAATATCATCAGATTATTACCACCAACCATGATCCATAGTGTATATTTGGCACACTTTTTTGATACTCCCCCATTATCAACACAGTACATCTTTGGCATAGATGCATGGATATTACAGTACTGCTGTTAACCATAGTACATAGGTCACTGCAGTTGTATTTATCCCCATGCTTCTCTGCATTCCCAACACCCTGGAGTAGTGATATACATATGCTGTAGCTCACAGAAGGACACTTTTGCATCTACACAATCAACCACAATTCTCATCCATCTCTGGGTTCACTGTATTATTCGGTCCCTAGATTATTCTCTAGTCTTCTTTCAATTTACATTTACACCCCCAGACTACCCTTTCCAGCCACATTCCCATTTCTAAACCAGTTGTTACTCACTATAATGTGTCACCATCAACTCTATACATTTACAGTAAACTTTTAAAAAACTTTTACATACTTTAAGTATCAGTAGTCCTCCTCACCCCTCCTCTTCCTTTAAGAATTCACCACATACCCCAAGGTCTTAAAGAGGTTTTTCAAAAATTTCTTCTAGAAGCCTTATGATTCTTGCTTTTATATTTAGGTCTTTGATCCATTTTGAGTTAATTTTTGTATAAGGTATGAGATAGTGGTCCTCTTTCTTTTGGCTATGGATATCCAGTTCTCCCAGCACAATTTGTTGATGGGACTGTTCTGCCTGAGTTGGGTGGATTTCACAGGCTCCTCAAAAATCACTTGACCATCGATGTGAGGGTGTGTTTCTGAACCATCACTGTGGGTCCATTCATCTATGTGTCTATCTTTATGCCAGTACCATGCTGTTTTTACACTGGAGCTAGGTAATATGATTTAAGTCCAGAATAGAGAGTTCTTCAACTTTGCTTTTCTTTTTAGATATTTCTGGCTATTTGGGACCCCTTGCCTTTCCAAATAAATTTGATAATTGTATTTTCCATTTGTATAAAAATTACTTATGGAATTTTTGTCAGAATTGCATTGAATCTGTATATCAATTTGGGTAGAATCGACAGCTTAATGATATTGAGTCTTCCAATCTAAGAGCATGGAATGTTCTTCTGATTATTTAGGTGTGTGTTAATTTCTTTTAACAATACATTTTAGTTTTCTGACTACAAGTGCTTTACATCCATGATTAAGTTTATTCCTAAATATTTGATTCTTTTAGTTGCTATTGGAATTGTAATTTTTCCTGACATAGTCCTCAGATTGCATGTTACTAATGTCTTTTAAAGTCTATTAAATCTTATATAAGTATAGGTATTCTAGCTTTCCTTTGGTTGCCACAAGTGTAGAATATCGTTTTCAAGTCTTTCACTTTCAAACTATTAGTACCTGTAGCAGTTTGATATTGTTTATGAATTCCAAAATAAGATGTTGGGTTATGTTTGTAAACTGGTTTCTACCTCTGGGCATATTAAATTATACTGGATTCAGAGGTTTCACTTTTACTTGATTAAATAATGATTAAGGCTTTGATTGGGCCACGCCAGTAAGATGTTGAGTCCCCACCCCCACGGTGGGTGGGAACTCACAGAGAAAGCCACTGCAGAAAAATGAGGTGAGAGTTTTGATCCCGGAGCCCAGGAAGTAAATAAACAGAA
Source organism: Tolypeutes matacus (assembly GCA_026826555.1). Lineage (NCBI taxonomy): Eukaryota > Metazoa > Chordata > Mammalia > Cingulata > Chlamyphoridae > Tolypeutes > Tolypeutes matacus. The sequence continues at coordinate 3,275,026 of JAKSZT010054512.1, forward strand.
AAGCAGATATGTGAGGAGGGTGGGAAAGCTCCATTAGAATTCACAGAGGCCCTGGGAAGAGAGACAAGCCATTTGCCTGATAGTCTACAGATGACCTTCTGGAGAGTGCAGAACAGCTGAACCCAGGGAGAAATGAGCCCCAGGAAGAGAGGAACACAGGAAGCCTGTACCCTTGCAGACATCAGCAGACATCTTGTTCCAACACGTGGCAACAGACTTTGGTGAGGGAAGTGTGATGGTTAGGCTAATGTATCAACTCGGCCAGGTAATTGTTTCCAGGTTTTAGGTCCAGCAAGCACTGGACTAATTGTAATACAAGAGCATTTATAGACTTCAATCACCAGTGAGTTTACTGCATGGATGGCTGATTACATCTGCATCAATCAGGGAGATTGCATCAGCAAGGGTGACGCTTTTATCCAATCAGTTGAATGCCTTAAAAGGGGAAATTTTTTCAACATTCAGAGAGAATTTCCCAGCTCATTTTTGGGCAGCCAACTTCTCCCAGAAACTCATTAAGGACCTTTCATCAGACTTTCATTGGAGCCCCTGGCTTGCAGCCTGCCTGCAGAACCTGGACTTGTGCATTCCCATGGTCACATGAGAGACTTTTATAAAATCTTATATTATTGACAGATATCTACTGTTGATTCTGTTTCCCAAGAGAACCCTGACTCATACAGAAAGTAAGTTGTGCTTTATGGCCTGGTAACTGTAAGGTTCTATGCCAAATAAATACCCTTTTAAAAAGCCAACAGATTTCTGATATTTTGCATCAGTACCCCTTTGGTTGACTAATACAGTACCCTTGGGACTGAGGTGAGTCTTTTGAAGACAGCATATATATGCTCATATTATTTATTTATTCCATCAGTCAATATCTTTTTTTTGGGACTTTAAACCTTTAACATTCAATGTTACTACTGTAAAGGCAGTTCTTATTTCACCCATTTTGACCTTTGGGTTTTATCTGTCATATTTTATTTTCAGTGCTCTTTTGAGACTTTTAGTTACTTTTCCTGATATAATCTTCATTTCTAGATTCTGATCCAAGCCTATCTCTTCTGTCTTTTCTTTTCAAATTGTAACACACCCTTTAATATTTCCTGCAAGGCCAGGTTCTTTATTATAAACTCTCTCATTTTCTGTTTATTTGTGAATATTATAAACTCGCCTTCATTTTTGAAAGACAAATTTACTGGATAAGATTCTTGGCTGAAACTTTTTCCCTTGCAGTGTCAAATATATCATACCACTGCCTTCTTGCCTACATGATTTCTAATGAGAAATCAGCCCTTAATATTATTGGTTATCTCTTATATGTTAGGCATTGCTTTCTCTTGCTGATCTTAGAATTCTCTCTTTGTCTTTGGCATTTGACTTTCTGATTAGTATGGGTCTCAGTGTTGGTCTATTCAGATTTATTTGGATGGGAGTATGCTGTGCTCCTGGACATAGATATCTCTGTCCTTCAATAGGGCTGGGGAATTTTCTACCCTTATCTCTTCAAGTATTCCTTCTGCCCCTTTTCCCTTTTCTTCACCTTCTGGGATATGCATGCCATATATGTTTGCATGTCTTGCTCTCTTAAGTTCCCTGAAGCCTTATTCAAATTTTTTGATTCCTTTCATCTCTTTTTTTTTTTGTATGTTTACATTGGGAGGCCATGTCTTCAAGCTCACAAATACTATCTTCTGCCTCCTCAAATCTGCTGTTATATGACTCCAATGTATGTTTAATTTTGTTTATTGCACTTTTAATTCCTGTAATATCTGCTATATTCAAATTCTTCTTTGTGTTCATCCAATGTTTTCTTAATATCCTTAATTTCTTTAGGTATCCATATTAGTCACCCAAAGGGGTGTTGATGCAAACTATTAGAAATCAGTTGGATTTTACAAAGGGTATTTCTTTGGGGTAGAAGCTTACAGTTACCAAGCCAGAAAGCATAAATTAATTCCCTGACCAAAGTCTGTTGCCATGTGTTGGAGCAAGATGTCTGCTGATGTCTGCAAGGGTCCAGGCTCCCTTTTTCTCTCTTGGCTCTGTGGTCCCAGCTTCTTCCAATATCAGCTGTAGGCTGGGATAAGTCTCATCACTTTCCTGGGGCTTATTCCTCACCAGGCTCAGCTGCTGTGGTCGCTCCACAAGGCCAGCTGTAGACTATCAGGCAAATGGCTTGTCTCTTTCCCAGGGCCTCTGCTGTGTCTAACCTATATGCTTCTTTGTTTACTTCCCAGAGCTCCAGCTCAAAACTCCAAAACCAAAATTCCAACTAACTTTGTGTTGTCTGCCATGTCTTTTTCTCTGCAGTGCAGTTTCTCTGTGGGTCCCTGTGCACCAGGGGTCAGGGCCTCAATGTCCTACAGACATGGGCCAATCAAAGCCTCAATCATTATTTAATCAAATGAAAGTGAAACCTCTGAATCCAATATAATCTAACATGCCCAGAGGAACAAACCAATTTATAAACAAAATCCAAAGCTTATTTTTGTAATTCATAGCCAATATCAAACTGCTACAGCATCTCATTGTATTTATTAAGAAGATTTATTTGAACATCTTGATTTGTTGTCCCAACTCCTTTATGTCATCTGGAGGCTTATCTTTTTCCTTTGACTGGGCCATATCTTACTCTTTATTCATATGGTGTGTAATTTTTTGTTGGTGTCCTGGCATCTGGCTTACCAGATGTATTTGTTCTGGGTGCACTTTCTCTATAATTCAGTGCTTTCTTGTCCTTTCTCCCTTATTGGTTGCGTAGTAGGAGTCAAGGATGTAGTTGGTGCTGCATGCTTGGAAGCTCAAGCTGTCAGCATTGCCCCAGGGATTGATGATGCTTTTCCCAACTTTTTCCTTTGCCAGGGGTATGGACAGAGCCACAGCCGTGTATAATAATCCAAGTTGTTCAGGCCAAGAATGTCTGTAGTTGCCAGGAGAGACTGATGAAGCTTCACACCCCTTCCTCCCCTGCATGGGGAGGGGATGGAGGTGCAGATGTGGGCAGCAATCTATGCCTTGCATGTCCAAAATGACTGCAAATGCCCAGGTAGGCCTATTTCTATTTAGTCTGGGCCAGCTGTATGTACCTGCAGTTTCCCAGAGAAGCTGGTGCAGGTCAGTCCAACTTCCTCTCTGCCAGAGGTGGAGCTGAAGCTTATGTTAGGGCTACAGTCTGATCTGGGTGGAAAGACGCTGGTCCCTATTGCTACTGTGATTTTCAATCTGCCACACTTCCCCTCATGCCAGGGGAAGAGTCAAAATGGCAGCTACTAGCCTTTGTCAGAATTGGACAGTTTCAAAGTTAAACTGTTTTTAGGATTATACTTCAGCCAGCTGAATTTACTAATTGTTATCTAAAGTCAGGGTCCAACCATCTCCTCCTTCCCATTCCTGGGAAATGGAGCTTCAAATTTATGCTGCAGAATAACTCCCAAGGCACCTTGTACCACTAGTGGAGTAAGGGCACTGGCCTCTGTGGTGTGTAGTATTTTACTCATGAATATTCCCTGAATATGGGCAGTCTTCTCCTTGCATCCTTTCAAAGATATTGCAGGATGCTCTTCTGGTCTTCTGTAGCCCCCCAAAACACATGCTTCAGATAGCTCTTGGTGGTTACTAACTGCCTTGTAGCACCAGCTGACTATTGGAGCCCTTAATCTTCTGCCATCTTTCTAGTTGTCTGAAGGTCATTGGTGTTTTAAAGTTGCAGAGAACTTAGCAAGATTGACTCCTGATGTTAGATGGAAAGCAGAATTTGACAATGATGAGCTTGGACATTTAGCTGAGGAGATTTCCAAAGTAAATGTGGAGAATGCAGCCTAACCTCTCCTTGCAGCTTACAGCAAAATCTGAGAGGAAAGAGATAAGTTGAGAAGTGAATTGTTTCATACAAAGAATCAAGAGACAGATTCTGGAAATTCCAAGCTTCTGTAAATCAGGGCCCCAGATAATAATCCTCCATTTAAGGAATTAACTAAACTTGGAACTTGTAAGTCAGGATTGAATATGCAGTTATCCAAGAAAGAGTTATGGAAAGTATTATTTTCTGATGACTTGGACCCCTGCTTTCTGCATGCTAAACCAACAAATATTTTGTGAGATCTGTGTGAACCAAACCACTGTCAGCCTGGCTAAAAGGAAATGGGAGGGGAGAGACTGCAGGGCAAAGAGTTTTAATAGGAAAACCATGGAAACAAACCAGGAATTAAGACATCTCCTTGGGCCAAGGGAAAGATCCTACCCATGTGTATGGAGAGGGTGAGTTTGCCCAGCCATTTGAAGAGGGTGGATGTTCCAGCCAATTGTTAAGGGATTTTGGCCACCACAGGCTACAGAGAAGGTAGATCACATTCCCCAGTGGTTGGGGAGAATTATATCACCACTCCACTTCTCTGGGGTGGGGGTCGGTCTAGTCCCCATAGATTAGGAAGGGCCAGGTTGCTACCTTACTGTTCTGAGGGAGGTGGCCCTATATGCTAGAGATTACAGAGAATGTTGCCACCACATCACTGCACTAAGGGATTTGAGACTGTACACCAGAGTTCAGGGAAATTAGGCCATCATCTCAATTTTCTTGGAGGTTAAGATCTGGAGCTCAATCACCAATGAGATGTTTGATGTGTATGTAACCAAGAAAATGACCATGGAAAGGTAGATCCCATTAGTTCCTGAAGAGAAGAAGAAACCATTGTTTTAAGGGTGACTCTAAGACTTTGAAATGTAATGGAGTATGCCCTGCAAGTTTTTAAGACAGTTGGGCATCCACGACATTTGTTTCCCTCCCAAATTATTCTTATGGTAATGCAAATATTTATCCTATATTTGTCCCTCATTATATATTGGAAGCAGATAATTTCTTTTGTAAGTTTCACAGGTCTATGGCCAGAGGGGACGTTTAACCTAAGACTAACTGTATTCCTAAAAGGGATTTTGATGTGATTTTGTACTAGGATTGCTACTGAAATGATTTAAGTTTTTAAAAAATATTGTAATATCTTTTTTGGGGTTTCAGAAGGTGGAGTTTGGCAGTTTGAGCTTATTTATGAATTCCATAAAGAGAAAGATTATGTTTGTAAACTAATCTATTCCTTCAGATGATACCCTTCAGTTGTATTAAATTCAATTGAGGGGCTTTTATTAGATTACCTGTTAAGAATGCTTTTAGGGCTTTTTTATTTGACCATCTTGAGAGATGAAGCCCAGAGGGGAAGGCTGAAACCTCACAAAGATCACCTGTCATCTTATTTCAACATGTGGCATCTGACTTTATTGAGAAACACCTTGAGTTGGACTTTCCATGATATTTATTTGGGGTAAAAGCTTACAATCACAAGGCCATAGATAAGGGGACATTCAAATTCCTGTAAACAGAGGCATTTCCAAGGCCATGATTAATTATAAGAATAGGACAAGATGCAGGCTGGGAAACAACAGGGATAATGTGTACTTCATATTCTCCTTAGGCTGATCATTAAAGGAGGGTTGAATTCTGAAGGAGAGTACCAGCAATACCAGCAAAGGCTATGCCAATATGCATTAAATGTGAAAAGTATTTTTTGCCAACAGATATCTGGTACTTTTGCATCATTACCCTTTTGGCAGAATAATACACCAAAGAAGACTCAAAAGTAAAGGCCTGGAAGTCATAGATCTGGTCAACCAAGATAGTGACATAAGACATTCCACAGTGTCTTCCCCAAAATAATCTTTGAGCAACCAGCAAAAACTGGAGGAGTCATCTTCCTCAGAACACTGGAAAAAATTAAAGGGTTGCAGTAAATAGGTGAGAGATGAATCAAAGAAACAGCATGAAAATGGTAGGAGAAGCTTATATGCTCTCGCTGATCCATAGCTTGTGGGGTGTCTTCATAGAAGACTTAAATAAATGGAATAATATTCCCTGTTCATGGATTGGAATACTAAACATTGTTAAGATGTCTATCTTACCCAAACTAATCTACAGATTTAATGCAATCCCAATAAAAATCAACACAACATTTTTTAATGAATTGGAAAAACTAACTACATCATTTATTTGGAAGGGTAAGAGGCCCTGAATCCTCATGGACATATTGAAAACGAAAAATGAAATTGGAAGTATCACACTCCCTGACTTTAAAACATACTCAAAGTTACAGTGGACAAAACTGCATGGTATTGGCACACAGATAGACATACCGACCAATGAAACTGAATTGAGAGTCCTGATATAGATCCTTGCTTATACAGTCATCAGATATTCGATGAGGCCACCAAGCCTACTCAGTTTGGAAAGAATGGCCTTTTCAACTAATGGTCCTTGGTGAACTGGATATTCATATGGAAAAGAATGAGAGAGGAACACCATCTCACACCTTATACAAAATCAACACAAGATGGAACAAAGATCTAAATAAAGAACAAAGACCCTAAATATCTTGGAAGATAATGTAGGGAAACATCTACAGGACCTTGTATTAGGAAATCGTTTCATGAACTTCACACTGAAAGAAAAGATACATAAATGGGATCTCCTCAAAACTAAAAACTTTTGCACCTCAAAGGATGTTATCAAGAAAGTAAAAAGGCAGCTTATCAAATGGGAGAAAATATTTGGCAACCATATATCCGATAGGAGTTTAATATCCTGCATATATAAAGAAATCCTGCACTTTGCACATAAAAAGACAAACAACCCATTTTAAAAAATGGGCAAATGACCTGAAAAGACACTTCTCCAAGGAAGAAATTACAAATGGCTAAAATGCAGATGAAAAGATGCTCAACATTACTAGCTATTATGGAAATGCAATTCAAAACTACAATGAGATACCATCTTACATCCATTAGAATGGTGGCTATTAAAAAAAAACAGTGGACTATAAATGTTGGAGAGGATGTGGAGGAATGGAAATCCTCATCCAGTGCTGGTGGGAATGTAGAATCATCCAGCCACTTGGAGGATGGGTTGGCATTTCCTCAAAAAACTAACTATGGGACTTCCATATGATCCAGCAATTCCACTGCTGGGTATATACCCAGAAGAATTGAAAGCAAAGACACGAACAGATATATGCACACCAATGTTCATAGTGGCATTATTCACTATTGCCTAAAGTTGGAATCAATCCCGGTGCCCATCAACAGATGAATGGTACATACATAAAATGGAATATTACTCAGCTATAAGAAAGAATGAAGTGCTAACCAACGGGATAACATGGACGAATCTGGAAGACCTTTTGTTGAGTGAAGCAAACCAGGCATTGAAGAATGAACAGTACATGACTTCACTGATATGAATTAAGGAAATTGAGCAGTCTCAGAGAGCTATTGTCTGGAAGATAGGTTTACACAACATAGAAAGAGAGGAGAAGTTTATGAGCCATCACCCATATGGATGTAATCTATGGCAAAGTGATAGAGTGTAGTTGCATATTGAAGGGATAGGACAGGAGGGTAGTGATGTTATTGGGTTAGGTGGTGCAGGGTTGACAGGTGGGTAGATTGGGAAGGGTGTGTTAGAAGGTTCAGGGTACTGGGCAGGAGGGTTGGGAGAAGGACCAGGTGAACACTGGGGATTTGTGGGTATTTGATTGATATTACAAAGTTGGGAATGCTCTTGTGGCATTATGACAAGGAAGGGTTACTGGTTTAGGGTGTCGGATGGGGGGGCATTCGGGACAGTGTGCACTTGGAGCAGGCTTCTAGGGAGTGTGGGAGTGATCATATAGTAATAATGTGTTGTGTCAGTGGATGGAAACCCACATAATGAGCAGGAAGGAGCTGGACTCCCATCCTCAGGAGCACCGATTTGTTCAGAAAGAGAAAGACAGGAGTCTCTCGAGAGTAAATTCAGTTCCTAATAGGAGAGGGCAAATTAGTGTTTCAAGACCTCAGTCTTGTTGCATGTAACTATGAATCTTGTCATCCAAAGAGTCAAGCCAGGGGGTTGCCATGGGTGGCCCCAGGGGGATGGGGTGGGAGGAATAGAATAGATTGAACAGGGAGTATTTATTGGTCAGTGGAATTGTTCTGCATGATCTTACAGTGATGGACACAGGACATGGTAAATATCATCAAAATTTATAAATGTGTACAGTCTAAAATGTAAACCATAATGTAAACTGTTGATCTGGCTTAGTAGGTACGTTTCACTATTTGTATATGAGTTATAACAAAGCTACCACTCACATATAAAAAGGTATTAATATGAGGGGGGTAAGAGGGAGGATGTTGGGTATATGAGAGTCTCCTCTGTTCTGTGTGAGACTTTGTTGTGACCTAAAACTTCTTTGAAAACAAAGTGAAAAATAGTGAGACACTGGGTAATGAGTGGAGGAAGGTGCCACGGTAGAGACAGGATACCAGATATTGCAGTGATGAAAGACAAAATGTCAAAAAAAAATTTTAAAAATGTTTTTCATTATTTTTGAATATCCCAATCTGTTCCTTTCATTTTCTTTTCTTTTTTTTTTTAATTTTTATGTATTTTGTTCCTTATGTTTAAACCTATCATTATTATTTCATTTTCCTATTAATTGTATCTGGTTACTGTAAGGGATTCATCTTTGAAGAAGCTTTGGATCACAGAAGGGTTACAACTGGGGCAGGGGGGGATCGTTGGTGTTGGGTGTCAGGGATGGTGGATACATGGGAGGAAGTTCACCTAAGCATACATATAAGATATATAAAAATGTTTAAATGTTCACAGGGCATTGTCACAGTGGGTGGAGACTCACACAATTGCAGGATGGTACAACCACTATGGAGGACTGTTCGGCAGTTCCTAAAGAAGTTGAATATAGACTTGCCATGTGTCCCTGCAATACCACTACTGGGTATATACCCAGAAGAACTGAGAGCAGTGACATGAACAGACATCTGCACACTGATGTTCATAGCCACATTATTCACCATTGCCAAAAGTTGGAAACAACCCAGGTGTCCATCAACAGACGAATGGATAAACAAACTGTGGTCGATTCAGACGATGGAATATTATGCAGCTGTAAGAAGAAATGAAGTCATAAAGCATATGAAAACATGGATGAACCTGGAGGACATTATGTTGAGTGAAGCAAGCCAGACACAAAAGGACAAATACTGTATGAATGCATTACTATGAACCAAATTTATTGTGTAATATATTGTTTGATTCAAAAAAAAAATTACATGTATCCATTACATTTAATTGAGAAATGTATATATTTATTCATCTGTGTTTACTTTTTAGTTTTTAATTGTTTATGTTTTCAATTATTAAATGTACAAAATAAAGTTAAAAAAAAATACTGAATTCCCACCCTGGAGAGCTCTGCCACATTCTCTAAGGGAGCAGCAACCATCCCAAGTGTAGGGACGGAGATTAATGAAGGAGGATGATCCACTGATGAGACCTTGATATTGATGACTAGGCTTATATGTCTTTGCTTTTGAAATTGAAACTTAGTCTATTGTTATGGGGTGCCCAGGGTTGCCTCCTGAGAGCCTCCTGTTACTCAAATGTGGCCCCTCTCTAAGCCAAATTCAACATATGAATGCATTAACTTCCCCCATCATGGGACATGACTCCCAGGATGAAATTCCCTGACACCAAGGGATTGCTACCAAGCACCAACTAGCAATGTAACTGGAAAAAGACCTCAAATAAAAGGGGGAAACAGTAAAGACAAATGAGTTTATATGGCTAAGAGACTTCAAGGTGAGTCAGGAATTCATCCCAGAGGTAACGCTTACGCACATCTCAGCAGGATCTCATAGACTTCCAAAGTGGATGCCACCCCAGATAGTGCAGCTCCTGAAGGCTCCGGAGAAACCCAGGTCTTATGGTCAGGGAGGATGGCTCCAGAGTTTGGTGCTTTGCCAGTGGGCTCCTGAGAGTGACAGAGTTGGAATCACTTATGTCTTTCCTGCACATGGCTCATATGTCCCTTTTATTTAAACCTATACTTGGTGCTGGAGTTTGTAGGTGTACATCCAGAGACTCAAGCCTTTGGGCTGTCCATGTGCCAGCTGAGCTAGGAACATATGTGGAGCTGCAACACCTGCTCTACAGCTCATTGGTCTCACCCAGGACAACTGGCAGGCAGATGATGATGGTCAACGTCCATTCCAGTGAATGGAGAGAGTTTGCAGCTGCAGGCAGGATAGTGCCATCCATCTTCCCTATGAGATATAAGCCCCCTTTCAATTGAAGGTGGAGTGGACATCATCACCCCAGAAGCCTCAAGATTGGGGGATGAGCTATGGACTAGAGTGGACTTACTGTTATTCTACTATAGATATATTGTGAATCCAGCAATGGAAGAAATTACAACATTGATGTGGAGCCAGTGACCACTGGAGGCTCTGAGGGCAGAGAGAGGGAAAAACAGTTGTAAAATGGGGGCTTTTTTGGAACTTGGGTGTTGTCCTGAGTGACATTGCAACGACAGATATAGGCCATTTTGTATCATCACATAACATGCAGAACTGTGTGGGAGATAGTGTAGACTACAGTTTGAACTATGGTCCATGCTTAAAGGCAAAGCTCCAATTGTAATGACTGTACCACACTAATGAAGGATGTTTATGTGGGAGGTTGTGGGGCATATGGGAATCCCTACATTTTTTGTGTAACATTTATGTAATCTAAGTATATTTAAAAAAAAAAAAAGAAAAGAAAAGAAAAAAACCTAGGGGATGCAGCAAAATTGTACTGAAAGGAAAATTCATACCCATAAATGCATATATCAAAAAGAATAAAGAGCTAAAATCGCAGACCAACTGAACACTGGAGGAATTACAAAAATAACAGCAATTAAGGCCAAAGGAAATAGAAAGAAGGAAATAACAAATATTAAAGTAGAACTAAATGAAATATAAAATAAAAAAATCATTAGGAAAAAAAAAAAAACAACCAAAAGCAGTTTCTTCGAAAAGATCAATAATGGTGGCAAATCCTTAGCTAGACTTACAAAGGAAAAAAGGGGGAAGATGCAAATACAAAAATAAGAAATGAGGAAGTAGATACCACAAATGACACCACAGACATAAAGGGTATCGAAAGAGGATTCTTTTTTTTTTTAATTTATTTATTTTTTATTGTGGGTAAAAATCAAAATTTTCACAATACATACCAATATTTGTAAAATAATTAAATGCCAGCAAGAAGTATAATTAAAATAAATGGACAATTTCCTAGAAATTCACAAGCGGGTTACATTGATGAAAGAAGAAATTGATGAACTCAACAGAACAATTACAGGTGAAGAGATAGACTTAGTCATCAAAAACCTCCCAACTAAGAATTGCCCAGAACCAGATGGTTTCACAGGTGAATTCTACCAAATATTCCAGAAAGAATTAACAACAATCCTGCTTAAACTCTTCCAAAAAATAGAAGTAGAAGGAATATTGCTTAACTCATTCTGTAATGCCAACATTCCCCTAATAACAAAGCCAAACAATGATGCCACAATAAAAGAACATTACAGACCAATCACTCTAATGAACCTAGATGCTAATATCCTCAACAAAATACTTGCTAATCACATTTAATTAAACAACAAATGAATTATACACCATTATCAAGTGGGTTACATCCCAGGTATGCAAGGATGGTTCAACATAAGAAAATCAATTAATGTAATATACCACATATACAGATCAAAAGAAAAAAAATCAGATGATCATCTCTATAGATGCAGAAAAAGCATTCGACAAAATTCAGCACCATTTCCTGATGAAAACACTGCAAAAGATAGGAATAGAAGGGAACTTTCTGAACATGATAAAGGTTATATATGAAAAATCCACAGCTAAAGTCATATACAAAGGTGAAACATTAAAAGCTTTCCCTCTGAGATCAGGGGGAAAAAATGATACTCACTACCACTGCTCCTATTTAATATTGCCTTAGAAGTACTTTCTCAAGCACTGGGGCAAGAAAAAGATATAAAAGGCATCCAAATTGGAAAGGAAGAAGTAAAAATTTCACTATTTGCAGACAACATGATTCTGTACATAGAAAGCCCTGAGAAATCTACAACAAAGCTTATATAACTTTGAATGAGTTCAGTAAAGTTTCAGGCTCTAATATCAATGCTCAGAAATCAGTAGAATTTCTGTACATCAATAAAGAGCAATCTGAGGAGGAAATCAAGAAAAAAATACCATTTATAATAGTAACTAAAAGAATCAAATTCCTAGGAATAAATTTAACTAAAGCTATAAATGATCTATACAAAGAAAACTACACAACACTGTTAAGGAAAATAATAGAATATTTAAATAAATGGAAGAAAATCCCCTGTTCATTGTTAGGAAGACTAAACATTATTAAGATATCTATCCAACCCAAACTAATCTACAAATTTAATGCAATCCCAATAAAAATCAACACAGCATTTTTTACTGAATTTGAAAAATTAACTACAAAATTTATTTAGGAGGGTAAGAAGCCCAGAATAGCCAAAGACATATTGAAAAAGCAAAATGAAATTGGAAGAATCACACTATCTGTCTTTAAAACATACTACAATGTTACATTGGTCAAAACTGCACAGAATTGGCAAAATTCTAGACATACTGACCAATGGAAACAAATTGAGAGTTCTGATATAGATCCTCACATATACAGATATCTGATATTCAACAAGGCCACCAAGCCCACTCAACTGGGAGAGAATGACCTCTTCAACAAATGATGCTTGGAGAACTGGATATCCATATCCAAAAGAATGATAGAGGAACACCATCTCACACCTTATAGAAAACTCAGCTCAAGATGGATCAATGATCTAAATATAAGAGCAAAGACCATAGAGATCTTGGAAGATATTGTAGGGAAGCATATACAGGACCTTGTAACAGGAAATGTTTTCATGAACTTCACATCCAAAGCACAAGCAGCAAAAGAAAAAAATAGATAAATGGGACCTCATGAAATTTAGAAACTTTTGAACCACAAAGGAGGTTATCCAAGAATGTGAAAGGGCAACCTACACAATGGGAGAAAATATTTGGCAACCACAAATCTGATAGGAGCCAAATATCCATCATAAATAAAGAAATCTTACACCTCGAAATTAAAAAGACAAACAACCCATTTAAAAAATGGGCAAGTGACTTGAAAAGACACTTCACCAAGGAAGAAATACAAATGGCTAAAAACTGCATGATAAATGCTCAACATCACTAGCTATTAAGGAAATGCAAATCAAAGTTATAATGAGATACCATCTTACACCCATTAGACAGGCAGTTATAAAAAACAGTGGAATATAAATGTTGGAGAAGGATGTGGGGAAATGAGAACACTCATCCACTGCTGGTGGGAATGTAGAATGGTCCAGCCATTGTGGAGGACAGTTTGGTGGTTCCTTCAAAAACTAACTATAGAACTGCCATATGACCCAGGAATTCCACTACTGGGTATATACCCAGAAGAATTGAAAGCAAGGACACGAATAGATATATGCACAACAATATTCAGATCAGCATTATTCATTATTGCCAAAAGTTAGAATCAACTCAAATGCCCATAAACAGATGAATAGTAAAAGAAAATGTGATACATGCATACAATGGAATTCTACTAAGTCATAAGAAGGAATACAGTGCTAACACCAGATAACATGGATAAATCTTTAGGACCTTATGTTGAATGAAGCAAGCCAGGCATTGAAGGATGAATATTGCACGACCTCACTGATATTAATTAAGAAAATTGAGCAGAATTAGAGAACTATTGATCTTGCAATGATGGACACAGGCCATGTTAAATATAATCAAAATCCATAAAATTGTACAGTCTAAAATTTAAAACATAATATAAACCATTGACCATGGTTGGTAGCTATGTTTCACTATTTGTATATCAGTTGTAATAAATGTACCATCCACATATAAAAAGGTATTAATATGGGAAGGGAGAAAATGGGAAGGATGTTGGGTATATTGGAGTCCCTCTATTCTGTATGCAACTTTACAGTGACCTAAAACTTTTTTGAAAACAAAATGAATAAAAAAGTAAGACATTAGGGAATAAATGGAAGAAAGTGTAACTATACATACAGGACATCAGATATTACAGTGATGTAAGGTAAAATGTCAAAAAATATTTTAAATATTTTTTATTATTTTCTAATATACCAATCTTTTAATTTAACTTTATTTTTAGTTTCTTTTTAATTTTTATGTATTTTATTTCTTATATTTAAACCTATCATTATTATTTCATTTTCCTATTATTTGTATTTGGGTTTTTATTGGCTTCATTTTTGAAGAAGCTTCAGATCTCAGAAGGGTTAGAACTGGAAAAGGGTAGGGAAATTGGTGTAGGTTGTCAGTGATGGGGGATATGTGGGAGGAAGTTCACCTGTGCATACATATAACATACATAGAGATGTTCAAATGTTCATGGAACAATGTCACAGTGGGTGGAGACTCACAATAACAAAGAAAATATTGAATTCTCATCCTGGATAGGTCTGCCACATTCTCTAATGGAGCAACAACAGTCGACCAAGTGCAGGCAAAATGCCTGGAGAAGGAGAATGATCCATTGATAGGCTCTTGATATTGATGACTATGCTTATGAGTCTTGAAATGGAAAGTTAGCCTGGTATTGTGCAGTGCTGAAGAGTTGCCTCCTGAGAGCCTCCTTGTGGCTCAAATGTGGCCTCTTTCTAAGGCAAACTCACCATATAAATGCATTACCTTCCCCTGAGTGTGGGATATGACTCCCAGGGATGAGCCTCCCTGGCACTGAGGGGTTACTACAAGTACCAACTAGCAATGCAACTGGAAAAAGACATCAAATAAAAGGGGGAAAAGGTAAAGACAAATGAGTTTATATGGCTAAGAGACTTCAAAGTGTGTTGGGAGGTCATCCCAGAGGGAACACTTATGCACCTCTCAGCAGGATGTCATAGACTGCCAAAGTGGATACTACCCCAAATAGTGGGGCTCCTGAGGGCTCTGGAAACACCCAGGTAATATGGTCAGGGCAGAAAGCTCCGGAGTTTGGTGCCTAGATATTGGATCCTATTTGGATTTGTGCTCCTGAGTGTGACAGAGTTGGACTCAATTATGGCTTCCCTACACATGACTAGTCTATTTAAACCTATATTTGGTGCTGGAGTTTGTAGGTGTACATCCAAGAGACTGGAATCTTTGGGCTGTCCATGTGCCAGCTGGGCCCAGAGCCTTAGCAGTGTTGCAACACCTACTCTCCAGTTCTTTGGACTCACCCAGGGCAACTATCAAGGAGGGGAGCATTGACAACCACCATACCAAGGAAATGAGAGAGCCTACAACTGTAAGCAAGAGAGTCCCATCCATCAGCTGTATGGGATTTAAAACTCCTCTCAGTTAGAAAAAGAATGGACTTCACCATCCCAGAATCCTCAGGATTGGGGGAAGCACTATGGAGTAGAGTGGACTTACTGGTGTTCTACTATAGACATATTGTGATTCTAGCAATGGAAGAAATTACAATGTTGATGTGGAGGCAGTGGCCACTAGAGGCTCTGTGGGCAGAGCCCACACTTGTAATACAGGGGCTCTTTCAGGACTTTGGAATCATCCTGAATGACATTACAATGACATATACAGGCCATTTTATATTGTCCCATAATATGCAGAAATGTGTGGGAGAGAGTGTAGACTACAATGTGAACCATGGTCCTTGCTCAGTGGCAATGCCCCAGGATGCGTTTATCAATTGCAATGAATATGCCACACTAATGAAGGATGCTGTTTATGTGGGAGGGTGTTGGAGTTGTGCGGAGTGGGGCATATAGGAATTCCTATATTTTTTGTGTAACATTTATGTAATCTAAGTCTCTTTTTAAAAATTAAAAAAATATTTAAAAAATTAATAACCAGAAAAAGAATACATTAGAGGTACTTAAGAGCCGATTTGAATTACTTGAAGGCAGCATTTGTGATTTGCAATACAGAACATATGAACTGGAAAAGATAGAATACAAAGAGAAGGGAATAGAAAAAAATGTAACAGTGTCTCAGGGAAATGAATGACAATGTGAAATGCACAAACATTCACATTATCAGTATCCCAGAAGAAGAGAATGGAATAGGGGAAGAAAGAATATTTGAGGAAATAATGACTGAAATCTTCCCAACCCTTATGAAAGACATAAATATCAATAACCAAGAAGGATAAAACACCACAAACAGAATAAATCCAAATAGACTTACCCCCAGACACTGACTATTCAGAATGACTAATAGCAGATATAAAGAGAAGATTCTGAAAGCAAGAAGATAAAAGCAAACCATCACATACAAAGGAAACTCAATAAGATTAAGTGCTTACCTCTCATCAGAATTCATGGAGGAGAGAAGAAAGCAGTATGATCTATTTAATGTACTGAAAGAGAAAAACTGCTGGCCAAGAATTTTGTATCTGGCAAAGCTGTCCTTCAAAAATGAGGGTAAGTTCAATGTCATTACACACAAACAAAAACTGATAGACTATGTACCCAAAAGGCCAGGTTTGCAAGAGATAGTAAAGGTAGTGCTGCAGCCTGAAAGTAAAAAAAAACAATGGCAAGACAATTGGAGAAAAGTTTAGAAATGAAGTTTATTAGGAAGGGTAAACTAAAGGATAAGTAGACAATAAAACGATATGACAGGAGAGAGCTGAAGGACAAAATGGATGATAAGTAATAGCTTTACATTAATAACACTGAATGTTAATGGATTGAGCTCCCCAATCAAAAGACATAGACTGATAGAATGGATAAAAAAATATGAACTGTCCATATGTTGGCTATAAGAGACACACCTCACACATAAGGACACAACTAGATTAAAAATGAAAGGTTGGAAAAAGGTATTCCTTTTCAAAAAGTAACCAAAAAAAGAACTGTAGTAGAGTAGATAAAAGTTAAATGCAACATTATAATATCTGAACAATAATTACTCAGTGCAATTGGCAAATTGTTCCTGTGATTAGTATTCTGTATTTTATTCATACAAAATAAACACTTGCTTTTACTTGAGGAGGACTGGAGAAGAGATATAATGTTGGATACTTCACTTTTCTTTATCCCTTTCTTATTCATACTCTTTAATTACAATGATCTACCTGGATCAATAATGGTTTAGCACAACTACTGTTGAACAAGATTTTGAGTTTTTCTGTCACATAAAATTATGAGTTTGCAAATTGTTATCTGCTGTAATTCATTCCAAGAAGATGTGAAGAATACACAAATAGGAATTTGATTTTCTAGAAAGAATTGTGGCCTAAATGGAAATTACATAACTAAACCAAAAATTTATTTCATTCTTAGAGATTATTATGACAATAGTTGGAACTGTAATATAAAAAAATTAGAATTATATTATAATTAATTTCTATTTTATTTAAATTATTATTTACATTTATTTGTTGCTATGCTATTTTTTATAATTGATTATATTAAATCTAAACTGACCTTGCACTCTCTTAAAATTTGTAATTTCTCTCTATTTTTCTATTTATTTTACAATTTTACAATAAAGGACTGTTGAACAGCTAAGAAAAAGCCATTGATTATACACTTTGTATAGATCATATGGTATGTGAATATATCTCAATAAAACTGCTTAATAAACAAATAATTGTGCAAAAATAGCCAGAAATAGCAGCAATGTACAGCAGGGGAAGAGAGAGATAGAGGTGAGGAATTTTCTTATTTGTTTTTTGTTTATTATTATTATTAAAATAATGAAACTTCTTTAATAGTGATTGGGATGATGACCACACAACTATGTGATTATACCAAATACCATTGATTGTAAATTTTGGATAATTCTAGGCTTTATTAAAATGTATCAATACAATGGATTTGTTTAAAAAAAATAAACTCCAGAGTTAACAAATTTAAATATTAAAATATGATGAGCAACAAAAGATTACATAACAAATGAATAACAAGAAATTATTGTCCATCCAAAGGAGCAAGATAAAAATCCAGATAATGTCAATGAGTAATATCAGATTTGGGGTATACTGGAAAGATTTTATTTTTAATGATTCTCAATATACTCAAGGATGTAAAGCAAATCAGATAAACTACTAAAGGATATCTGAAAGGCAAAGAATGAACAACATAATAATCTCAATAAAGATATAGAAATCTTAAAATTGAAGGAAACAGAAATAATGAAGTTAAAGACCACAAAAAATGAAATGAATAATTCCCAAAAGAGTTTCAACAGCAGATTGGAGCTGGCAGAAGAAATAAACAGTGAACTCACAGACAAGAAATTTAAAATGATTTAGGCTGAGGACCAGAAAGAAACCAGGATGAAAAAAGGAACAGAGCTTAAAAGACCTGTAGGAAGCCATCCAGTGAATCAATATACATATTAAAGGAGTCCTCAAGGGTGAAGGAAAGGGTCAGAAGGAATACTGAAAGAACTAATGGCAGGAAAATCACCATTGCTGAAAGATGTGAATATGTACATTCAAAAAGACCAACAAACCTTAAGTAGGATAAACAGAAAAGAAACATGCGGAGACACATAATAGTCAAACTGTTGAATGCTAATGACAAGTAAAGAGTTCTTAAAACCACAAGAGTAAAACAATGTGTCATGTACATAGGAGTCTCAAAAAGATTAAGTGTTGATTTCTCATCAGAAAGCATGGAAGCAAGAAAGCAGAGAAACAAAATAGTTGCAAAAACGTAATTTCCAACCAAGAATTGTACATTTGATGAGAATGTGTTTCAAAAATGATGGCAAGATAAAGACATCCCCAGATTTTAAAAAGCCATAGGAGCTCATCATGACTAGAAATGACCTTCAAGCAATGCTAAAGAAGTTCTTCAAATTGAAAGGAAAGGACACTAGACAGTGGCATAAAGAAATAAATACCTCAGTAAAGGTAACAATATGGGTAATTATAAATGGTAGTAATATCGTACTGTATTTTTTGATATGCAACTCCACATTTTACTTCTTACAATTTGTAAAATGCAAATGCAGAAAAAGTATGGGTAAATCTAGGGTTTGGGACATGCAATGTATAAAGGTATATTTTGTACTAAGAATAAGAAAAAGGGTTTGGAAGAGTATAGGAACAGCATGCTATTGAACAAAGTTGATTTGAAACAAAATTGGTATCAAATCAAATGTGATTTTCATAGATTGGGGATATTAAATTAAAGTCCCATGATAATTACAAGAAAATATTTGAAAATATATACATATTGAAATGAAAGAGGACTCAAAATGCGGTAAACTATAGAAAAAAGCAAGTAAATATGAAAATAGCCAATAATAGAAGAATTGAAGGACAAAAAATGGTATAGGGCATATAATGGCAGATATGCATAATATATGAAGCAAATATTGACTGGTTTTAAGGGATACATAGCCGGTTCTACAATAATAGTAGTACACTATCATATACCACTTTCTATAATGAATAAAACATCTAGACAGAAGATAAATAGGAAAATAGAACATAGGACATATACTATAAACCAAGTAGACCCGACAAGCAAAAATAGAACACTTCATCGAAAGCAGCAGAATACACATACTTTTCTAGTAGAGATGGATTATTCTGCAGGACAGACCATATGTTAGGGTCACACAACAAGACAATAAATTCTAAATTATTGCAATCTTACAATATAACTTTACAAACAACAATGGAATGAAGCTAGTAATTAAACCTCAAGGAGAAATGGAAAATTCACAAGTACCTGGAAATTAAACAATAAACTTTTAAACAACCAGTGGGTCAAGAAAGAAATCTTCAGATACTCTTAAGTGTTGAATTTTGAGAAGGTCCCATTGATCTATTTTTCCTTTTGTTGCTTGGGTTTTGGGTGTAAGGTTTAAGAAACTACCACCTACCAAAAGATATTGAAGAAGTTTTCTTACATTTTCTTCTAGGAGTTTTATGGTTGTTACTTTTTTTTAGGTCCTTAATTCATTTAGAGTTAATTTTTGTATATGGTGTTAGATAGGTGTCTTCTTTCTTTCTTTTGGATATAGATATCCTGTTCTCCCAGCACCATTTTTTTAATAGACTCTTGTGGCCTTGGTGGGAGTCCTTGACCAGATTGTCAAAAATCACTCGACTGCAGACGTGAGTTTCTATTTCTGAGTTCTCAGTTTGGTTCCATTGGTCAATGTGTCTGTCTTTATGCCAGTACCATGCTGTTTTTACCACTGTGGCTATGTAATATGCTTTAAAGTCGAGAAGTGAGAGACTTCCAATTTTGTTCTTCATTTTTAAGAACTTTTTGGGTATTCGGTGCCCCTTACCCTTCCAAATAAATTTGATGATTGGTTTTTCCATTTCTACAAATAAGAATGTTGAGATTTTTTATTGGGATTGTGCTGTATCTGTAAATCAGTTTGGGTAGAACTGACATCTTAACGATATTTAGTCTTCCAATCCATGAACAAGGAATTTCTTTCCATTTATTTAATTCTTCTTCAGTCTCTTTTAGCAATGTTTTGTAGTTTTATGAATACAGGTCCTTTATGCCTTTGTTAAGTTTATTCTGAAATATTTCATTGTTTTAATTGCTAGTGTAAATGGAATGTTTTCTTTCTGATTTCTACCTTAGACTGCACATCAGTAGTGTTTAGAAACTCTATCGATTTTTGCATATTAATCTTGAATTGCACCACTTTGCTGAATTTGTCTATTAATTCTAGTAGCTTTGTTGTGACTTTTTTTAACATTTTCTCGATATAGGAGTATATCATCAGCAAATAGTGAAAGCCTTATTTCTTCCTTGCCTATTTGAGTGTTTTTTATTTATTTATCTAAACTAATATCTCTAGCTAGATCCTCTAGCACAATATTGAATAATGGTGGTGATACTGGACATCCTTGTTTTCTTCCTGATCTCAGGGTGAAAGCTTTCTATCTTTCACCATTGAGTACACTGCAAGCTGTAGGTTTTTCATATATGCACTTTACCATATGAGAAAGCTTCCTTCTATTTCTGTCTTTTGTAGTGTTTTTTATCAAGAAAGGGAGCTATATTTTGGCAAATGCCTATTCTGCATCAATCAAGAGGATCATGTAATTTTTCTTCAATTTATCAATGTGGTTTATTACATTAATTGATTTTCTTGTTGAACCATCTTTGCATGCGTGGGATAAAACCCACTTGATCGTGATGTATAATTCTTTTAATGTGCTTTTGGATTTGGTTTACAAATATTTTGTTGAAGTTTTTGCATCTGAAATCATTAGAGATATTGGACTGTAATTTTTTTTTTTTTAGTATCTTTATTTGGCATTAGGGTGATGTTGGCTTTATAGAAAGAGTTGGTAGTGTTATTTTCTCTTCAATTGTTTGAAATAGCTTGAGTAAGATTAGTAATGGATCATCTTTGAATGATTGGTAAAATTCACCTGTGAAGCCATCTGGTCTCGGTCTTTTCATCTTTGGGAGGTTTCTGATGACTGTTTCAATCTCTTCACTTCTGATTGTTTTGCTGATGTCATCTATTTCTTCTGGGCTTAGTGTATGTGCTTTCTGTGTTTCCAGGAATTTGTCTATCTCCTCTTCTTTGCATAGTTTTTTCACTACATTTGTTCATAGTATCCTCTTACGATCTCTCTTATTTCTGAGGGGTCAGTGGTAATGTCCCCCCTCTCATTTCTAATTTTATTTATTTGTATCTTCTATCTTTTGTTCTTCATTAGTCTAGCTAAGAGTCTGTCTATTTTGTTAATCTCAAACAACCAACTTTTGGTTTTGTTGATTTGCTCTATTTTTTTTGTTCTCGATTTCATTGATTTCTGCTCTGATTTTTACTATTATTTTCCTTCAGCTTGTTTTGGGATTAATTTGCAGTTACTTTTGTAGCTCCTCCAGGTGTACAGTTAGATCTTCACTTTTATCTCTTTCTTCTCTTTTAATGTAAGTATTGAGGGCTATAAAATTCCCTCTCAACACTGCCTTTGCAGTGTCCCATAGGTTTTGATATGTTGCGTTCTCATTTTCATTTGTCTCAATATATTTGCTTAATTCTCTTGCAATTTGTTCTTTGACCTATGGATTATTTAAGAGAGTGTTGTTTAATTTCCATATAATTATGAATTTTCCCTTTTTATGTCCATTATTGATTTCCAGCTTCATTCCATTATGATCAGAGAAAGTGCTTTGTACAATTCCAATCTTTCTAAATTTATTGAGACTTGTCTTGTGACCCACCATATGGTCTATATTGGAGAAGGATCCAGGAGCACTTAGATGTATACCCTACTATTTTGTGGTGCAGAGCTTTATAGATGTCTAAATCTAGTTCATTTATCATATTATTCAAGTTCTCTTTTTCTTTATTGGTCTTTTTCCAGATGTTCAATCCAATACTGAGAGTGGTGTATTGAAGTTTCCAACTATTATTTTAAAGATATCTATTTCTACCTTCAGCTTTGCCAGTGTGTGCCTCATGTATCTTGGGGTGCTCCGGTTAGGTGCAAAATATTTTTTTATAGTTATTTCTTCTTGGTGAATTTTCCCTTTTATTAATATATAATGACCTTCTTCAACCCTTATAACAGTCTTGCATTTGAAATCTATTTTGTCCAATATTAGTGTCACTACTCCAGCTCTTTTTTTTTTTTTTTTTTTTTTTTTTTTTTGGTTTTCTGTTTGCATGAAATAATCTTTTCCAACTTTTCACTTTTGAACTGTTTGTGTCATTATGTCTGAGGTATGTCTCTTGCAGACAACATTTAGACAGCTCATAATTTTTATCCATTCTATCAGGCCATGTCTTTTGATTTGGTAGTTCAAGCCATTAACATTCAATGTTATTTACTGTAAAGGCATTATTTACTTCATCCATTTTGTCTGTCAGATCTCTGTTGTCATATATTCTATTGCCTGCCTTCTTATCCTTTAGTTTACCTTTCCTAATAATCTTCATTTCTGAACTTTTCTCCAAATCTCTTGTCCTTGTTATTTCCTTTCAGGCTGCAACACTCCATTTAGTATATTTTGTAATTATGGTCATTTGGTAACATATTCTATCAGTTTTTGTTTGTCTGTGAAGACTTTGAACTCACCCTCATTTTTGAAGGACAGTTTTGTCAGATACAGAATTCTTGGCTTGCAGTTTTTCACTTTTCAACAGCTTAAATATATCATACAACTTTCGCCTTGCCTCCACAGATTCTGATGTCATGTTGGTACTTAATCTTATAGTTTTCCTTGTATATGAGGTTTGCTTTTCTCTTGCTGCTTTCAGAATCCTCTCTATATCTGATATTTTACGTTCTGAATAGTAGGTGTTTCATGGTAGTTCTATTTGGATGTTTTTCTGTTTGGGGAGTTTGGCCTTCTTGGATATTGATATTTATGTCTTTCATAAGAGTTGGGTAGTTTTTGGTCATGATTTCTTCAAATATTCTTTCTGCCACTTTTACACTCTCCTCTCCTTCTGGAACACTGATAATGCAAATGTTTGTGAGTTTTGCATTGTCATTCAATTGCCTGAGACTGTTCCATTTTTTTCCATTCTCTTCTCTTTCTGTTCTTCTGGTATTTTCCAGTTCATATGTTCTGTTTTCAAAATCACTAATTCTGTCTTCAAGCATTTCAAATCTGCTCCTATGTGCCTCTGATGTATTTTTAATCTTGTCCATTTTGTCTTTCTTTCAGGCTTTCAAATAGTTTTTATGCTCTCTGAGTGCCTTTTTAAGACTTGTTATTTCTTTAGTGATATTTTCTTTAAATTCTTTGAAGTGATTTAGGGGAGTTGTGTAAATATCACTGATTATTGTCTTAAATCCTTTATCTCTTCAGGATATTTGGTTAGTTCTTTGGGATAGGCCATCTGTTCCTGTTTCCTAGTATGGCTTGTAATTTTTTTGCTGATGTCTAGGCATCTGAATATGTTGGTGGATTTACTCTGATGGCCAATTTCCCTCTCTCATATATCTTTCCCAGCTCTTCTTTGATATTTGATTAACCTTATTCTAAGTGTTTAAAATTGCCTGGCTTAAGTTATCAAAATTGCTCCAGGGACTCACTAGTGGGATGCAGATTCTCTCCCAGGGGTTAGGATACAGTTAGAACAGAGGACAGTTTTTGTCCATGAAAGTTCTAGACTGGCCAGCACATGGCACTTGTCAGCGTACTTTTCCACAGAAGTTAGTCTGGGCTTTCCTGTATTCCTGTGCTGAATCTTTAGAGAGGAGATTCAAATCAGGTTCTGTTGGCTGAATTTACTGAAGAAAAGCCCCCTGACACTCCATCTCTTTTCCCCTGAAACAATTGACAGGGAGGAAGGTGTCTGTTCCCCTCTCAGTCAGCTGCAGTTAGGCAGGGGTTTTACCACAGCTTATTATCTTGGAGCTTGGGGAGGAGAGCCTTTCCAGGCTGCTCTGGGGGCTTGCTAACTCACATTTGTTGTTTTGGCTTCTTTGTCTCTCTTCACTCACCCACCTGCGAGATGTGTAGCAATGTCCTGGTCTGCAGACCCCCAAAGCAGGCCCTCAGATAGCTTTTGGCTATTTCTCCATTGTTTTTTGTGAGAGCATTGAACTATACCTGTTAATGTGACACTATCTACCCACAATCTAGGTTGGCTTTTAATAATGGGAATATATTAGTGTACAAGCTTACAATTTGAGGCTGAGAAAAATGTCCATATCAAGGCATCAGCAAGATTATGCTATCTCCCTGTGTACTGGCTGCCATCACTTTTGGACTCCTCTGTTACCATGGTTAGTCACATGGTGGCATATGCTGGTCTCTCCCTTTTCCAGTTTTCATTGCTTTCAGCTTCTTGATTCTGTGTCTTTCTCTTCTTTTTTTCTGTACTTCATTCTTCTACAATAGACTCCAGTAAGAGGATTAATGCCCACCATGAATAAAGTGGGTCACATCTTAACTTAATACCCTACACAAGAGGCACTGAGTGCAAACACTGGTTAGCATGCACAAGGCATAGAACTCTATAACATAGTGAATCATGTGGTGGATGGTTGGCTGTGGTTAAGAGTACAAACATGAGAGTGTTCTCCCATGGACTATAAAAATGGACAATACTAATACATAGTGTTAATAATAGAGGGTGTATGGAAAAAATATACCAAGTGTATGTTATTAGTCATAGTTAGTGGTAATAGTCTGATCATGTTTTCTCAGTCTGTAACAAATGATCCACAACAATGTAATGTGTTGGTGGAAGGGTGATGTATATGAACTCTCACATTATGCATGAATGTTTTGTTAGCTCACAAGTTCTCTGATAAAAATAAATAAATTACTAAAAAATAAAAAAAGATCTTATACACCAAAGTATCCTCCTTACACTGGATCCAAACCCATAGGAATGGATTTATTTTAAGGGCATACTTTTCTGGGCTACACATTGCCTCAAACCATCACACTCCACTTTTGGACACCCAAAATAAAATTTCTTCCCATATGTAAATAACATTATTTCAACACAATATCTCAAAAGTCTTAAATGATTTCAATAATAGTATTAAGTTCAATGTCTCATGTAAATCTTTAATAAGTGTGGTCTGTCCTGGGACACAATATCCTGCCAGTTGTGGACCTGTGAAACATAAAATTAAGGGACAGTCAATGTATAAATATTCACACTTCCATAGGGAGAAATTTTAAGGAAAATAGGGGTCTTGAGTTCCAAACAATTCTAGAAACCTCCAGGTAAAAATGTTGTATGAGAAGACTGGCATTATATAATGATAAAGGGTCAATGCATCAAGAAAATATAATAATTATATATGCACTGAAAACAGAGCCCCAAAATATATGAAGAAAAATGGACAGAAATGAAAGGAGAAATAAACAGTATTTGAAGTCTTCATTACCCACTTTCAATAATGGATAGACCTTTGAGAGAGAAGATAAGTAAATAAATAGAATACCTCAACAAAACTGTAAAGCCACTTAAATTAACAGACATATACAGAAAACTCCATGCAAAAAAAGCAGAATATACATTCTTTCAAATACATAAGGAACATCGTGAGGATAGATCAGGAGTTAGGCCAAAAAAAAAAATCAATATAAATAAAAGGTTGCAATCACAAAATATTTTTTTCTCCAATATTAGTGAAAAGAAGCTAGAAATTGAAAACTAAATGAAAGCTGGAAAAATCCATAAACATGTGAAATATAAACAATACTTGAACAATTAATAGTTCAAGGAAGAATTGAAAAAAGAAATTAGAAAATAGTTTTCTATGTTTTAATGTAAATTAAAACATAGTGTATACAACTTATGGGATGCAGCAACATCATTAATAAGAAGAAAATTTATAGCTGTATATGCCTATGTTATAGAAAGAAGAAAATTTGCATATCACTAACCTAATGTTACACCTTGAGGAACTAGGAAAAAAATGGCAAATAATTACAAATAGAAGAAAGTAGGAAACAGTAAAGATTAGAATGCAGGTAAAAGAAATAGAAAATAGAGAAAACTAACAAATGTGAAAGTTGGTTCTTTGAAAGATCAATAAAATTCACAGCCTTTAGTTACAATTACTAAGATGAAAAAGAAGAGACCCACTAATAAAATCAGAAGCAAAAGTTGGACATTCCTACATATGGTACTGAAATAAAAAGTTTCATAAAAGAATATTATGAACAATTATATGCCAACAATTTATATAATCTAGGAGAAAAGGATAAATTACTGGAAAGACACAAAATACCAAAATTGACTCAAGAAATATAAAATATGAACAGAGTTAAAATAAATAGGATTCTTACCAGGTGCAGGAGATACCACGATCATGAATGTAGTTGTCCTAGGACAAGGCTTATCCCATCCACTCTGGATGTGTTGACCCGTGCAATTTCCCTAAATGTTGGAAACTCAACTGCAAAGTTTGTGGTATGTGGTCTGCATTTGTGCTCTCTTCTTTAAAAAATGAAAATAAAAATAAATAGAAGTAAAGAATTGGTAAACAGGGACCTCCCAACAAAGTAAAGCCCTGGACCAGATGGTTTCACTGGTAAATTCTACCAAACATTCAAATAAGGCTTAAGAGCAATTCTTCTAAAATTCTTCTAAAATATAATAGCTGAGGTAACACTTCCTAACTTATTCTATGAGGTTTTATTAACCTGATACCAAATCCACACAAAGATAAAACAATCTGCTATCTCTTATGAATATATATGTGAAATTCTCAACAAAATATTAGCAAACCAAATCCAACAATATATAAAATGATTATACAAAATGAATAAGTGCAATTTATCCCAAGAATGCAGGGTGCTTCAACATGCAATAATTAATCAATGTAATATCACACATTAAGATAATGATGTGGAAAAAACACAGGGTATTTTCAATTGATGTAGAAAAAATCTTTGACAAGATGCAACAAAATTTCAAGATAACAAAATACTTCAAGAACAAGTAATAGATCAACATGGTGATGTATAGCATCCCCTGGAAAAGTCTCCCCTCAAAGTCAACTAATTAGAGGGGAAATCCCAATTGCTTTCATCTGTGGAGGATGATAGAATCTGTAGAAGGACTCCACAAATGTAGATTATTTTTCTTTTTCTTTAAGTCAGCAAGTCCAAGTAAGATATTTCTGTCCTGGACCTGCCTGTCTGGATCCTTCCACTTCAATTGATACAACAAAGCTTGAGAGTTGCACAGAAGCAACACAAGTTGGGTCCCTACAGCCACAGATGCAACACATAGTGCTTCTATCAGCAGCAAGTTAGAATGCCATGTATATCCATTCATATCTACCTAATTCCTCAGAGACCTAGGGTGGAAGACAAGCAACTGAGGAAAGCAATATACAAGAGTTCCCCCAGGGAAAAATTAGATTGTATCAGAACTGTTGGTAACAGATGCACACACTCAATCCACTCTGTTTGCTGGACAAAATATTACCAAAAAAGACATTTCTGTATTGGTCTCCTCTTTCTCCTTGGGGTTGGATACCTTAATGCAGAGGAAACCAGAGGCAGAAAAGCTTGTTGCAAAAAAAAGGTGTGGGGAAATTGAGTGTCTGTAAGGCAGTTTGGGTTACCAGAACTGAAAAGTGTAAAGAATACAGGACCTTTAGTGAGGCAGAAAATTTAAACAAATCGTAGGAGTTGAGGAGAAAATTCTGCACAGAAATAATCAGAAAATAATCAAGATTCTTGGAGAAGAAAAAGAGGAAAAGAAGTTTTCTTATGAAGGTGAAAGGATTGCACACAAAAAAGGACAATCTTAAAAACGGAATCACTTATCCAGGAAAAGAATGACATGAAGAAGAGCTGAGAAAATCTGAACAATTTAAAATGGGCTACTGTAAAGGTCCAGGATAAGTTAGACCAAGCATCAAAGTAGAGCCTTGACACAAAGCTAATCAACAATAAAACCCAGGAAAGAGGGAGAAACGGACCTTCAGAGTTAACACATTAAAATAATCAGATGCCCAGAAAGCAGCAAAAATTTACTAGCCATACTAAGAAACTAGAAGAGATGGCTCAGTTAAGGGAACAATTTAAAATGTCTGTGGACACATAGAATTTGGAAAAACTAATCAAACAAATGCTCCTAAATGAGTTCGTGGATATGAAGGAAAATATGGATAGAAATAAACTAATGGTGGATATAGAGCTCAAGAGGTAGCAGCACAGGACCCTTCCACTGTGGACACAGTCTACAGAGACACTCATGACAGTGTCTTAGAATTCCATGTAAATTCAGGCACAGGGATCCAAGTCAGCTGAGACCCAATGTGAAACACAAGCTGCTGAGGAGTGATGCATATAAAAGGGCCCCCGGAGGTCAAATTAAAAGAGACTTGTAAAAGGCCTGTTAAGTGTTGCACTTTCTCAATCCATATTCTCTTGCCTAGAAAGCTTAAATACAAAATGTATTTGGAGTGACCATCCTTTCAGAATTGAGCTCATCTGGCTCCCACAGATGGGATGCACTAATGGGGAAGAAACTGTAGGCCAAAAAACCACAGAAAGGTAAAGGAGAATTCCAGTGAACTGTTGTAAGACAGGAAGGTCTCAGAACTGAAAAGTGTAAAGGAAACCAAGTGAGGGAAAGAATTTAAATGAATCACAGGAGCTGGGGAGAAAATTATGCATAAAAACAAAGAGAAAAGAGAAATATTCCCAGAGAAGGAAAAGAAGAAAAGAAGATTTCCCCTGAAGGTGAAACAATTACACAAAAGATGCAATTGTAAAAATTGTACCACATACCCAGAGCAAGAATCAGTTGAAGAAAAGCTGAGAAAATCTGAAGAATTACACATGCTCTACATGAAACGCCTAGTATAAGTTAAAGCAAGCCTCAAAGAAGAGCCTTAACACAAAGTCAATCAAAATCAAACACTAGACAAGAAGGAGAAACTGACCTTCAGAGATAACTTATCAAGATAATCAGATACCTAGACATCACTAAAAACTTACAAGCCAGACTACGAAACAGGAAGATATGGCTCAGTCATGGGAATAAATTAAAACTTCAGATGAGATGCAGAATTTGGAACAACTAATCAAAAAATTTTAAACAAATCTCTTAAATCAATTCAAGGAGATGAAGGAAAATATGGAAAAAGAGATAAAGGCTATTAAGAAGACAATGTGTAACGATAAGGAATAATTTGAACGTATAAAAACAAACAACCAAAATTATGCAGATGAAAAGTACAATGGTAGAGATTTTAAAAAATACTAAAACCATACAACAGCAATAAGCAGAAGAAATAATCAGTGAACTAGAAGACAAGAGAATCAAACTTATAGTCAGAAGAACAGATAGAGAAAAGACAAAAATTGAGCAGGTTGAGCAGTGCCTCAGGTTGAGCAGTGCCTCAGGGACATGTCTGACAGCATGAAGCACACAGCCATACACATCATGGGTGTCCTAGAAGGAGAGGAGAAGGTAAAAGGGGCAGAAAGAATATTTGAAGAAATAATGGTTCATAATTTCCTAACTCTTATGAAAGACATAAATACACATGTCCAAGAACTACAATATACTCCAAAAAGAACCCTAATAGACTTATTCCAAGACACCTACTAATCATAATATTTAATGACAAAGATAAAGAGAGAATTCAGAAAACAACAAGAAAAAATAATTTCTTGCATACAAGGGATACACAATAAGACCATGTGCTGTTATCTCATCAAAAACCATGGAGGTGAGAAAGCAGTGGTAAGATATATTTAAGGTACTGAAAAAGAAAAACCACCAGCCAAAAGTCATTTTTCTAGCAAAAATGTCTTTCAAAAATCAGGGAGAGTTTGAAATATTTACCAACAAACAGAAATTAAAAGTTCATCAGCAAAAGACATGCCCTACAAAAAAATCCTTAAATGAAGTTATTCATTTTGAAAGGGAAAGACAGGAGAGAATTGCTCAGAGTAGTGTCAAAAAATAAAAGAACTGGTAAGGGTAAATAAAAAGGTAAATGCTAAACCCAATAGTACTGTATTAATTCATGAAGAGTAAGAATACATTTGAATAGGACAAAGTCATATTTCCTGATAAATGGGCATGCAAATCATATAGAGGTAATGTGGGCCAAAAACGATGTAAAGAGAGGAATTAGAGGGATATAGGAGGAGACAGCATATATCTTGCTGAAGCTAAGTTGGTCTCTTTTCAGATTGGTAGGTTATAGATGTAGTTTTTTTTAATACAAACTCTAGGGTAACAATAAAGAGTATATTTTAAAATATACATAATCAGAAATAAGAATGGGAAAAGGCAGATCCATCACAAAGCATCAACTATACAGAAAAGTAGCTTGCAATAAGGAAACTAGAGAAAAGGAAGATATGACATGTGTGTTGGTTTGAAGATGTATGTGCCCAAGTAAAACAAATTCATAAATCTAATACATTTCTTTAGGTGTAAACCCCTTGTAAGTAGGATCTTTTGATGAGGCTCCTTCAGTTAAGATGTGACTCACTTCATTTAGGATGGAACTTAATCCTACTACTGGAGTCTTTTATGAAAGGAATGAATACTCAGAGAGAAAGAGAAAGCCACAGAAGCAGGAAGCTTCAAGTAAGGAAACCCAGAAGAGAAGGGAGAGAACATCAAACCCCATCATGCGGCAGAAGAGTCAAAGATCACCAGCAGCCAGTCTTCAGGGAGAAAGGACCACATTGATGATACCTTGATTTGGATATTTTCTTCTCTTCAAACTGTAAGCTAATAAATTCTCATTGTGTAAGCCAACTCATTTCATGGTATCTGCTTTAAGAAGCCTAGGAAACTAAAACATAGTAGGTTCCAGAAGTGTTGGGTGCTGCTATTGCAAGTACCAAAATATGGAAACAGCTTTGGAATTTGGTAATAGGCAGAGGCTGGAAGACTCATGCAGTGAATGATAGAAAGGCTTAGAATCCTTTGAAAAGGTTCTTGGTAGACCTATGGATGATAATGATACTTCTGCAGAGAACTTGTCAAAATTGGATTCTGATGTCATATGGAAGGCAGAATTTGATACAATGAGCTTGGATATTTAGCTAAGAAGATCTCCAAGCTAAATAGAAAATATACGGTCTGATTTCTTCCTGCATTGTAGGAAGAAATTGTTAACCCTAACCTAACAATGTGAGAGGAATTGTTAACCCTAACCCTAAAATGGGAGAGGAAAGAGATAAACTGATATCTTAAAATCTGGAGAAGCAAGAAACCAGAAATTGATGGTTTGGAAAATTCTGAACTTCCAGACAGTAAGTCCCCAGATAATAGTGTTCCATGTGAGAGCCTAAATAAACATCGATGCAGTCAGCCATTTCAGTGCAAGTTAGGTTTGAGTGCAGTTATCCAGTAAGGATCTTTGGAAAGTCATTCTTTCTGGTGGTTAGGAACTCTGTGCAGTATATCCAAAACTGACAAGTTTATTGTGAGATCTGTATGAATGGAACTACTGTCAGCCTGCTCACACACAAAAAAAGACAAAAAAGGGAATGATTGAAGGAAAAATAACTTCAAGGACAGAAAGGTGTGGTCTAGGCTGAAGAAATATTTTCAGACTAAGATTTCAGACCCACCCATATATGTGGAAACGGTGATTATGTCTTGCCAGTGGGAGAGTGCAGGCCTTCTTCCTTATCAATCAGGAAGAGTGCTGGTTGTACAGTCTTCAGAAAGGGTGGGACATATTTCCTAGGGATTTTTGAGAATATAGTTGCCAACACATTGTACTGAGAGGGGAGAGCTTATGCCCCATGACTGCAGTTAATATGTCACCACAGTGTTCTCAGAGGGTGTAACTTTCACCCCAGAGTACAAGGAGAGCATGGTTGCTGTGCAAGCACTTGAAATGTGTGGTGATGTTACTCCATCTGATATGGAGAAAAAACATCATTCTATAGCTGACACTCAGTGAAATTTAATGGAGTATGCCACGAAGGATTACAGAATTGTTTGGGACCTGTGATTCTTGTTTTCCTTCCAATACATCCCTACAGGAATGGGAATGTTTATCCTTTGCCTGTACTTTCTTTTTACATTGGAAACAAATAACTTGTTTTCTAGGTTTTAGAGGCCCACAGACTGAGATGAATGTTGCCCCAGGACAGGCCATAGTTATAACAGATTTTGGTGAGACTTTATAATTAGTACTGTTACTGAAATGACTTAAGGATTTTGAGATATTGAGATGGAATGAATATACTTGCAATTGGAAAGAACATGTCTTTTTAGAAGCAGGTGTGGAATATGGTGGCTAAAACTGTAGGTATGCCATAAAAAAATATGTTTTTAAATATAATCCTTTCCTGTGGGCATAAGCACCTTATAAGTAAGATCTTTTGATAAGATTTCTTCAGTTAAGGAGTGACCCACCTCATTCAGGATGGGAATTAATCCTATTACTGGAGTCCCTTATAAATTGAATGACTAGAGGGAAAGAGAAAGCCACAGAAACAAGAAGCTGAAAGTAATAAGGTCTGGAAGAGAAGGGGAGAACATCAGCTGCTGCTAAGTACTTTACCATGTGGTAGAGGAGCCAAGGATCATTGGTAGCAGGCCTTTAGGAAAAAAGCATCACCTTGATGATGCCTTTATTTGGACATTTACTTGGCTTCAAACTCTACGCAAATAAATTTTCATTGTATAATTCAACCCATTTCATGGTATCTGCTTTAAGCAGCCTAGGAAAATAAAATAACATATAAAAACCAAAGGGCAATTGTAGGTATATGTCACTGGAATAGCCAGATTAGGCTCAGTGCTCTCTTTCTCTCTCTCTCTCTCTCTCTCTCTCTCTCTCTCTCTCTCTCTCTCT
>JAKSZT010054512.1:3338581-3403452 GCA_026826555.1 Tolypeutes matacus
TGGGAATCCGAGTGGGTTCCGTATAATATTTTAGGTAATCTAAGCACTTCTTAAAATATATGTATATATATATATAAAAAATAACATTTTTGTAAGCAAATACACATATATGCATATATATTTATATATCATTTTACAAATGTTTGTATGTATTGTGAGAATTTTGATTTTTACCCATAATAAAAAATAAATAAAAAAAAAAAAAAAAAAAACAGTACCATTAACTATAGTTCATAGTTTACATTAAGTGTTTTTTTTTTCCCATTCTATTTTAATTAATAAAGCTGCTCTGAATGCTCAAAAAAAAAAAAAAATAAAGTGAATAAACTACAATTACTTGAAATAGGGATGCATTCTAGAATCACAATTTTGAGTGAAAACAGCAAGTTCCATTTAGGTTTTCTAAACTCATTTGGGTCTAGGTAACATATGGTAAGTGATAAACAGGATCCTGAAACATAAGCCTTTGATAAATCTCCTTCCATAGCAGACACTACTGTTTGTTAATGACAATCTGCATTCACATTCTTCTTGCTGGCAAAGTCCTGATTTCATTCAATATTCACTGTCATCCACAGGGTGCATTTTTGCAAAATCTATTATGGTTAATCCATCATTCTTCATCAGATATTCATTAGGGATTAAGTATATGATAAAATTCTGCTCAGTGTGATGGGGAGGAAATTCTAATAAAACTGGGTGGCACTCCTGGTAAAAAGTGTATTTAATCTTAAAGAAACCATAGTGGTGAAATAGTTCATCTGCTTAAGTCTTATGTTTTTGGCATCCAGAAACCATGAGGGGAGTTAAGCAAGGAACAAAGGCTGGTGCACTAAAGATGATAGAGAGAAAAGATGGAAAGAAACTGCATCTCAATGACATAATTTAACCATGAGTCAAAATTTCTGTATCCATTTTATTTTGAAAATTCCTATTATGTAAAGCAATGTAATTTATATTTTTCATTAAGTTGCCAGGATTTTTAAATAAATTTTTTAAACTCTCAGTCAAGACAATCTTTATGATATGCCATTTGTCTGTAGGTGGGGGGCCACCAACTCTCATCTCCATTCCCTAGGGAATTACTATTTGAGATATTTCCCACCTTGAACATCATCAAAACTCCAAACTTTTTACTTAACATTATCAGTATTATTATTTATTGTCATCATTATATAGGAAAACTAACATGGTGTCATTTAAAATCTTTCATATAACAAACCATTTTTAAAATATTAAAACTATTTGACTTTTATATTGGAATAGACACAATGAAAAGAGTCAGGTAAATAAAAATTATGGATCACACAAAGAAGAGTTGAAAAAAAATGAAGACATACACCATATTTTTGGATGGAAAGCTAATTATCATAGAGATAAGTTGCCAAATTTGCTCAATCAAAATATACTTTTAATGCACACCCAATGAAAATCATATAAAGGTAGACTACCAGGAAAATGGAGGATTAGAAAAGTAGAGGCTCACTTCTCTCCCAGAAAAATAGCTAGGGGATAGGCAGAAACTGTGTGGAAAACTGTTCTAAGGCTTAGGACACCAAGGGAAATCTGGACACCACCCAGAATGGAGAGGAGCAAAGGAAAGGAGTCTCAGGAGGCTGGAAATATCCCATGAGTAATGCCACAGCAGCTGCTGCTGGCAACCATTCCCCCACCTTTGGAGTAGACAGCAGTGGGTCCTCTAGCCCCTGACCAACAGTTATGTAATGAGAAGGTTAAAGGAGTCCTCTTCCCCAGGAAAGGGGAGAGGGAGGGACATGGCCTATGGCAAATTCAGATTTTTGCCAGTTAACTTGGCTGTTATGTCCCAGTGGTCACTTACTTCCAGGAAGGGGGGGGGCATAATATAGTTTTTGTCCTTAGGGCTAGCAGGGAACTAAAGATAACCTGCCTTCTCAAATAACCCTCCCTACTAAGGTGGACTTGGTGATGACTCAGAATGAGGGAGGGTGTGGCCAGTCAAGGGAGAAGAACAACTTCAGAGAAAGTTTGATTTGCAAGGCTTGGCAGTTAATAGCCTTCCCTAAAGGACATTGCTTCTGCACTACTGGCTTGGGTGGGGTTACCATGAATGCATTCTCCCCTATCTGCTGGGGTCTGAGTGGAGAGTTCTGCTGAAAAGAATTTTTCTTCGGGTAACCTAAGAAAGAACACACAAAGAAGGTAAAATAATTATTAAAAAAAGAGGCAATTGGTGCCTTTACTATCCCCGTCTCCAAGGCCCTAAGAAACTGGCCTGCACCATATTACTGGGTCCATAGCACTGATTTGTGCATTTAAAAAGGTACAATCCTAAAGTTCTAGAACAAGTTGAAACAAGAATCAATGACTGTGTTAATACTCAGGTACTTAATTGTAAATTCCTAGGCAAGAGAGAGAAACTGATCATCAGAGTAAACTCATCATCATAATCATATGACTAGACATCAGCAAAAAATTACAAGCCATATAAAATAAAAGGAAGATATAACACAGGCAAAAGAATAAATCAAAGTTCAAGACAAGACACAGAATTTGAAACAATTAATCAATGATGTTCATATTAATCTCCTAAACCAAACAATGTGGTTGAAGGACAACATGGCTAAAGAAACAAAAGACATTAAGGGGGGCGGATGTGGCTCAAATGGTTGGGTGTCCGTCTGCCATATGGAGGGACCTGGGTTTGATCCCCGGGACCTCCCGGTAAAAAAAAAAAAAAAAAAAAAAAAGACATTAAGAAGACATTGGGTGACTTCTGAGAAGATGGCATCAGTGTAGGGTGGCATGGTTCAAATCTTTTATAAAAACAATGAAAGGCAAAAAGCTGTCTTAGGGAGATGCTTTGGGTGTTTGCAGCCAGTACTGTGCTATAGATCATCCAGGAGGGAGAGGGACAGGGAGATGAAAAGGCCAAAGTGAAAACTATGAGATACGAATCCCTGCAGCTGGCAATGGCAGACATCCCCCACACTCAAGCAAAAGCCTGAGTAAATCCATGGCTCACTGTGGCCTACTGAGAAGGGAATACACATCTTCTTCCCTGGGAAGTGTGAGGGTGTGGAGGAGGGTGGAGAGTGGTTTCTCTATAGTGAGATTGGCCAGTGGAGTACATTTTGTACCTTGGCTCTGGCCAGACTAGAATCACTAGTGAGAGGAGGTAGAAACAGGAGCCTCCATGGAAAGATTAGCCAAGGAGCATCATCTTTTGGCAGGCTGGGAAATTACAATAAGTAAAAAATCTTTTTGGAATCATTCATGTCCAGGCATTCTTGAATCTGGTATGAACCATAGTGGGTCTCTAGGCTTATTTTCAAAACTTAAGCTAGTCTATCTTAAATATTTAGTATAAGTTAAAACCAAAGTCCAAGAAGAGCCATGGAACAAAACCACAAGGTAAAGAGAGAGAAATGACCATCAGAGTAAATATACCAATGTGTTCAGATGACATCAGCAAAAACTTATGGCCCATACAAAGTAACAGGAAGAGATGGGCCAGTTAAAGGAACAAACCAAAAATCCTGATGAGACACAAGACTTAAGACAACTAATCAATGATAATCACATAAATCTCCTAAGGCAATTCCAGGAGTTGAAGGACAATATGACTAAAGAGATAAATAAGGTTAACAATACACTGAATGAGCATAAAGAATAATTTGAAAGCTTGCAAAGAAAAATAACAGCCCATATGGGAATGAAAGACATGATGTGTGAGATCAAAAATACATTCAAGGTAAATAAGAGCAGATTTGAATTGGTAGAAGACAGAATTAGTGAATTGGAGGACGGACAGAGATCCTGAACATGAAAACACAGGAGAACAGAAAGCATAAAGAATCATAAAAAATGTAATAGGGTTTAAGGGAATTGAGTGGCAATGTGGAATGTACAAACATACATGTTATAGGTGTCCCAGAAGGAGAAGAGAATAAAAAAGGGGCAGAAAAAATATTTGAGAAAATAATGACAAAATTTCTCAACACAAATGTCAATATACAAGGACAATGTATCACAAACAGAATAAATCTGAAGAGATGAACTCCCAGACACCTATTATTCAGAGTGTCAAATGCCAGAGATAAAAAGAAGGTTGTGAAGCAGCAAGAGAAAAGCAATGTATCACATAACAGGGAAGTTCAATAAGACTAAGTACCAATCTCTCATCAGAAACCATGGAGGCAAGAAGATAGTGCTATGATATATGTAAGATTTTGAAAGGGTAAAACTGGCAGAAAGGAATGCTTTATGTGGAAACCCTGTCCTTCAAAAATGAGGTGAGTTTAAAAATTTTCACAGATGAACAAAACAGAGTTTGTTACCAAAAGACAAGATTTACAAGAGATATTAAAGAGGTCTGCAACCTAAAATGGAAGGACAAGGGCAAGAGTATTTGGGTAGAGTGTAGAAGTGAAGATTATTAAGGGTAACTAAAAAGGTAAAAAGAAATAAAATAGTAAGAAATGACAATGGAAAGCCAATGGATAAAATGGATGAAGTAAGTAATGCCTTTACAACAATAACATTGAATATTAATGGATTGAAATCCCCAGTCAAAAGATATAGACTAGCAGAATGTTTAAAAATATATGAGCCATCTATATGCTGTCTATAAGAGACAACTTAGATGCAAGGACACATTCAGGCTAAAAGTGGAATGGTGGAAGAAGATAGTCTGTGGAAAGAGTTACCAAAAAAGATCTGGAGTATTGATAGTAATATTGGACAAAGTAGATCTTAAATGCCAAACTGTGAGAAGAAATGCATATTTCTATAATATAATATAATATATTAATATTGGGAAAATTCACCAACAGAAAATAACAATCATAAATATTTATGCACCAAACTTGGTGCCCCAAAATACATGAGTCACACGGACAAATGGGAAGGGAAAAATATATGTCTCTACAATAATAGAGACTTCAATACATCATTCAGCATTGTATATAACATCTGGAAAGAGAATAAATAAATAAACAGAGAGTTTGAAAAATATGTTAAATGAACCAGACTTAAAAGATTTTTACAGAGCATTGCTCCCCAATAAATCAGGATACATATTCCCTTCAAGTGCTCATGCATCCTTCCCCAGGATAGATTATATGTTGTGTCAAAGATAGGTCTTAATAAATTTAAAAAAGATTGACATTATAAAAAGCACTTTCCATGATCATGATGGACTGCAGTTGGACATCATAAGAGGAAAATTCACATATAGATATTTTTAAAACATTCTCTTAAATAATCATTGGGGCAAAGAAGAAATAGCAAGAAAAATTAGTAAATATCTTGAGATGAAAGAAAATGAGAACTCAACTTGTGAAAAACTATGGGATATAATGAACACAGTGCTATGAGAAAAAAATCAAAGCCCTAAATGCTTATATTAAAATAGAAGAAAGAGCTAAATCAAAGACCTAACTAAACACCTGAAGGAATAGAAAAAAAACAGGAAACTATTCTGGAACCAAGCAGAACAAAGAAATAACAAAGATGAGAGCAGAAAGGAATGATATTGAGAAGAAAAATAATAGAGAGAATCAACAAAATCACAAGTTTTATTATTTGAGAAGTTCAACAAAATTGACAAAACCTTAGACAGACTGACAAGAGAAAAGTAAATAAGATGCAAATAAATAAAATCAGTATTGAGAGGGGGGCATTACTAATGACCCTGCAGTAATAAAAGAGTTCATAAGAGGTTACTATGAAGAACTGTATACTAACAAAGTAGTCAATGTAAACAAAAAGGTCAAATTCCTAGAAACAATGATAAGCCTACACTGACCCTAGAATAGAAGACCTAAAGAAAACAATCACAAGTAATGAGGTTGGAACAGTCCCCCAAAAATCTCCCAAAAATGAAAATTCCAGGAAAAGATGGCATCGCAGGTGAATTTTAACAATCATTCAAAGAAGAACTGATGCCAATTTTGCTCAAAATCTTCCCAAAATTGAACAGGTGGGAATGCTAACAAACTCATTCTATGAAGCCAACATCACCCTACTACAAAAGCCAGACAAAGATACTATTAAAAAATAAAATTGGCAGGATTTTGGGAAGATGGCATCAGATAAGGCAGATAAGGCTCTGCTCTCTCACAAAAACAATGGAGAGAGCCAAACGTTGCTCAAGGGACCTGCTTTGGGGGTCAGCAGACCAACACAGTGCATTACAACACCCAGGACAGGGAGGGACAGAGAGACGAAGAAGACAAAACAACAAACTGAGACTTACTAAACCTTCTAGCTGCTGGGAAGACCTACCCTACACTACCACTGAGATAGTCAGTGGGGGTAAAATACTTGGCTCAATTTAGCTGATTGAAAGGGGAACAGATGTCTACCTCCCCGTCAGCTGTTACAAGGGGAAAAGGAGGGGGCATTAGGGGACTTTACTTCTGTGACTTCAGTCTGCAGAGGCCGCTTTGCTTTATCATTTTTTTATTTTTTAAAAGATACTTAGATTATAAAAATGTTACACAAAAAGTATAGAGAATCCCATATGCCCCGCTCCCCACACCTCCCACACCCTCCCATAAACATCCTTCATTAGTGTGGCACATTCATTGCAATTGATAAATGTATCCTGGGGCTTTGCCATTGAGCATGGACCATAGTTTACATAGTAGTCTACACCATCCCACAGAGTTCTGCATGGTATGTGATGATATAAAATGACCTATATCTGTCATTGCAATGTCATTCAGGACAATTCCCAAGCCCCAAAAAACTCCCCATGTTACAACTGTTTTTCCCTCTCCCTGCTCCCAGAGCCTCCAGTGGCCACTGGCTCCACATCAATGTAATTTCTTTCAATGCTAGAATCACAATATATCTATAGTATAATATCAGTAAGTCCACTCTAATCCATGGTTCTTTACCTAATCCTGAGGATTCTGGGATGGTGATGTCAACTCCAACTTTAATTGAGAGGGGTTTGTATCACATGGGGAAAATGGATGTGACTATCTTGCTTGCAGTTACAGACTCTCTCTGTTCCTTGGGATGGTCATTGTCCATCATCATCTCCTTGGTTCTTGTCCTGGGTGAGTCCAATGAGCTGTAGAGTAGGTTTACCAACTCTTCTGAGATTCCTGGCCCAGCTGGTACATGGACAGACCAATGACTCAAGTCTCTTAGATGTACATTTACAAACTCCAGCACCAAGTATAGGTTTAAATAGAAGGGACATATGAGCCATGTGTAGGGAAGACATAATTGAGTCCAACTCTGTCACTCTTAGGAACACAAACTCCAAAGTAGGCCCACTGGCAAGGCACCAAACTCCAGCAATATCTGCATCGACCATAGGACCTGGGTGTCTCCAGAGCCCTCAGGAGCACCACTATTTGGGGTAGTATACATTTTGGCAGTCTATGAGATCTTGCTGAGATGTGCATAAGTGTTACCTCTGGGATGACCTCTCAACTCACTTTGAAGTCTCTAAGCCACATAAACTCATTTGTCTTTAGCTTTCCCCCCTTTTATTTGAGGACTTTTTCCAGTTGTGTTGCTATTTGATGCTTGGAAGTAATCCCTCCATGCCAGGGAGGCTCAATCTGGGAGTCATGTCCCATGCTGGGGGGAAGGTAAAGCATTTATATGTTGCATTTGCCTTAGAGAGAGGCCACGTTTGAGCAACAAGGAGGCTCTCAGGAGGCAACCCTTAGGCACCCCATAATAATAGACTAAGTTTATATTTCAAGAGCAAAGGATTATGAGCATAGTCATCAATATCAAGGGCTCATCCGTGGATCATCCTCTTGCCAGTCACTGTCCCTGCACTTGGGGGACTGTGGCTGCTCAATTAAAGAATGTGGCAGAGCTCTCCAGGATGGGAATTCAAGATTGTCTCTGTTATTATGTGAGTCTTCATGAACTGTGACAATGCCCCATGAGCATTTGAACATTTTTATATACGTTATATGTATGCCCAGGTGAACATCCTCCCGTGTATCCCCCATCACTGACAACTCACCAATAATCCCCCCCTGCCCCGGTTGTAACCCCTCTGTGATCCAAAGCTTCTTCATAAATGAAGCCATTAAAATAGTCAAATACAATTAATAGGAAAATGCAATAATAATGAAAAGTTTAAATATAAGAAATAAAATAAATAAAAATTTTAAAAAACTAAAACTAAAAAAAAAATAGAAGATTGGAATATTAAAAAATAATGAAAAATATTACATTTTTTTTGACATTTTGCCTTTCTCTGTAAAATCTGGTGTCCTTTCTGTACAGTGGCATTTTCTTCCATTTATTCCCCAGTATCTTACTATTTTTCATTATGTTTTCAAAGAAGTTTTAGGTCACAGTTAAGTCACATACAGAATACAGGGGATCCCCATATATCAAATATCCTCCCCCCTTTCCCCCTTACCATATTAATACACTTTTATATGTGGATGGTACATTTGCTACAACTGATATACAAATAGTGAAACATAGCTATTAATCATGGTCAATGTGGATGGTACATTTGCTACAACTGATATATAAATAGTGAAACATAGCTACTAACCATGGTCAATGGTTTACATTATGGTTTACATTTTAGACCATACACTTCTATAAATTTTGATGATATTTAACATTGCCTGTGTCCATCATTGCAAGATCATGCGGAACACTTCCATGCCCACTAAATACTGCCATCCCATCTATTTTTTTTTGTTATTAACTCCTATTTTTATATATATTTCTGCTTTTATTTTTTTTTCCATTTAAAAATATTTTAAAAAATGCTTAGATTACATAAATGTTACACAAAAATTACAGGGATTTCCATGTTACCCACCTCCCACACCTCCCATAAGATCCAACATAAACATCTTTCATTAGTGTGGCACATCACCTGCAATGGATATACACATACTGGGGCTTTGCCATTAAGCATGGATGTTCCATCTATTTTATTTCTCCCTCTCTCTCCCCCTTGGGGCCCATGGCAGCCACTGGCTTAACTCCTGGGATGACAAGATTCATAGTTACTTGCAACAACACTGAGGTATTGACACACTTGTTTGTCCTCCCCCATTAGGATTTGTTTATGCTCTTGAAAGACTCCCACCCCTCTCTTTGAGAACATATCTGTCCTATCCAGCATGGGAGTCCAGCTCCTTCCCACTCATTATGGGGGTCTCCACCCACTGATACAACAAATTATGACAAAATGATCACTCACACACTCCCTAGATGCCTGCTCCAGGTATGTCCTGTCCCAATTGCCTCCCCATCCAATACCCTAAACCAGTAATCCTTCCTTTTCATATTGCCATAAGAGCATTCCCAACTTTGTGCTTTCAACCACATACCTGCAAATCCCCAGTGTTCACCTGGTCCCTCTCCCAACCCTTCCCCCAGTTCCCATATGGATGTAATCTATGGTAAGGTGAAAGTGTGTGGTTATGTATTGAAGGGATATGACCATAGGGTATTGACACTGTTGGAAAGTCCATGATTTTCTGTATTTCTGTGGGGATGGGGTGATATCCCCTAACCCATTTCTTATTTTATGTATTTGCATCATCTATCTTTTTTTCTTTGTTAGTCTAGCTAAGAGCTTGTAAATTTTATTAATGTTTTGATGAGCCAGCTTTTGGTTTTATTTTTTCTAGTGCTTTCTTATTTTCAATTTCATTTAGTTCTCCTCTAATATTTATTATTTCTTCCTTTCTACTATTTTTGAGGTTAGTTTGTTGCTGTTTTTCTAATTCATCCAGGTATGCCAATACATCTTTGAATTTAGCTCTTTCTGCTTT
The DNA here is from genome assembly GCA_026826555.1 of Tolypeutes matacus. Classification (NCBI taxonomy): domain Eukaryota; kingdom Metazoa; phylum Chordata; class Mammalia; order Cingulata; family Chlamyphoridae; genus Tolypeutes; species Tolypeutes matacus. The sequence goes on from JAKSZT010054512.1 coordinate 3,348,349, forward strand.
TTTAATATAGCCATTTATGGTAATGAATTTCCCTGTCAGTACATCTTTTACTGCATCCCATAGGATTTGATACATTGTGTTGTCATTTTCATTTGTTTCAAGGTAGTTCCTGATTTATTTTGCAATTTCCTCCTTTACTCACTGTTGATCTAAGAGTGTGTTGTTTAACTTCCATATCTTTGTGACTAATCTGGTTTTCTCTCCCTTACTAATTCCATCTTCATTCCATTGTGGCCACAGAAAATACTTCATATAATTTCAATCTTTCTGAATTCATTGAGAGATATTCTGTGGCCTAGCATGTGGTCTATCCTGGAGAAAGATCCATGTGCCCTTGATAAGACTGTATATCCCCCTGTATTTGGGTGTAAATTTCTGTATATGTCTTTTATGTCCAGATGCTCTAATGTATTATTCAAAGTCTTTGTTTCTTTATTCAGTCTGTATTGAGATGTTTTCTCTAATGGTGATAATGGTGTATTAAGGTCCATCACTATAATTGTTGGGGCATGTATTTCTCCACTTAGTTTTTCCAGTGTTTGCCTCATGTATTTTATGTGCATAAATGATTATGATTTTTCTTTCACCTTGATATATTACCCTTTTATTAATATATAATGTCCATCTTTGTCTCTTACAATAGTTTTGCCTTTAAAGTCTATTTTGTCTGATAATAGTAAAGTTACTCCTGACATTTTTGGCTATTGTTGGCTTGCACAATTATTTTCCAACCATTCACTTTCAGACTCCTTGCATCCCTTTGTCAAAGGTGGGTTTCTTGTAGATAGCATATAGGTAGGTATTATTCCCTTATCCATTCTGCCAATCTTTGACTCTTGACTGGTGAGTTTAATCCATTAACATTCAATGCTATTATTGTCAAGGAATTACTTACCTTAGCCATATTTTCTTTAGGATAATATATACCATATGTTGTTTTTGTTTCTCTTTTTATTTTTTAGTTATTCTTACACTCTCCTCCAACTCTCCCTCTCCTGTTTTTTTTTCATTTCCACCTGCAGAACTATCTTTGGGTTTGCTTGATGGACGGGTTTCTTATTGATATATTCTCCTAATTTCTGTTTATGTGTGAATATTTTGAGCTCTCCCTTATTTTTTGAATGCCAGCTTTGCTGGATAGAGAATTCCTGGCTGGAAGTTTTTTTTTTTCTTTTAGCATCTTAACTATGTTATATCACTGCCTTCTTGCTTCCATGGTTTCAAATGAGAAACCAGCACTTAATCTTATCAAGCTTTCCTTGTATATGATGGATCTCTTTTCTTTTGTTGCTTTCAGTATTCTCTCTTTTCTTAAGCAATGGATAATTTGACAAGTATATGTCTTGGAGCATGCCTGTTAGAATTTATATTGTTTGTGGTGTGCTGTGATTTTTGGACCTGTATGTCCATTTCCCTTAATAAGGTTGGGAATTTTTAAGCCATTAATTCCTCCAACACAGCTTCTGTCATCTTTTCCTTCACTTCTCTCTCTCTGGGATGCCTATAATACATATGTTTGTGCATTTCATGTTTTCATTCAAATTCTTAATTCCTGGTGGGATTGTTTCTTTCTTTTTGTCTATCTGTTCTACAATTTGTTTGATTTCAAATATACTGTCTTCCATATCACTGATTCATTCCTCTACCTGCTCAAATCTGCTGTTGTGTTCTTCCAGTGTATTTTTGATTTCTTGGATTGTGCCATTCATCACCATCATATCTGTTTTCATTTTATGTATGTTTACAATTTCTTCAGTATGTTCTCCCAGTGTCTTCTTAATATCCCTAATCTCTTAACTCACTTTATTGAGTTGATTCAAGATATTTGTTTGGACATCTCTGGTTAGTTGTTCCATGTTCTGCATCTCCTCCTGGTTTTTAGTTTGTTCATTGGACTGGACCATGTCTTCCTGTTTCTTAGTATGGCTTAGTATTTTTTGTTGGTGTGTAATCATCTGTTTATCTTGATGGGTTTCTTCAGCTGATTAGCTTCTCTCTCTACCCTAGGGTTTTATTTTTTTGTTGTTTTTGTGTGTGTTGTAAGGTTTCTCTTGGACTCTTCATTCCTGTTATTCTACTTCCTTGCTGTTGTCTATGTTCCCTTGAAAAAAAATTAGGATCAGAGTAAGGAAAAAAGATAGGAAGAGAAAAAGAAAAATAGTAATATTAATAGTAGAACTTAGGAGAGGAAATGTACAAGACCTAAGAAAATGAATAATACACACGATTAAGAAGTATAGAGGAATAAGATTTAAAAAGTGGAATAGAAAAATGAAATGAGAGACAGAATAGAGAAAAATATATAGAATGAATTAAAAGGCCAAAATGATGAGAAGAGCACAAAAGATAAAAAGAAAAGAGAGAGAGATAAAAATGTAGAAAAGAAAGAAAACAGAGAAAAAAGGCAAGAGAATAAATAAAAGCAAGAAAAATTAAAGATCAAATGAAAAGAAGTGGAATGAAAGTCAGCAAAAGAAAACAGAAAATAGAAAGATGGAGAGAAAAAAAAGAGCTTAGGTAGAGAAAATTGGTAAGCAAAACAAAACAAAACAAAAAAACAGGGAAGCCAAGAAGGGGAAATACATCAAATAAGAAACAAGATAGCAACAACTTGTTTAAAAAGGAGAGAGAAATAAAAGAACAAAAAAACAAAAATAAACACAGTAAAACAGCCTTTCCTCTCAGACCCCTAAGGATCTTCTCAGGCTGCTTTTCATCAATCAGTCAGCCTGCAGCCTGCCCTCTACAGGTTTGGAAATGGGTTTTAATGAGTAAAATTAAGAAAATAGAAAAAGGAACCTTTAAAAAAAAGAGAGAGAGAGAACCAAGAAAATCCAATATAAAGAGAATGTCTATGTTTTCCCTGTCATAAAGTTTCAGCTGGAAGCCTGATAACCCAGTGGATCACTTCTCTAAGAAGAGTCAGGAATCAGGCCAAGGACTCATATATGCAAGGCAAGAATACTTCCACTGAGCTAACCATTCTCCTTAATTTAGTTAGCTTTTCAGAAGGCTATCCACCCCCTTTACCTCAGGCAGGTTAGATTCCTTGCAGTTTGCTAGTGTCCTACTGATTAGGTGCCTGTCTCTCCCTGCCTCCTCTCTGATCTACTTCCTTTCTTTACCTGGGCAGCTGGGTATTACAGACTGCCTGAAGAGATCCCTCCCTTCTCCCTTTCAATTTTGGGTACATTCCAATATTGAAGGGGGGCTCACCTTGCCAAATTCACCACAAAGAAACCACTTTCTACATTCCCAGACCCCTCTTCCTCCCTGGGAATCCACCCAAACACTCTGTTTGGAGGTGGGAGCCAGTGGCTCCACCTACACTATTTGCCCTGATGGTGAGTTATATGTGCCCCTTCCAGCAACAGATGTGGGCCACTCACGATTTTCTTTTGGCTACTTTAACTTTTCAGTACCCTCCTAAATGACTCAGAAAACTTCCCGTACTGTTAATATATATATATATATATATATATCTCCAAAGCAGCTGGTAGAGAGGAATATGTCTCCTCTCCTGTCATTTAGATGTAAATCACCAGGTGTTATACCCTTGATTAATATCTTGGGGGTGCAAGAGTGGAGACCTTGGCAGTGGCCAGGAGGTTTCATAACTCATGATTAGTTGTTTTGGTTTCTTCCTCTTTCTGTCCCTTGCTCTCCTGGGTGTTGTCAAGCAGTGTCATCTTCTTCTGTACCCTAAAGCAGTTCACCAAGGCAGCCTTTGGTTCTTATTCCATAGTTTTTGTGAGAACTGAGCCTTATCTGCCTGACCTAATGTCTATGTTCCCACAATCCTCCAGAGATGCTTTTTTAAAATACCAATTCAAGGGCCCTAGCCACAGAGATTCTGGTTAATTAGGTCTAAGTTGAGGCCCAGGAATTTTTAATATCCTTAATTTTTTTATATACACATACAAATTGGAACATCCAGTAAATTTATAACTCTAAAAGAAAAAAATATAGAATAATACTTTTGTGGCCTTGAGTTGAAAAAGGACTTTTAGCAATCCTCAAAAAACATAAATAACATGGCACAAAAATTGATAGAATTGCCTATAAATATAATGATTTCTGTTCAATGGATGATATCAGAACTCAAATCGTAAGAAAATATTTGCAACATATCAAATGGATAAGAAATTAATATCTAGAATATATGATGAGCTCCTTCCAATCAATAAGAAAAAGATAGAAAATTGAACAGCAAATGAACAGATAATAGATATCTAGGTATTTAAAATCATGTTGCTGTATTTCCACTTTTAGTATGATCAAATGAAGTCTTTCTAGCACTTATCTTCCCATGAATAACAACTATCACAAAAGACAATCAAATAGCAACAGCAGCAACAAAAATAAAAACCAACAAGCAAAGCTCTTGAAAAATAACAGAAACAGGCAGATTCTATAAAATAGTGCTTTCACAATGTTCAAGATACAATCCAAAATTATTCAATTCAGTTTCAAGTGAAGTGACAAACATTGGAGAAAATATCTGAGGCCATTTAGATGTATGAATAAGCAGACAAGGCTTTTAAAGGAGCCATAATAAATATGCTTATTGCAGAATTGGGAGATGTGTTCATAATGAATGAAAAGATAGGAAATTGCAGAAATAATTAAATAATAAATCTAAACAAATCCAAATAAAATTTCTAGAACTGAGTTGCACAATATCTGAAATTATTGAAAAACAAAAAACAATAGATGACCTTAACAGAAACATGGAGATGACTAGGAAAGAACAGAGAACTTGAAGATATAGCAATAAAAATAATTCAGTCTGAAGAAGGGAGGAAAAACACGAAGGGAAATCAAAATAAACAGATCCACAGTTGTTTTAATTTGCCAAGCTGCTCAAAGCAAATACCAATGAAATGTGTTCCCTTTAACAATGGGAATTTAGTTAGTTAAAAGCTTACAGTTTTCAATCTGTAAAAATGTCCAAATCAAGCAATCTTGAAGGAGATGCTTTCTCCCCAAAGACTGACTGTCAATGATCCTGGATTACTCTATCACATGGCAAGGTACATGGTGGCTTTTACTGGTCTCTCTCTCCTCTTCTGGGTTTCCTTGTTTTCAGCTTCTTCCTTCCATGCTTTTCTCTCTTTAAATTTAATTCTCTCATAAAGGACTCTAGTAGGAGGATTAAGATCCATCATGGGTCAACCCTTAACTGAAGTATCCTTATCAAAAGGTCTATTTATAATAAAATTATACTCACAGGAAAGGATTAGTTTTAAGAACATGATTTCCTGGGGTACATACTGTTTCAAACCATCACATTCCACCCTCCAGTCACCAAAAAGAAATGTTCTTTCCATATGCAAATGCTTTCACTCATTACAATATCCCAAAAGCCTTAAGTCATTTCTGTAAGAATGCTAAGTACAAAGACTTATCAAGATTGTTTAAAGGTGTGATCTGTATTGGAGCACAATTTCCCATCTGGCTGTGGACCTGAAAACCTGAGAGAAAAAATTATCTGCTTACAATATACAATGAAGGGACAATCATAAGATAAGCATTCCCATTCACATGTAGAGAAATTGGAAGGAAAACAAGGACCATGGATGACAAACAATTCCAAAACCCTATAGGGCATACTCCAGTAGATTTCAAGGTCTGAAAGTCACCTATGTAAGTTTGTCTCCACTTCTGAGCTTGATGAAGTGTTAACCCCACCCTTAAATGGCATCTATGCTCTCCCCAAACTCTGGGTTGAAGTTCTGAACATCTTTTAACATTGGGGTGATGACCAGGCTCTTGATTTTGTCTTCATCAGGTATCAGGGTTGCGGTCAGATACTAGGCTCCAACATTGTCAAGCATCAAGGTGGCAGCTGGTCTCTAGGATCCACCCTCATCAAGCATCAGGGTGGCAACCAGTACCTTTGCAATCTCCCAGGCATTTGAGAAAACAAGGGTGATAACACTCTTCCTGAACAATGGGGCAGAAGGCCTGCCCTTTCCAAGTACTGGGGCATACTCACCCTTTCCATACACATGGATGGATCTGCTCTCTTGACCCTAGAAATTGTCTTTGATTCAGACCTCAGCTTCCATTGTTCTGCCCTCAATGTGGCTTTTCCCTCAATCTGTCGCTTTTTTGTCCAGTTTAGTTCAAGCTGGAAGTGTTTTCATTCATACAGATCTCACAAAAACCTTACCAGTTCCCCATGTATTACAGAGGGGTCCAAACCAACAGACAAAAGAACTTTCTATAAATCTTTCTGGTTAACTGTATTTCCAATTGTGATTTGCACTGAAATGGCTGACTGAATCCATGTTCAGTTTAACCATCACATGGATCACTACTTTATAAGTACTTGCATTCTGGAAGCTCAGAATTTTCCAACCCACCAATTTCTGGTTTCTTTGAGCTCAGGAGTTAAGTTCTTAGCTTATTCCTTTCCTTGCACATTTTACTATAAGGTACAAGGAGAAAGCAGGCTGCATTTTCCATATTTGGTTTAGAAATTTTCTCATCTAAATATCCATACTCATCACATTCAAATTCTGCCTTCCATCTAACATCAGAACTCAATTTTTTTCAAGTTGTCTGTGACTTTAAAACAAGGAAAACTTTTCGTCCAGTTTGAAATGATACAATCATCATTGATGTCTAAGGTCTTATCAGAAATAAATTCGCACCCATATTTCTACCAATAGTGTCTTCAATGCAATCTAGGCCTTTTCTATAAGTACCTCACAATTCTTCCAAGCTATACTCATTATCCTTACAAATGCTTTTTAACATTTTTGGTATTTGCAATAGCAGCACTCTACTCTCCTGGCACCAAAATTTGTTTTAGTTGGCTAAGCTGCTCCAAACAGATACCATGACATGCATTGGCTTTGAAAATTGGAATTTTAGTTTACAAGCTTACTGTTTAGAGGCTAAGAAAAATGTCCAAGTCAAGGAATTAACAGTTAATGCATTCTTTCTGAAGATTTGGACTCCTTTGCCACATGGCAAGGCACATGGTGGTATCTGTTGGTCTCTTCTTTCTCTTTAAGCTTTCCTTGCTTTCAGCTTCTTTCTTCCATGGCTTTTTTTCTCTTTGAATTTCATTCTCATATAAAGGACTGCAGTAAGAAGATTAAGATTCACCTTAGGCCACACTTTAACTGAAGGAACCTTATCAAAAATCCTACTTTCAATAAGTTTTCACTTACAAGAATGGATTAGCTTTAAGAATATGATGTTCTGAGGTACATAGAGTTTCAAACCACAACATCAGACATCTGTGGAACCATATCAAAAGTCTAACATATGTGTAATTGGAATCTTGGAAGGAGAACATAGTCAGTCTGAGGAAAATTATTTTGAATACATAATGGCTGAGATTTTTCAAAATTTTGGGAAAGATTTAAATTTAGAAATTCAAGAATGCCATGAGAACCCAAAGCAGAATAAATACTAATAAAACAATGCATGTATAGAAAACCATCAAACTCAGTGAACCACAAGCAAGATAGCATGGTTCTATTTGCACACACACACACATAGAAATCAGGAAAAGTTAAATTTCTTAAAATCAAAAATAAAGAAAAAGTTTTGAAAGTAACTGAAGAAAAAATACATATAACATTATTACATATATGTAGCAAAAATTTAAATGACAGTTAACCTCTCAGAAATTATTGAAGCCTGAATAGAGTGACATATCTTAAAAGACTTGAAAGAAATAAGATACTCTCAGTGCAGAATTCTATATTGAGGGAAAATAAACTTCAAGAATGAAGAAGAAATAAAGATATTTTCAGATAAAATCAACAAAAAGAAGTTGTCCCACACAAACCTATACAGAAAAATTCTAAATAAATTTGTTGAGGTTGAAGGGAAACAATACCAGGTGGAAATGCCTATCTTCAGAAAAGTATTAAAAGAATTCATTAGATAAGGGAAATACATGATCAAATATAAAAGGCTACTTATTTCCTCATCTTCTTTAAAATACTTAAGATTCTAAAGAGTAACAATTAAAACACTGTATTTTGCAGATTTATAATATATGCAAGAGATACTATATTAGACTACAAAGTATAAAAGTGAGTAAATTGGTCCATAAATTGCAATGTTTTATTTAACATGAAATTGTACAATATTAAGTAAAAAATAAAAAACACCATGGAAATTTAAGGATGTATAGTGTATCATAAAGTTATCACTAAAAAATACAAACTACATCCAGATACCAGTAGATAAAATTAAAATGGATTTTGAAACAAAAAAAAAATCAAACAATACAAGAGAAATCTGGTAATGAAGAACAAAGGGATAGGAAAAAAGACAACTGTAAAATAAATATTAAGGTTGTAGCAATAAATCAAATAATACCAAAATTATATTGTGGGATTGTGGGAACATGGCTAACAGGTTAGGCAGATAAGGCTCAGCTCTCAATAAAACAACATAGAAAGAGCCAGCTGACTTGGTGACTTGTTTTGGGGTACAGCAAAACAGGACACTGTTATACAACTCCCAGAAGAATGAGGGTAGAAGTGATGAAGAAGCCACAACAAGAAGCATAGACAAAAACAAGGAAATAGAATAACAGGAATGAAGTGATGAAGTGAAATCTTACCACACACACAAAAACTACAAAAAAATAAAACCCTGGATTAGAGAGAGAAGCTAATCAGCTGAAGAAACCCATAAAAAAAAAACAGATGGCTAGACACCAAAAAAAAAAAAAAAACCAAGCCATTTTAAGAAACAAGAAGACAGGGTCCAGTCCAATGAACAAACTAAAAACCAGGAGGAGATGCAGAACATGGAACAGCCAATCCGAGATGTACAAACAAATATCAACTTAATGAAGTGAATTAAGAGATTAAGGATATTAAGAAGACACTGGAAGAACATACTGAACAAATTGTAAGCATACATAAAATGATAATGGATATGATGGCAATGAATGGCACAATCCAAGAAATCAAAAATACACTGGAAGCACACAACAGCAGATTTGAACAGGCAGAAAAAAGAATCAGTGATGTGGAAGACAGTACATCTGAAATCAAACAAATAGTAGAACAGATAGATAAAAAGATATAAAAAATATAGCAGGGAATTAGGGATTTGAATGACAACACAAAATGCACAAACATACACATTATAGGCATCCAAGAGGGAGAAGAGAAGGGAAAGGGGACAGAAGGAGTGTTTGAGGAAATAATGGCTGAAAACTTCCAAACCCTATTGAGGGAGATGGATGTACATATCCAGGAATCCCAGGGCATCCCAAGCAATATAAATTCTAACAGGCCTTCTTTAAGAAATATACTTGTCAAATTTTCCAATGCTCAAGACAAAGAGAGAATATTGAAAGCAGCAAGAGAAAAGAGAACCATCACATACAAGGGAAGCTTGATAATGTTAAGTGCTGATTTCTCATCTGAAATCATGGAGGCAAGAAGACAGTAGTATGTTATAGGCAAGGTGCTAAAAGAAAAAAAATTTCCAGCTAAGAATTCTATATCTATCAAAGCTGGCATCCAAAATGAGGGTGAGCTCAATATAGCCACAGAAAATAGGAGAATATGCCAATTAAAAAACTGCACTTCAAAAAATACTAAAGGGAGTTCAGCAGGTCAAAAATAAAAAATATGAGAGAGATGGAGGAGAGTGTAAGAGCAACTAAAAAGATAAAAAGACAAATAAAAACCACATATAGCATACTTATGCCTAAAGAAAATATGGCTAATGTAAGTAATTCCTTGACAGTAATAATGCTGAATATTAATGGATTAAACTCACCATTCAAGAGAAACAGATTGGCAGAATGGATAAGGAAATATGACCCATCCATATGCTGTCTACAAGAAATCCATCTTAAACCCAAGGATGCAAGGAGGCTGAAAGTGAATGGGTGGAAAACGATTTTACAAGCAAACAATAACCAAAAAAGGGCAGAAATAGTTATACTAATATCAGTCAAGGTAAACTTTAAATGTAAAACTATTGTAAGAGACAAAGAAGGACACTATATATTAATAAAAGGGGTAATCTACCAAGAAGAAAGTACAATCAAAGCATTTATGCACCTAATCAGGGCATCTCAAAATACATGAGGAAAACACTGGAAAATATAAGTTGAGAAATAGATGGCTCTAGAATTATAGTGGGGGACTTTAATACAATATTATCACTATTAGAATGAACATATACACAGAGAATCAATAAAGAAACAATGACTTTGAGTACTACATTAGAGGACCTGCACCTAATAGACATATACCAAACATTACACTGAAACATTGAGGGATATATATTCTTCTTGTTTGCACATGGATCATTCTCCAAGATAGACCATGTGCTAGGCCACAGAACAACTCTCAGTTAATTCAGAAACATCAAATTATACAAAGTAATTTCCACGACCACAATGTAATGAAGTTGGAAATCAGTAAGGAGCAGAGAACAAAATTAGGCAGAAAGAAATGGAAGATAAACAAACTCTTATACAAACAGTGGGTCAAGGAGGAAATCATAAAAAAATCAGTAACTACTTCGAAAACAATGAAAATGACAACATGACATATCAAAACCTATGGGATGCAACAAAAGGTGTACTGAGAGGAAAATTCATAGGCATAAATACCTATATTAAGAAAGAAGAAAAAGCTAAAATCAAAGCCCTATCTGCACACCTGGAGGAATTAGAAAATGAGCAACAAACTAATGCCAAAGAAGTAGAAAAAAAGAAATAGCAAATATTAGAACAGAACTAAATGAAATTGAAAATAATAAAGCACTATAAAAAATAAACAAAACCAAAACCTGCTTCTTTGAGAAGATCAATAAAATTGACAAACCCTTAGCTAGACTAACAAAGAAAAAAAGAGAAGATGCAAGTATATAAAATAAGAAAGGATATCACTACTGAGCTCACAGAAATAAAGAGTGTCATAACAGGATAATTTGAAAAATTATATGCTAAGAAGATGGATAATTTGGAGGAAATGGACAAATTCCTAGAAGCACACAAGCAGCCTACATTGTCAAAAGAAGAAATTGATGAACTCAACAGACCAATCACATGTAACAAGATAGAATCAGTTATCAAAAACCTCCCAACTAAGAAGAGCACAGGACCAGATGGCTTCACAGATGAAGTCTACCAAACATTCCATAAAGAACTAACACCAATCATGCTTAAACTCTTCCAAAAAGTGGAAGTGGAGGGAATATTGCCTAACTCATTCTATGATGCCAACATCGCCCTAATACCAAAGCCAAATTAAGAAGCCACAAGAAAGGAAAATACAGATCAAACTCTCTGATGAACTTTGATGCAAAAATCCTCAAGAAAATTCTTCCTAATTGTATTCAATAAAACATCAAATGAATTATACACCATGACCAATTGGGTGTCATCCCTTATATGCAAGGATGTTTTAACATATGAAAATCAGTCAATGTAATACACCACATAAACAGATCAATAGAAAAAAATCACTTGATCATCTCTATTGATGCAGAAAACCATTTGGCAAAATACAGCACCCTTTCCTTCTAAAAATACTTCAAAAGATATGAATAGAAAGAAACTTCCTCAATGTGATGAAGGGTATATATGGAAAACCCACAGCTAACATCATATTCATTGGAGAAATTATAAAAGCTTTCACTCTAAGATCTGGAACAAGAAAAGGATTCCCACTATCACCATTCCTATTTAACACTGTGTTAAAAGTACTTGCTTGAGCACTTAGACAAGGAAAAGATATAAAAGTCATCCCAATTGGAAAGGAAAAGGAAAAATTTCACTTTTGCGGATGGCACAATCCTATACATATAAAGCCCTGAGAAATCTACAACAAAGTCTCTAGAGCTGATAAATGAGTACAGTAAAGTGGCTGGATAGAAAATCAATCTGCAAAAATCTGTAGTTTTTAAAAACAATAACAGGGAATTTGAGGAGGAAATCAAGAAAAAAGTTCCATTTACAATAAAAACTAAAATAATTAAATACCTAGTTATAAACTTAGCTAAAGGTGTAAAGGACTTGTACACAGAAAACTACACAACATTGTTAAAGGAAATCAAAGAACACTTAAAGAAAATAAAGAATATTCCTTGTTCATGGATTGGAAGACTAAACATCATTAAGATGTCTGTCCTACCCAAATTGATTTACAGGTTTAATGCAATTCCAATAAAAATTACAACAGCATTTTTTACTGAATTGGAAAATCTAATCATGAAATTTATTTAAAGGGTAAGAGGCCCCCAAAAGCCAAAGACATTTTGAAAAAAAAAAAAAAAAAAGAAATTGGAAGAACCACACTACCTGACTTTAAAACATTCTACAAACCTACAGTGGTCAAAATTGTATGGGATTGCCACAAAAACAGACACACTGAACAATGGAACCTAATTTAGAATTCTGATATAGATCTTCTCATATAAAGTTGACTGATATTATACAAGGTCACGAAGCACAGGCAACTGGGAGAGAATGACTTCTTCAACAAATGGTGCTTGGAGAACTGGATATCTATATCTAAAGGAATGAGAAAGGACCACCTTCTCACACCCTATACAAAAATTAATTCAAGATGGATCAAAGATCTAAATATAACAGCCAAATCCATAAAGCTCCTAGAAGATAATGTAGAGAAGCATCTACAAGATTGTGTAATATGAAATGATTTCAAAAACATAACACCCAAAGCACAAGCAACAAAAGAAAAAATTGATAAGTGGGACCTCCTAAAAATTGAAACTTCTGCTCTTCAAATGACCTTGTCAAGAAAGTGAAAGAGCAGCCTACTCAATGAAAGAATATATTTGGTAACCGACTATCCAGTAGAGGTGTAATATCCAGGATATATAAAGAAAGCCTGCATCCCGAAAATAAAAAGTCAAATCATTTAAAAACTGGGCAAGAAATTTGAACAGACTCTTTTCAAAAGAAGAAATGCAAATGGGTAAAAAGCATATGAGAAAATGCTCAACATTACTAGCTGTTAGGGAAATGCAAATCAAAACTAGAATGAGATATCATATTACACTTGTTAGACTGGTGGCTATTAAAAAAAACAACAACAGGGAAGCGGCTGTGGCTCAATCAGTAGGGCTCCCGTTTACCATATGGGAGGCCCCGGGTTCGGTTTCCGGGGCCTCCTGGTGAAGGCAAGCCCGCCCGCATGGCATGGTTAGCTGACCCAGCAAGCACAAGCAGCAAGGGGGGGATAAATGAATAAATAAGTAAAATCTTTAAAAATAAAAATAAAAAAAAAAAAACAACAGGTGACTACAAGTGTTGGAGAGGATGTGGAGGAAAGAAAAGCCTTATCTCCTGCTGGTGGAAATGTAGATTGGTGCAGATATGGAGGACAGTTTGGCAGTTCCTCAGGAAGCTAACTGTACAACTGCCATATGATCCAGCAATTCCACTGCTGGATATGTACCCAGAAGAATTGAAAGCAGGGACACGAACAGATATGTGCACCTCAATGTTCATAGCAGCAATATTCACTGCTACCAAAAGTTGGAAGCAAACCAAATCTCTATCAACAGGTGAATGGATAAGCAAATTGTGGTATATACATACAATGTAATACTACTCAGATGTAAGAAGGAATACAGGATTAACACATGATATAATATGGATGAATCTTGAAGACCTTATTTTGAGTGAAGTAAGCCAGCCACTAAAGGACAAATATTACATGACCTCACTGATATGAATTAAGCAAATTGAGCAGACTCACAGAGCTAGAGTCTGGAAGATAGATTTAGAGGAGACAGAAAGGGAGTAGAGGGTAGTGAGCTAATGCTCATAAGGGCAAAATCTTTGATAAGGTGGAACTATGTGGTTGGGCAATAGATCAGCATGACAGTGGTGCAGTGATTTGATTGGATTCAGCTGTGCTGGTCTGTGATGAGGAATAGGATGGGGTGTTTGTGCTGGACTACACATGGAACTGAGGGGAAGGTCAAGGGAAGGTGCAGATGAACTCTGGGATTTGAAAGTCATTGGTTAAAACTGCAATGTTGGGAATGTTCTTTTGGTAAATATTGCAAGGGAGGGTTACTGGTGTAGGGCATCTGGTGTGGAAGGATATACGGGATAGGGTGCAACTGGCACGTGCCTCTATGAATATGTAAGTGTTCATCTTGTCATGGTGTGTTATCTCACTTGGTGGAGACACACACAATAAACAAGAAAATAGTAAACTCCTATCCTGGGTTGACCTGCTATGTTCTCAATTAGAGGACAAGAATCGCTCGAAAACCTAGACTGATCCTAATAAAAGAAAACAGACCAATATGTCAAACTCTCAATGTTATTGCAAGTAACTATGAATCTTATTCTTCAAAAATTGAAACTCAGTGATTACCTTATGTTCTGAGGGAGGTGGAGGGAAGAATAGAATAAATCATTGTAAAGTATTTTTACGACATTAGAGTTGTTCAGCATGATCTTGCAATAATGGATATAGGCCACATCAAATTTTGTCAAAACCTATAAAAGTGTACAATCCAAAATGTAAACCATAGGGTGCACCATTGACCATGGTTAGTAGTAAAATGCTTCAATGTGTTTACATCAATTGTAACAAATGTACCATCCACATGTAATATCGTTTGATAAGGGAGATCACCTGTGCTCTCTATGTGCATTTGCTATATCCTAGAGCTCCTTTGAAGATAAAATGAAAAAAAAAAAAAAAAGATACTGGGGGAATATATTGAGCAAAATGTATTGTACATACAAGACAACAGATCTTGCAGTGATTAAAGACACAATGTCTAATTTTTTTATTTTTTATTAATTAGAATTGTTTTAAATATTTTTGCATTTTATTGGTTATTTTTTAAAATTATTATCACACTTTCTTATTAATTTTATATGGTTGTTTTGTTGGCCTTATTTTTTGGAGAGGTTTTGGATCATAGAAGGGTCACAGCAGTGGCAGGGGAAAATCACTGGTGTGTGGTGGCAGGAATGTGGGGACACACAGGAAGGGGTTCACCTGGGGCATGCCTCCAAGACATGTGAATGTGCTCAAGTGTTCATGACACATTGTCTCAGTGGGTGGAGATCCACACACACAAAAAACAGAAGAATATTGAATTCCCATCCTGGGGAGTTCTGCTACATTCTCTAATAGGACAGCAAGAATCATCCTCTGAGTGCAAGGTCAATGTCCAGTGAAGAAAGACAGACCATTATGTCAGGCCCTTGACATTGATAATTGTACTTATGAACTTTTTCTTGTGAAATCTTTAAATCAGACTCAGCATATAAACACACTACCTTCCCCCCAGCATGGGACATGACTCCAGGGTATGACTCTCCCTGGCACCGAAGGACTATTGCTAAGCACCAAATAGCAATGCATGTGGAAAAAGACCTTGAGCAAAAGGGGGAAAAGGTAAATACAAATGAATTTTTATGGCTATGGGTTTTCAACATCAGCTGGGAAGTCCTTCCAGAGGTTGCGCTTATGCAAGTCTCAGCAGCATCTCATTGAGTGTCACAGTAAACAGTGTCTTTACTGTGGCTCCAGAGGGCTCAAGAAATATCCAGAAACTATAAGTAGGACAAAAAGCTCAAGAATTAACCACCCTGTCAGTGCGCCTTATTTTGGAATTTGTGCTCCCCAGTGTAACAGACTTAAACTCATTTATAGGTTCTCTATACATGGTTTTTCTGCCCCTTTTACTTGAACCCATAATTAGCATTATACTTGATAAATATATGTACCAGAGACTTAAATCTTTAATCCATTCATGTACCAGTTGAGCTCTGAATTTCATCAGAGATGCAACACTTACTCTCCAGTTCATTGGACTCACCAGGACAACTAACAAGGAGATGGTGATAGACAATGCTCATCCCAAGGAACAGAGAGTGTTTGCAACTGCGAGCAAGATAGCTCCATCCATCTGTCCCATGGGATCTAAACCGTCTCTCAATTAGAAGCAGAATGCACATCACCATCCCCATATTTCAATATTGGGGAAGGAACAATGAAATAAAGTAGATACTATTATTCTACTAGAGACATATTATTATTCTAGCAATGGAAGGATTCTTATCACTGGTGTAAAGGTAATGGCCACCAGAGGTTCTGAGGGAAGGGAGAGAGAAAATAGCTGTAATATGGGACCATTTTCAGACATTGGGTTTGTTCTGCATGACATTGCAGCGACAGATACAGATCATTGCATATTTTTTCTTAATGTACAAAATTGTATAGAACAAAGTATAAACTATAATGTAAACTGAAGTCCATGGTTAGTAACAGTGCTTCAATATGGGTTCATCAATTGTAACAAATGTATCACACTAATGAAGGATGTTTTTAAGGTGGGAAAGTGTGAGAGGGAGAGGGAGTGGGGTATATGGGAATCTCTTATATTTTTTTATGTAACATTTATGTAATCTAATGCTTCTTTAAAAATAAAAAAAATAAAAAAGCAAACTGAAAAAAAGACACCTTTAAAAAAGGATTATTTCAAGGAAGAATTAGGGACTTGCAGGGCACACTCCTTCCCCCAAAATAACAGCTAATGGAGAGGAAGAAACTGTCAGAAACAACTGTTCTGTGATTCTGTAGATCAGAGGAGTACTGTGCAGCATCCAGGAAAGAGCAGGTCAAAGAGACAGAAAGTTGCATGGGAGACTGGCCATTTGGTGCTGGTCTGTACCCTCTTCAATGGCCTGGGGCCCTGTTTTCGTTGGTGATGTTGATGAACCAAGTGTCAAAGAACAGCCTTTAACCAAAGTCAATCAACAGCAAAGTTTTAAACAAGAGAAAAACAGGAATTCAGAGTGTTCTTATGAAGATAATCAGATACTCAGACATCAGCAAAAAATTACAAGCTCTATAAGAAACAGGAAGAAAAGACCCAGTCAAAGGAGCAAATTAAAAAGTGTAATGAGATACAGAATGTGGAACAACTAATCAAAGATGTACAAACAAATTCCATAATTCAATTCAAGGAGATCAAGAAAAATATGACAAAAGAGATAAAGTGTATTAAAAGGACATTGGGTGAGCATAAAGAATAATTTGAAAGTATGCAAAGAAAAATAATAGAAATTATGGGAATGAAAGTCACAGTAGTTGAAATTAAAATAAACTAGAAGCATACAACAGCAGATTTGAAAAGACAGATGAAAGCACACACAAGTTGAAGAGAGAATATCCAAAAATCACACAGAAAGAACATATAAGAATGGAAAAAATGAGCAATGTCTCAAGGATTTGACACAAACATGTGTCATCAGTGTCCCAGAAGGGTGATAAAAGGGAAAAGGGGAAGAAAGAATATTTGAGGAAATAATGGTCAAAAACTTCCCAATTCTTGTGGAAGACATTAAAATACATGTCCAAGAAGAACAACATCCTCAACACAGAATAAATCTGAATAAAGTTACTCTGAGACACATATTAATTAGAATGCCAAATACTATAGATAAGAAATCCTGAAAGCAGCAAGATAAAAGGAATTCATCACATACAAGGAATTTCCAATGAGACTAAATGCTGATTTCCTATAAAAAACAATGGAGGCAAGAAGGCAGTGGTATCATAAATTTAAGATGCTGAAAGAGAAGTATTAGCCAAGAATTCTTCAGGCAGAACTTCCCTTCATAAATGATCAGGTTTTTAAGATATTCACAGATAAACAGAAACCGAGAGAGTTCATAAATGACAGACCTGCCCTATAAGAAATACTTATGGGAAATCTGCAGACGAAAAGAAGAGGAAGAGGCTTGGAGATAGTACAGAAATGAATATTAACAGTAAGGGTAACTAAATGGGTAAAAAAGAGAAACAAAAATAAGATATGATATATAAAAGCCAAAGGATAAAATGGTTGAAATATGTAGTGCCTTTACATAAATAACATTGAATGTTAATGGATTAAACTCCCCAATCAAATGACATAGAATTCAAAAATGGATAAAAATATGAACCATCTATATTTTGTATATTAGAGACTAAACTTAGACCCAAGGGTACAATTAGTTTGAAATTGGATTAAAAAATGAGAGACCAATAAGTCAGCCATGATATTGATGATTGTACTTATGAACCTTGTTCTTGTGAAATTGAAATTTAGCCTAGAATATATATTACCTAAGAGTTACCTCCTGAAAGCCTTCTTGTTGCTGAAACGTGGCCTCTTTCTAAGCCAAACTCAATATATAAACACATTATCTTTCACTCAGTATGGGACAGGTCTAATGGAGATGTGCCTCCCTGGCACCTAGGGATTATTACCAAGCACCAAATTGTGATGCATTTGGAAAAAGCCTAGAGCAAAAGTGGAAAATTTTAAATACAAATAAATTTTATGGCTAAAAGATTTCAAAGTGAGCCTGGAGGTCATTTCAGAGGTTACGCTTGTGTACATCTCAGGAGGATCTCACTGACTGCCACAGTAAACAATGCCTCAAACAGGGGTGCTTCTGAAGGCTCTAGAGAGACCTGCCCCAGGAAATTGACACCCTATTAGTGCACTTTACCTTGGAATATATGATAACCTATCTCCTTAATGTTGCAGAGTTAGCCTCATTTATCATATTCCCACAAATGGTCTTTCTGCCCCATTTATTTGAACCTATAATTAGTACTATATGCATTAATTATATGTTCCAAAACCTTAAATCTTCTGGTTCTTCATATTCTGATTGAGGCCTGAATCTCAGGCGAGTTGCAGCCAACATCTGCCCTCCAGTTCAACAGACGTACACAGGACAACTAACAAAATGATGATGGGAAATGCTCATACCAAAAAACAGAGACCTTATGGCAATGCCATGCAGTTTTGACCACTGTAGCTTTGTATTATGTTATTTTAACAAATCAATTTTATTGATACATATTAATAAAGCTTACAATTCATTCAAAGTGTAAAAAACAAACAAACAAACAAACAAAAAAAAAAACAGAGAGTATCTTCAACTCCAAGGAAGGGAGTTCCATCCATTTGTCCCAAGGGATCTAAGACCCTCTCAATCAGAAGCAGAGTGGGCATCACCATATCAATATCCTCAAGATTAAGGAATGAACAAACATAAAGGTGGAATGCAACTATTGACTAGAGTAGACTTATTATAAATCTAGTAATGGAAGAACTTGTAACATTGATATAAAGGCTGTGTTCACCAGAGTTTCTGAGGGTAAGGAAAGGGAAGAATAGGTGTAACAGGGGGCATATTTAGGACATCAGAATTGTTCTGCATGATATTGCAATGAAAGATACAAACCATTATATGTTTTGTCAAAACCTATAAAATTGTGTGGTGCAAATTGTAAACCTTAATATAAACTATAGACCATGGATAGTAGCGTTGCTTCAATATGTGTTAATCAATTGTAACAAATGTACCACACTAATGAAATATGTTGTTAATGGAAGAAGTGTGAAGGGTATAGGGTATATGGGAATCTCCTATATTTTTTATGTAATGTTTATATAATCTAAAACTTCTTTAAAAATAAAAACAATGAAAAAGTTATCACAGACAATCAGTAACCAGAAAAGAGCTGGAGTATCTATACTAATACTGGCCAAAATAGATTTTAATGCAAAATTTTAACAGATGCAGGATGCAATTATATATTAATAAAAGAAGCAATACATCAAGAAGACATAACAATCATAAACCAGGGTGCCCCAAAGTACATAAGGCAAAACTGAAGGGAGAAATAGACCTCAGTACAATAATAACTGAAAACTTCAATGCACCACTCACATCAATAGGTAAAATATCTAGAGATAAGATCAATAAGGAAACAGAGAATTTGAATTAATTTATAAATGAACTAGTCCTAATAGACATATACAGAACAACACCCTAAAAAGGTAGGATATAAATTCTAATCAAGTGCAAATGGATAATTGTACAGGACAGACCTCAAATTGTGTTCCAAAATAGGTCTCAACAGATTTAGAAGGATTGAAATTATACATAGCATTTTCTCAGATAATAATTGCAATTCAATAACTGGTGGAGAACTGGAAAAGTCACAAATACATGGGGGTTTAACAGCATGCTCTTAAACAGTGGGTCAAACAAGAAATTGCAAGATAAATATCTCAAGATTAAAGGAAATGAGAGCACAATATATAAAATTTATGGGATGTAGCAAAGGCAGTTTTGAGAAGAAAAGTTATAGTCCTAAATACCTACATTAAAAAGAAGAAAAAGTTAAAATTTAAGACCTAAACACACACCTGGAGGAACTAGAGAGAAAACAGCAAACTAATCTCAAACAAGCAGAAGAAAAGAAATAACAAAGATTAGAGCAGAAATAAATGAAATGGAGACAAAATAAAATAGAGAATCAACAAAACCAAAAGTTGGTTCTTGAAAAGATGAAAATAAATTAACAAACCCTTATTTAGACTTACAAGGAAATAATGCCAGAAGATGAAAGTAAATAAAATAAGATATGAGAGGCGGTCATTATTACTCTCCCCACAGAAACAAAAAAGGATCATAAGAGGATACTATGAACAGCTGTATGCTAACAAATTAGATAACTTATATGAAATGGACAAGTTCTTAGAAACCAACAAAGAACCTACATTGACTCTAGAAGAAATAAAAGACTTCAACAAACCAATCACAAGTAAAAAGATTGAATCAGCCATTATGAGCCTACAAACCAAGAAATAGTCAGGACAAGATGGCTTCAAATGTGAATTCTACCAATGATTCCAAGAAAAATTAATACCAATCCTGCACAAACTCTTCCAATAAACAGAAAAGTAGAGAACATTACCTAACTCATTCTTTAGAAACATAACTTTATTAGTCAGGGTTCTCTAGAACCCAGAACCAACAGGAGATATTTATAAATAATATGAGATTTTATAAAATTGCCTCATGTGACCGTGGAGATGTGCAAGTTCAAATTCCATATGGCAGAGTGAAAGCCAGGAATGTAATTAAAGTTCCTTCCTCACTGAGTTTGCCAGGAGATACTGGCTGTCTGAAGTAGAGATGGAAATTCTCTTTCTGAATGCTTAAATCACTTCTTTTAAGGCCTTCAACTTATTGGATGAGATATCTCTCATTGCTTCTGGCAATTTTCTCAGTTGATTGTAGATGTCACCAGCCATCTATGCAATAAACTCACTGATGATTGAAGTCCATGAAATGACCTTGTATTACCATTAGGACAGGACTTCCTTGGCCAAAACCCCAGCACCATTAAACAGCCAAGTTGACACATTAGCATCACAATCACCATCCACCCCTTGCCAATTTGGCAGCCATACACATCACCTTAAACCCATACTTAATCTCTGAATAAAAACAATAATGACTTTTTTTCACCTAAAAATACCCAACTAGTAACACATTAAATCCCTCCAGAATAGGGTGGAAGTCCTCTTATACTTGAAATCATGAAATATTACAACATGAAACTAATACAATTTATGAAATATGATAAGGGGAAAAGATAGGGAAGTAAACAAAGATGTTCATTTTATGTACATATATATACTCATAACAAAATAAGGAAGAAATATTTATTACCATTACAGTCCTCAGTTCTGTAATTGGTCATGTGGTTAAGTTTGTACTCATCACAACCCATTCCATGTTCCTTTTACCCTCAGCAATCAACTCAGCTGGCCGTAGTTCTTTCCCTGATGGGGTGACCCAAACCTTCATTCCTGAAAATTCTTGGCCATTGTTAGTCCTGCCTGGATTGGATTGTTGTAGATTTCCATTGACTTTAATCACAAGGCATGATAGTACTAAGAGATGATCTAGGGGATCTCCTGTATTCCAGGTTCTCTTCTTTACTTCCATTATATAGATGCAGCCCTATTTCCCCCTGATAATCAGGCTCAATCAACCCAGTCAGTACAATTAATGCTCTTCTTTGCCTTTGATTCAGAGACATGAAGAGCCCAAAGTGGCCAGGTGGCAGTCTTAACACACAGTTCAATGGAATCATTGTTGTGTTCCTTGGTGGATGGAACAAAAAAACATTTGCCAGATCAATAGTTGCATACCAGGTACCAGGGGATGTATTGATTTGATCAAGCAATGATACCACATCTGGAACATCAACTGCAATTGGAGTCACCACCGAGTTAAGTTTAGGAAACTCCACTGTCAGGAGATTTTTGATGACAGATTCAATCTCTTTAAATGTGATTGGTTTGTTAAGGTCTTGTGTATGTTTTAGCATCAGTGTAGGTTGTTTGTGCATTTCTAGAAATTTGTCCGTTTCATCTAGGTTGTCTAGTTTGTTGGCATACAGTTTCTCATACTATCCTCTTATGATTATTTTTATTTATGTGAGGTCAGTCATAATTTCCCCCTTTCATTTCTGATTGTATTTATTTGCATCTTCTCTCTTTTTATCTTTTTCAGTCTAGCTAGGGGTTAGTCAATTTTATTGATCTCCACAAAGAGCCAGCACTTGGTTTTGTTGATTTTCCTCTTTTTTTGTTGTTCTCAATTTCATTTATTTCTGCTTTAAACTTTATTATTTCTTTCCTTCTATTTGCTTTGGGATTGATTTGCTTTTCTTTTTCTATTTTCTCCAGTTGTTCAGTTAAATCTTTGAGATTAGCTTTCTTCTGTTTTAATAAAGGCATTTAGGGCTATAAATTTCGCTCTAAACACTGCCTTCACTCTATCCCATAAGTTTTGAAAAATGTGTTCTCATTTTCACTTGTCTCTATATTTACTGGTTTCACTTGCAATTTCCTCTTTGACCCGCTGATTACTTAGGAGTGTGTTGTTCAGCCTCCATACATTTGTGAATTTACTTTTTTCCTATTATTGATTTCCAGTTTCATTCCATTATGATCTGAGAAGGTGCTTTGTATGAATACAATCCTTTTATATTTGAGAGCTGCATTATGCCCTAACATGTGGTCCATCCTGTAGAAAGATCCAAGGGTACCTGAGAAGAATGTATAAACTGCTGAGTTTGGATGCAGCATCCTATATGTCTGTTAGGTCTAACTCCTTTATAATATTGTTCAGTTCTCTGTTTCCTTGTTGATCTTCTGTCTAGTTGGTCTATCTAATGATGTAAGTGGGGTATTGAAGTCTCCAATGATTATTGCAGAGATATCTGTTTCTCCCTTCAGTTTTGCCAGAGTTTGTCTCATGTATTTTGGGCCACCCTGATTAGGTGCCTAGGTAGTTATGACCATTATATCTTCCTGGTGGATTGTCACTTTTATTAAAATATAATAATATAATGACCTTCTGTATATCATACTTTTTTTGCATTTAAAGTCTTTTTTTTTTTTTTTTTTTTTTTTTTTTGGTTTGATATTAGAATAGCTACCCCTGATCTTTTTTGGTTACTATATGCATGGAGTATCTTTTCCAACTTTTCACTTTCAGTCAGGGTCTAAGGTGAATTTCTTGTAAGCAGCATATGGATGGCTCACGTTTTTTATCGATTCTGTCAGTCTGTTACTTTAAATTGAGGAGCTTAATCCATTCACATTCAATGATATTACTGTGAATGTATTATTTATTCCACCATATGGTTTTCATATGCCATATCATATTATTGTCTTTTTTACTCTTTTGGTTATCCTTTCTGCTATTCTTTCTTCTATACTCTTCCAGGATGTTTCTACTGTCTTTTTTTTTCAGGTTCAAAGGCTTCCTTTTATATTTCTTTGAAAGGTGGGTTCTTTTTCACAAACTCTCTTAGTTTCTGTTTGTTTGTGTATATTTTATACTCACCTTCATATTTGAAGGACAATTTTGCTGGATAAAGAATTCTCAGGGGTCGGATGTGGCTCAACTGGTTGGGCGTCCGTCTCCCATATGGAGGGACCCGGGTTCGATCCCCGGGACCTCCCGGTAAAAAAAAAAAAAAAGAATTCTCAGATGACAGTTTTTTTCTTTCAGTATCCTAATTGTATCATACCACTGTCTTCTCATCTCCATGGTTTCTGAAGAGAAATCTGCATTAAATCTTACTGTGTGTCCCTTGTATGTGATGGTTTGCTTGTTCCTTGTTGCTCTGAGAACTTTCTCTTTCTCTTTGACATTTGACATTCTGAGTTGTATGTGTCTTGAAGTAGAACTATTCGGATTTCTTCTGATTGGGGTATGGTGTACTTCTTGGACATGTAAATTCATTCTTTCATGAGAGTTGGGAAATTTTCAGCTATTATTTCATTAAATACTCTTTATGACCCCTTTTCCTTCTCTTCCCCTTCTGGAAATCCCATGACACTCATGTTGTTGTGTTTCATGTTGTCACTCAACTCTCTGAGCCCCTGCTCAATTTTTCCCATTCTTTGCTCTCTGTTCTGTTATCTCTTCAATTCCAGCTTTCTTCTGTCATTTTGAGTCTGCTGTTGTGTGCTTCTAAAGACCTATTGTGTCTTTCATTCCCATGAGCTTTGTTACTTTTATATTCAGGATTTCAAATTCTACTTTTTGCTCACTCAATGTCTTCTTGATGTAATTTATCTCTTTAGCCATATTGTCTTTCAACTCATTAATTTGATTTTGGAAATTTGTGTGCATCTTGATAATTAGTTCTCTCAAATCCTACATCTCTTCTAAGGCTTTGATATATCCCTTTTCTTGGGCCATGTCTTCTTTTTTCTTAGTATGGCTCATAATTTTTGGCTGATGTCTAGGCATCTGATTAGGATATAGTTTATGCAGACTCTCAATTTCTTTCTCTTTTGTTGGGATTCAGTGGCAGGAGGCTATGTGTTACCACTGGTCTTTGATTCTTGGCTTGACCTGGATTGTTAGGATAATCTCTGCTAGTTGCTTGAAGCTGGGTTCTGGACCCAGTAAATGGTTGTAGACACACATTCTAGGGCCTTCAGGAGGGAGGCTATAGGGGTCAGAAAAAGCATGTCTTACTTATTTTTAATTTTCTCTTATTCACTTCCTTGGTCTGCAAGGAAATGGCACTCTTTGGCAGCTCTCACTTCAATGTCTGATCAGAGTGCACTTGTTGCAACACAGACCAGATCAATATGATAGTACTTCCTGCCTGGAGGCTAAGAGCCTTTTAATTCAAACTTTCTCAGAGACAGTTATCTAGCCTTCTCTGGAAACCACCTTCCCTTTCCCAGGTAGAAAACAGCTCCACTAACTCTCTGAATCCTGAACAATCAGTCCTGGTTATTAGAGAATTAGATTGGGAGGGTTTTGTATCTTTAGCTCCTTGGGGGCTCCTAAGGCAAATAATGGTGCAGCCCCACCTGGCCTGGAAAGGCTCCTGGGACACAGCAGACCAAATTTGTGAGTCAAAAGCTGAGTCAGCCTTAGGGTGTGCCCCACTCTCTTCCATTTCCTGGGGAGGTGCATCCTTAAGCAGTCCCAGCTAGAAGAGAGGGAGATTGCAAGGGTGGAATTTCTCCAATCCTGTTCCAACTCCCTGGGAAAACCGTGGTGTGGTCCCACCCAGCCTGGAAGGCTCCTGTGACACAGCAAACAAAATTTGTCAGTCAGAAGCTGTCAGTCTTAGGCTGTGTCCCACTGTTTCTCCTTTCCTGGGGTGGTGGTTCCCTGGAGCCTCCTTTGTCTGTAGCCATAAGCTCAGAAGACTGACAATACTAAAGGGTCTTTAGTCTGGGGGAGAGTGCCAGCAACTGCAGTCACTGGTTTCAACTCACAGTTCTGTCATTGTGATGTCCCTCTTTTGTCCCTCTCTCCTCTGGGCACTGTCCAGCCTTTGCCTGGTGTCCTAAACCCTAGAAGATCTTTTTTCAGGCTGTTTCAACCTGTCCTCTACCTATTTTTCTGGAGCAGAAGAGAGTCCTGTGTCTTTCTAGTCCACTATCTTCCCAGAAGTCCTGAAAATCCACTGTTAGCTTCCAAGATCCATCTGTTTTCTGCACAAGCCAAATAGGAAAGTATAATGGGGATGTGGTGGGAATCACTATTTCAAAACCTTGATGGTGGCACTGATCTCTGCAATCCCTCCAGGAATGATTTACTGTTTTGCAAGGTAGTGAGAGTTCTAGTGGCTTCCACTTGGCTTTTCCTACCATAATTGCCCTCACTCCCCAATTCAGGGATCCAATGTGGAGATTTTGCCAGTTGCTGAGTATGTTTATTCCAATCATGGATTCTGGAACTGGGAAATAACTACAGAGTAGGTCTGGGGAAACACTGGACACACTGTGAGATGGATTTGAGATAGAACTCCATCAATCAACTGAATTCCATAAGGCCCCACTCTGACTGGCAGACCATAGTGATGTTTTGGGTTTCCTAAAATTAATGTCTTTTCTGAGCCAGTATCTAATAATCCTCAAAATTTCAGATCATTTCCTTTTCTCCAATGCAAAGTTGCACTGGTAAAAGGCCATAGATCTCTTTGGGGGAAGGCTGGGAGGAAAATTAACAGTATAAATTTTTTGACAATGTAACAGGTTCCTTCCCCAAAGGGACCTGGCCTTCCTTTCATTAAAAAGGGCTCTAGGTCTCTAAATTGTCTCAACTATGGAAATTGACTAAGATGCCATGATTCTCTGTTTCGGTAATCCAAGTTAGGCTTTTGTTCACTCAACCTAGAACACTTCTTCTTATACAGATCAAGTCAGAATTTAGTAGACTTCCTATCTATTTTTTAATATAGTTTTATTGAAGTATATCATTCATACATGAACATACATAAACAATAAGTGTATAGTAAAAGTTGTGAACTAACAAAATAAACATGCATAACATCATACAAGCATCCCATATATCACCCCACCACCAACACCTTGCATTGTTGTGAAATATTTGTTACAAACTACACAAAAGCATCTTGAAAATATTACTAAAACTATAGTCCACATTTTACATTTCATGTAATTTCCCCCAATCCACCCAATTATTTTTTAAATATTTTTTTTTATTAAAGAGATTGTGAACTTACAAAACAATCATGCACATGTGTAGATTTCTCATATAGCACTCTTCACCAACACAACACACTGTGGTGGGACATTTGTTACAGATTATGAGATAATATCATCAGATTATTATCACCAACCATGATCCATAGAGTACATTTGGCACATGATTTTCATACTCCACCATTACCAACACAGTATACCCTTGGCATTGATGCAAGAATATTACAGTATTGCTGTTAACCACAGTCCATAGGTCATACGAATTGTGTTTTGCCCACACTTCTCCAGATTCCCACCACCCTGAAATAGTGAGGTACATCTGCTCTAGCTTACAAAAGGACATCCTTTGCATCTGTACCATCAACCTCAATTCTCATCCACCTCTGGGTTCATTGTCTTTTTCAGTCCCTAGATCAAGGGCTCTTAACATTTTGTTGTGCCACAGACCCCTTTGCCAGTCAGGTGAAGTCCATGGACCCCTTACAAGTCCATGCTATACTGTGTATTATTTAATAAATATATCACCCTCTCACCAACACATCCTTACAAAAACCTTTTGTTTGTTTGTTTTTATTTCAATTCAAGCTCATAGACCTGTTATTAAGAACCCGTGACTTAGATTATTTTCTAGCTTTCTTTCAATTGACATTTACATCCCTGGACTACATTTTTCAGCCACAATCCCATTTATAAACCAGATAATGTGTTACCTTCGACTCTACCCATTTCTACACTTTTACAATCAAGTTAATTAAAACTTCTACATACATTAAGCATCAGAAGTTCTTTTCAACCCTCCTATCACCTAATAATCTTTTTTCTAAGTTTTAACTCCATGCACTTATTCTTCTTATTTAGTTCATACTAATGAAACCATGCAATATTTGTCCTTTTGTGTCTGGCTTACTTCACTTAGCATAATATCTTCAAGATTCTTCCATGTTATCTTCTTTTTTTTTTTTTATTATGGGTAAAAATCAAAATTCTCACAATACATACAAATATTTGCAAAATGATATATAAATATATATGCATATATGTGTATTTGCTTACAAAAATGTTATTTATATATATATATATACATATATTTTAAGAGGTGCTTAGATTACCTAAAATATTACACGGAACCCACTGGGATTCCCATGTTGCCCACCTCCCACACCTCCCACCATGTTATCTTATGTGTCCTAATTTCATTTTTTGTAACTGCAGCAAAGTGTTCCATTGTATGTATACACCACATTTTGTTTATCCATTCATTCATTGATGGGCACTTGTGTTGCTTCCATCTTTTGTAAATTATGAATAATGCTAATATGAACATCAGTGTGCAGATGTCTGGTTGTGTCCCAATTTTCAGTCCTTCTTGATATATCCTTAGTAGAGGAATTGCTGGATCATATGTAAGTTCTATATTTACCTTCTGAGAAACTGTTATACAGTCTTCTGCAGAGGCTGCACCATTTTACAATCCAACCAACACTGAAGGTGTGTTCCTATTTATCCACATCCTCTCTAGCACTTATTGTTTTCTGTGTGACTTTTTTTTTAATATTGGCCATTTTATGCAGTGTGAGATATTATCTCATTGTCTTTTTGACTTGCATTTCCCTAATAGCTAGTGATATAAAATATTTTTTCATGTACTTTTTGGCCATTTGTATTTCTGTTTTGGAGAAATGTCTATTTAAATCATTTGCCCATTTTTTAATTGGATTGCTTGCTCTTTTACTGTTGAGTTTTATGGTCTCTTTATATAGAATGGAAATCAAACCTTTATTGGCTAAGGTGAGTCTCTTAAAGACAGGATATTGATGGCTCAAATTTTCTTATCCATTTTTCCATTTTGTCTTTTGATTGGGGTGTTTAATCAATTCACATTCACTGTTATTAGTGAAGGCAGTCAGTTTTCAGCTATTTTGACCTTTGGGTTTTATCTGGTGTGGCAGTTTGGCATTATTTATGAATTCCAAAAATAAATATTGGATTACATTTGTGAACTGTTCTTTTCCTCTGGGCATATTAGATTATATTGGATTCAGAGGTTTCACTTTTACTTGATTAAATAATGATTAAGGCTTTGATTGGGCCATGTAAGTAAGACACTGAGTCCCTTCCTTCTTCGTGGGTGGTGACTCATAGAAAAACTGCACTGCAGAGAAAGTTGGTTAGAATTTTTGAGCTGAAGCCCTGGGAAGTAAGCACACAGAGGAGCATGGTCATGAAGAAGGAGAGAAGGCCCTGGGAAAAGAGTTGAGCTGTTCGCCTGACAGTTCACAGCTGGCCTTGTGGAGAGAACAAAGCTGGTGAGCCAGCGGAGAATCAAGCCCTGGGGACAGAGACAAAGCCTAGAGAGCCTGACCATGGAGTCTTAAGAGGAAAAGGAAGGCTGAATGTCAGCAGCCATCTTGCTCCAAAATGTGGCAACAACTTTGGTGAGGGAAGTAACTTATGCTTTATGGCCTGGTAACTGTAAGCTTCTACTTCAAATAAATACCCTTTATAAAAGCCAACAGATTTCTGGTATTTTAAATCAGCATCCTTTTGTCTGACTAATACATCTGTCATATTTTATTTTCACCAATCTTTTTACACTTTTATTTACTGTTACTGAAAATATCTTCACTTCTAGACTCTATGCCAAACCTCTCTCTCCTGTCTTTTCTTATCAGGCTGTAGCACCCCCTATTGTATTTCCTGGAAAGCTGATTGCTGTTTTATTAACTCTCTTAGTTTCTGTTTATCTGTTAATAGTCTAAACTCACACTCATTTTTGAAAGACAACCTTGCCAGATATAAGTTTCTTGGTTGGCAGTTTTTCTATTTAAGTCTTAAATATATCATAACACTACCTTCTTTCCTCCCTGGTTTCTGATGAGAGATTGGCTCTTAATATTTTTGGGTTTCCCTTATATGTTATGCATTGCTTATCTCTTGCTGCTCTCAGAATTTTCTCTTTTTCTTAGGTATTTGACATTCTGATTAGTATGTGTCTTGGAGTTGGTCTATTTGGATTTATTCAGGTGGGAGTACATTGTGTTTCTTAGACATGGATATCTATGCTTGCCAATAGGGTTGGGAAATTTTTTACCATTATTTATTCAAATATTCCTTCTGCCCTTTTTCCCTTCTCTTCTCCTTCTGGGGCACCCAAGACATGTATGTTTCCACATCTCTTGTTGTCATTTATTTCCCTGAGACACTGTTATTTTTTTCCCATTCTTTCCTTCATCTGTTCTTTTGTATGTTCACTTTCAGAGGACAAGTCTTCAAGCACACCAATCTTTTCTTTCGACTCCTTAAAAATGCAGTTATATGCCTCCAGTGTATTTTTAATTTCATTTATACAACCTTCATTCCCAAAAGATCTGCTATATTTCTATATATGTTTTCAGATTCTTCTTTGTGCTCACCTAGTGTCTTTTTAATAACTTTAATCTCTTTGACCATCTCATAGAATTTATTTAGGAGCTTTGTTTGAACATCTATGATTAGTTGTCTCAATTCCTTTATGTCATCTGGAGGCTTATTTTGTTCCTTGTACTGGTCCATATATTCCTGTTTCTTGGTATGGAATGTAATTTTTTGTTGGTGTCTTGCCATCTGGCTTACTAAATGTATTTATTCTGGGTGCAGTTTCTCTCTTTAGTTCAGAGTTTTCTTGCCTTTTCTCACTTTGTGGTTGTGTAGTAGGAGCCAATGATGAAGTTGGTGCTAAAAGCTGTGGAGGATGAAGCTGCCCACATTGCCCCAGGAATTGATGAAGCTTCTCCCACATTTCTTCTCTGCCAGGGGTAGAGACAAAGTCACAGCCATGTGTAATAATCTATGTCACCTAATAATCTGTAGTTGTTCAAAGAGGTTGATGAATCTTCACACCCTTTCTTTCCCTCCCTGCAGTGAGGATGGAGCTGCAGGAGTGGGCAGCAATCAATGCCACATGGGTCTAAAATTACCACAGTCGCCCGGTTTAACTGGCATAGCTCCAGCTCCCCTCCCTGCTCTGGTTGGGCATGGACCCTCTGGAGTGCCCAACAATCCTTTCCATGTGGGCCAAATATGCCTGCAGTTGCCCTGAGAAACTGAGGGACTACCATTTCTTCTGTCTTTTAGGAGGTGGGAATGGAATCACCGAGACTCAACAGTTCAGTCCGTGTAGTTCAAAAGTCCCTGCCATTTCCCAGAAAGGCTGAGTAAACACCAGCTTCCTCCTATCTTATTAGGTGTGGGGAAGGTGGATCCACAGGTGCCCAACAGCTCAGACTGCCCATGATCTAACAGCCAACACCATAGGTCTATGCAACTCAGACCGTTTGCTTCTTTGAGTCTGTTTTACATTGTGGTAGCCATGCTTACCTTGTCTATGGTGAATAAATGCTGTCACTTGGCTTCTGCTGACCCAGGATCCAATCATCCCCATAATGTTTCAGAATCTTAGTTGTGTTACAGCAGTTCCCAAGATAATATCTGACCTACAGGAAAGCCAACCATAGAGCTCTTCAGGAAATATGGAGTTAGTCTCAAATTTATTCCTTATAGTCCTGGCAAAAGGTGTGTCCACTGGACATTCCTGAGGTGAGTGGGCATGTCTTAGATGTCAAATCCATTCTAACATTACAATCTCTCTAAGCCTTTGGATTCCCCCCTCTATAGTATACTAAGGCAGTTCTGCCATCTTGACCTCATTTTTCAGCCAGCCACCAAAGCAAACTGTTAAAATCCTTTCTAACCCCTCAAGCTACAACATTTAATCCAGAATCTCCTTAGTGGGATCATATCAATAATTTCAACCCTATCCAACTTTACATTCCTTCCACCATTACCGTATATCCTTAATATTCATTCACACACATATATTCCCCTGATTTCTGGATATATATGTATATAAATAAATTGCATGAAGTTCTTTTGCAGTATAGCATACTTCCTCATGGGTCACACTTTGTACTTCACCTTTGGGGGCTTGTTGTGACTTTAGTTTAGTTACAGGTCTGGAATAAAAGAGGAGTGGTGGGGTGGGGAAGGAGAAGCATTAAAAGTGCCTTGCAAGCCAATTACCTCAGGGCATTCCATTGTGGTTTCATCAGGTGAGATAAGATTAATCCCTTCAGGTGGGTGCTGAATGGCCAACTCCTTGGGGCAAGCTGGAGCTTGGGTGGTTGTCTCCTCCAGGCAGCATGGAGGTTTGGTGGTGCTCAACTCAGGGAAGGGAAGCAGTTTGGACTCCTTGGGGCAGACTGAAAGTCAGATGGCTGACTCTTTGAGGCACTCTTGAGATTGGGTGTTCATCACCTCAAGGTCAGGAGGAATTCTGGTGGCCAACTCCTCATGGTAGAAGTATTATGGATTTATCTGGCAAACTTTGAATGGAATTTAGAGTTTCAATATCCACAACTGCCATCATCATCAACCCATAACTCCTCATCCTTATCTTCAGGACTCCACTCCTTTGCAAAAAAATGCCTTCACTTTAACAGCAGACACCCTGCAAGTTTGAGATTTCAGTTTACATTGCAATTCTGCTACTCTCACAGTAAGACTCTGAATCTGGTTTTCCCAGATCTCAAATCTGCAGCTCTATGAAACAAGATTTTCTCTCACAGCACACATAGAAACTTTCACATTCATGTGGCCCTTAAATCACAAATTTGAAGCCTTCAGCTCATCTCTTTATTTTGTAACTGTGTCCAGCATATGTAGGGATATCCAACCAACATCTCTGTACTTTTTAACCCCACAGAACTGTCTCAGGGAAGTAGTCATATCAAATGGTGATATTTTGGGTAACTATTACCAGTTCATGCCATGGACTATCAGTAGCCTCCTGATTATTGGAAACAGAAAGATACGTATCCTTGAACCTAATCAGAGTAGAAAGCCAATTACAAAATCCTTAGAAAAAATTCATAAATATGATTTTTAAGATTCTATTTCTCCAGAATCACCATAATCTTGATACCAAGCTGCATTAGTCATGGTCCTGTAGGGCAAAGGAACCAACAAGAGATATCTGTAAAGAGTATGAGATTTTATTTTATTTATTTATTTATTTTTTAATTAATTTATTTTTTATTGTGGGTAAAAATCAAAATTTTCACAATACATACCAATATTTGTAAAATGATACATAAATATATATGCATATATGTGCATTTGCTTACAAAAATGTTATTTGTATATATATAAATATATTTTAAGAGATGCTTAGATTACCTAAAATATTACACGGAACCCACTAGGATTCCCATGTTGCCCCCCTCCCACACCTCCCACCACATCCCACACAAACATCTCCCACAAGTGTGGCCCACCACCCTCAATGGACTTATACATCTTGGGGACTTGCCACCAACCATAGACCACAGTTCACATCGTAGACCACACTCTCTCCCACACAGTTCTGAGTGTTGTGTGCTGATTTAAAATGGCCTACATCCGTTGCCACAACAGTACTCAGGACAACCTCCAAATCCCAAAGAAGCCCCTGTATTTTATAAAATTGAGATTTTATAAAATTGTCTCACATGATCATGGGGATGCATAAGGCCAAACTATGTAGGGCAGGCTGCAAGCCAGGGACTCTCATGAAGGTTTACATTGAATTCCCCAGGAGTGGCTGCTGGATATCTGAAGTAGAGATAGGGATTCTTTCTCTGAATGCTGAAATAGCTTCTCTTTTTAAGTCCTTCATATGAATGGACGAGGCATCTCTCATTGTTGACAGCAATATCCTCAGTAGATTGTAGATATAATCAGTCATCTATGCAATCAAGTCACTGATGATTAAAGTCCATGAAGTGCCCTTGTATTACAATAAGCCCAGTGCTTTCTTGACTAAACAATCTGACACCATTTGCCAGCCAAGTTGCCATATTAGGCTATCACAATCAACCTAATGGCAAAGCCAGATAAAGATACTACAAGAATAGAAAATTACATACCAATTTCTCTAATTAATATGGAGACAAATATCCTCCACAAATCACTGGCAAATCGAATCCAATCTCATATTAAAAGAATTATCTACCAGGATCAAGTGGGTTTTATCCCAGTTATGCAAGGGTGGTTCAACACAGGAAAATCAATTAATGTAATACACCCTATTAACCAATCAAAGGAGGAGAACTTCATGATTATCTTAATTAATATAGAAAAGTCATTTGACAAAATCCAGCATCTTTTCTTGATAAAAACACTTTATATAATAGGAATGGAAATGAGCATTGTCAACCTACAGCTAATATCACAGTCAATTGTGAAAGACTGAAAGATTCCTCGCTAAGATTAGGAGCAATAAAAGGATGCCCACTGTCAGAACTGTTATTTAACATTGTGCTAGAAGTTCTATCTAGATCAATTAGGCAAGAAAAATAAATAAAACTCATCAAAATTTGAATGGAAGAAGTAAAACGTTCTCTATTCACAGATGACATGATTATATATCTAGAAAGCCCTAAAAAAATATACAACAAAGCTGTTAGAGATAATAAATGAGTTCAGCAAGGTGGCAGAATGCAAGATCAATGTGAAAAATCTGTAGTGTTTGTAAATACTAGTAATGAGCAATCTAAGGAGGAAATCAAGAAAAATGTAGCAACTAAAGGAATCAAATATCAGGAAGAAATTTAACCAAGAGCATAAAGGACCTGTACTTATAAAACTACAAAACATTACTAAAATAAATCAAAGAACTAAACAAATGGAAGGACATTCCGTGTTCCTGGGTTGGAAGACTAAACATCATTAAGATGACAATTCTACCCAAATTGAATTACAGATTCAATGGAATCACAATCAAAATTCCAAAAAGCCTACTTCTGAGAAATGGAAGTCAATTATCAAATTTATTTGGAAAGGTAAAAGGCCCTGAATAGTTGTAACCATCTTAAAAAGAAGAATGAAGCTAGAGGACTCACATTTCCTGAATTTACACTACATTAACAAAGCTGCAGTGATCAAAATATTACAGTACTGGTATGAAGATAGACATATTGACCAAATGTATTGAATTGAGTGTTCAGGAATAGACACTCACATCTTTGGCTAATTGATTTTTTTTTCATATATATTTTAAAAGATGCTTAGATTACATAAATGTTACTCAAGAATTAAAGGGATTCCCTTGTTCACCACCTCCCATACCTCCCGTAACATCCCATATAAACATCTTTCATTAGTGTGGCATATCACCTGCAATGGATATACACATCCTGGGGCTTTGCCACTAAGCATAGACCACAGTTCACATCATAG
The DNA here is from genome assembly GCA_026826555.1 of Tolypeutes matacus. Classification (NCBI taxonomy): domain Eukaryota; kingdom Metazoa; phylum Chordata; class Mammalia; order Cingulata; family Chlamyphoridae; genus Tolypeutes; species Tolypeutes matacus. Next base: position 3,383,464 of record JAKSZT010054512.1, read on the forward strand.
ACCACACTTTCTCCCACACAGTTCTGCATGGTATATGCTGATGTAAAACGGCCCATATCCGTCGCCACAATGTCACTCTGGACAGCCCCCAAGTCCTGAAAAAGCCCCTGTATTACAACTGCCCTTCCCCTCCCCACCCTGAAAGCATCTAGTGGCCACTGGCTTCACCTCACTGTTATAATTTCTTCCATTGCTCGAGTCACAATATGTCTACAACAGAATACCATTAAGTCCACTCTAGTCCATAGCTCTCCCCCTATCCTGAGGGGACTGGGATGGTGATGTCCACTTCACCTCCAAGTGAGAGTGGGCTTATATCCCATGGATATGGTGGATAGGATTATCCTGCCTTCAACTGAAGACTCTCTCCATTCCCTGGGATGGCCGTTGTCCATCATCGTCTCCTCACCAAGTGACTAGGGTGAGTCCATTGAGCTGTAGAGTAGGAGGTTCAGCTCCACCAAGATTCCAGGCACAGCTGGCATATAGGCAAGCCATAGGCTCCAGTCTCTGGAAGTACACCTACAAACTCCAGCATCACGTATAGGTTTGAATAGAAGGGACCGATGGACCATGTGCAGGGAGGACTTATTTGAGTCCAACTCTGTCACCTTCAGGAGCACAGATTCCAAAGTAGAGCCCACTGATAAGGCATCAATCTCTGGGGCTATCCCCCCTTATATAGGAACTGGGTGTCTCCAGAGCCCTCAGGAGTCCTTCTGTGTGGGGTGATATCCACTTTGGTGTTCTATGAGATTCTACTGAGGTGTGCGTAAGCGTTACCTCTGGGATGACCTCCCGACTCTCTTTGAACTCTCGTAGCCACATGAACTCATTTGTCTTTACCTTTTCCCCCTTTTATTCAAAGTTTATTTTCCAGTCGTGTTTCCAGCTGGCACTTGGTATTAATCCCTCGTTGCCAGGGAGGCTCATCCCCGGGAGTCATGTCCCACATTGGGGGGAAGGTAATGCATTCATATGTTGAGTTTGGCTTAGAGAGAGGCCACATTTGAGCAACAAGGAGGCTCTTAGATGGCAACCCATAGGCACCCCATAACAGTAGGCCAAGTTTCAATTACAAGAGCAAAGACTCATAAGGTTAGTCATCAATAACAAGAACACATCAGTGGGCCATCCTCTTTTGCCAGACACTGCCTCTGCACTCAGCAGAATGTTGCTGCTCCCTTGGAGAATGTGGCAGAACTCTCCAGGCTGGGAATTCAGAATTCCCTCATTTATTGAGTGATTGTCCACCCACCATGACCATGCCCCATCCTTCGATCATTTGAACAATTTTATGTATCTTTCATGTATATTCAGATGAACTTACTCCCATGAATCCCCCATCCCAGACACCCCCCACCAATGATCCTCTGCAGTCCCCATTGTAACCCTTCTGTGATCTGAAACTTCCTTGAAGAAGGAGCCCATATAATAACCAAATACAACTAATGGGAAAATGAAATAATAATGATAAGCTTAAATGCAAGAGATAAAATACAAGGAAACTCAGAAAAAAAAAACTAAATTTAAATATAATTAAAAGATAGGGACAATCAAAAAAATGGGAGAAAACAAAAAACATTTTTTAAAATTATTTTTTATTTTTATTTTTTCCTTTTATCACTGCAGTATCGTATGTCCAGTGTGTACTGTGACACCTTCCCCCTCTCATTCCCCAGTGTGTCTCAAATTTTCATTTAATTTTCAAAGAAGTTTTAGGTCACAGCAAACTCACACACGGAATACTAGAGATTCCCATATACCCAACCTCCCTCCCCCTTCCCCACCCCATATTAAAACCTTTTTTTTTTTTGTGGATGGTAGCATTGTTATAACTGTTATACAGATAATGAAACATAGCTACTAAACATTGTCAATGGTTTACAAGATAGTCAACAATTTAGACGGTACAGTTTAATAATTTTGGATGATATTTCCCATGTCCTGTGTCCATTACTGTAAGGTAATGAAAAACAATTCCCATGACCACTAAATACCCCGTTTGATCTTTTCTGTCCCTTCCTCTCCATCCCCCTGGGGCATATGACACTCCCCTGTCTTGACTCATGGGATACAAGATCATAGTTACATGCCCTGAATATTCTAACCTGCCCTTCCTAATCTACCCACCTGTTAACCCTGCACCACCAAACCCAGTAATATCACTACCTACCTGTCCTATCCTTCAATATGTAACTATACTCTATCACTTTACCATAGATTATGTCCGTATGGGTGATGGCTCACAACCTACTCTTCTCTCTCTCTCCCTTGTTAACCTATCTTTCAGACAGTGGTTCTCAGAGACTCCTCACTTTCCTCAATTCAAAACAATGAGGTCATATACTGTTCATCCTTCAATGCCTGGCTTGCTTCACTCAACATAAGGTCTTCAAGATTCATCCATGTTATTCCTTGTGTTAGTACTTTATTCCTTCTAACAGCTGAGTAATATTCCATTGTATGTATGTACCACATTTTGCTTATCCATTCATCTGTTGATGGGCACCAGGGCTGATTCCAACTTTTGGCAATTGTGAACAATGCTGCTATGAACATTGGTGTGCATATATCTGTTCATGTCTTTGCTTTCAATTCTTCTGGGTATATACCCAGCAGTGGAACTGCTGGATCATATGGAAGATCTATTGTTAGTTTTCTGAGGAATCACCAAACTTTCCTCCACAGTGCCTGGACCATTCTACAATCCCACCAGCAGTGGATAAGGGTTCCTATTCCTCCACATCCTCTCCAACACTTATATTCTGCTGTTTTTTTAATAGCTGAATGGCCAATTGATTTTTCACAAGGCTGCCAAGTCCACCCAACTTGTATAGAACAGTTTCTTTATCAAATGTTACTGAAAAGACTGAATAACTATATCTAAAAGAAAGAAAAAGGACGTTGTCCTGGTGAGAGTCTTTTGTGGATCCCAGAAAATTACATTTTTAGCTAACCAATTCCTGTGCTTGTGAACCTATTGGATATGGGAACTTTCGGTTAGATTCAGTCAAGAGACATTTAGATTAGACCACTTTTTTTTTAGATTGCTGAAGTGCAAAGATTTTGACACAAGGTGCATCCTAATCCTTTTCCCTGAATCTTATATAAACAGAACAAAGAGAATGAGAGTTTCCACTTTACCATGCCATGTGACAGAGGACTACAGGATCCCTTACAGGTGCTAAAACACAGAGAAACCTGAGAGGATGACAGCGAAGCCAGAGGCTGGCATCAGCTAAGCAATCTGGTACTGTAGCAATGAAGCCTCGGAGAGGCTAGGCCCATGAAGCAGTTTGAAGTGGAAAGAGACAGGCCTGGAAGAGAAGAGAGAGACAACCAGTCTGCCATTATGCCCTGTCATGAGCTTGGTTATTCATAGCTGAGCTCTGAGATAAAGCATATTTAGATGATGCTGCCATGTGCCTGGTTGCCCTCATCTGCAATTTGGTGGGACAACATCTTTGATGATACCTTGATTTGGACATTTTCACAGCCATAGAACTGTAAGCTTTTACTCTAATAAATTCCTATTATAAAGCCAACTCATTTCTGGTATATTGCATTGGCAGTCTTCATCAAACTAAAACAGACCCTTATCTCAACCTTATACAAAAATTAAGTCAAAATGGATCACATATATAAATGTAAGAGTAAGCACCATAAAACACTTAGAAGAAAATGTAGGGAAACATCTTCAAGATCTTGTGGTAGGAGGTGGTGTCTTAGACCTTATACCCAAAACATGAGTGATGAAAAAAATATAGATAGATGGAACTACTTTTGTACATCAAAGGACTTTGGCAAGAATGTGAAAAGCCACCCTACTCAGTGGGAGAAAATATTTGGAAACCCCATATCTAATAATGTCCTTTAATATCCAGAATATATAAAGAGATTCTACAACTCATTGATGAAAAGACAAACAACCCAATTAAAATTGGGTAAAAGACTTTAAGAGACATGTTTCCAAAGATGTAATACAAATAGTTAAAAAGCATACAAAAAGATGTTCAACATCACTAACTATAAGGGAAATGCAAATAAAACTACAGTGAGATATCATTTCACACCCACTAGAATTGCCACTATTAAAAAAAAATAGAAAAGTACAAATGGTAGAGAAGATTTATAGAAATAGGAACACTTTTTCATTGTTGATGGGAATGTAGAATGGTACAACTTCCTTGGAATACTGTGTGATGGTTCATCAGGAAGCTAAATATAAAAATGCCATATGATCTGATAATCCACTAGGAATACATTCAGAAGAACTGAAAGCAATTATGTGAACTGACATTTGCACACCAATGCTCATGGTGTCATTATTCTCAATTGCCAAAAGATGGAAACAACCAATTGTCCATCAACTGATGAATGGATAAATAAAATGTGGTATATACATACATTGTAATATACAGCTGTAAGAAGAAAGGAAATCATGATACATATGACAACATAGATGGGCCTTTAGAACATTATGTTGAGTGAAATAAGTCAGACACAAAAGGACAAATATTGTATGATCTCACTAATATAAAGTAAATATAGTGAGCAAGAGCATGTAGTTATATATATAGAATATAGGTCATCAGAATATAAAATAAGGATATGGAATTGGAGATGATGATTATTTTTGTTCCTAATTTGTGTTAAGATTGATTGTAAATGTTTGAAAATGGATAGAGGAGATAGTAGAACATTATCATGAAAGTAGTTAGTGCTGATATATAGGTGTGATTGAGATTGAAAGGGAAAGTTTAGGGTCATGTATGTCAATAGATGGAAAAGTAGAAGATTAATCATGCAACTGTATGATATAATGAACTCTGTTGTGGGCAATGAATGTGGTCAACAGTACAAATATAAGCATGTTCTTCCATGAATTAGAACAAATGTATGTTACTGTTATAGTTAATAGTATAAGAATGTTCTTTCATGAATTATAACTACTGTACAATATTAATACAAGGTGTTAACAATACGGTGGTGTATGGGAAAAACAAAATTATGAAAATTATGGACAATAGTTAATAGCACTATTTTAATAATCTTTTATCAGTTATAAGAAAGGAAACTACTATTTTGAAAACTAGTACAATTACAAAAAATTGCTCCCATCAATTGTAGCAATTGATCCATACCAGTGCAAGCTGTTGTTAGTGGCATGGTATATTTTATGCGTGATTTTTCTGTAAACCCACAAATTATCTAATAAAAATATTTTAAAAATATTTCAGGGAGTAGGACAGTCCTCGGAGAATAGGTCTTGATAATGGGATATCAAAAGAGAAAATAAGATCTAAGAAATAAAATTCAAGACAAGCAGGAAGGATATTCGCACCATGAAAACTGGGTATTAGAATTGTTTGAAAAATCAAGTATTATGCATTACATGTATCATTTTTAGTCCTTTTTAATGTAAAATAATTTGCTTGCCTCTTTGCTTTTTGCATTGCTTTTTTTTTTGCTTTTTGTGATCCTTCGTGACTGATATTTTTTTAAAAATCCAGGGCAGGTGTTATATACACTATCCCACAATTTGAATTTATCTGATTGTTTACTCATATTAGATTCAGGTCAAACAATAAAAATAATAATACATAGCTGATGTATCTTCATTCTTGCATGACACAAGAAAGCAATAAACAGCCATTTACCCCATTACTGAAGTTGCATTTTATTACTTGATTAAGTTGATGTTCATTACATTTCCCCATAGAAAGCATGCCTTTTCCCCTTTGTAGATAGCAAATAATTTGTAGATTGATACTTTGAAATATTAAATACCCTATATATAAGCAGTATTAATAAGCATTAATGATCATTCCTTGAATCAATTTCTGCTTTGATGGCTGCATAATGAGGTTTGAAAGAGCAAAAGGAAAACAGGGATCTTTGCCACTTCACTGTTGTTTCTCCACTGGCTTAAACAGTACCTGGAGAAGAGCATGCAAAATAATAGTTACTAAATAAATGTATTAATTAACAACAACAACAAAAATAGCAGAAACAAACAAAAAGGGAAATAAACAAGCCACAAAACATGAGAAAATATTCACAAACTGTTTATGTGACAAAGGATTTGTACCAGGATATAAAAATAATACATGATATGATTAAATGCATTATAATAAAAAGAAAAACAACCCAATAAAATTAACTAAACATTCAAATAGACACTTCATAAAGAAATAATATGAATGTTCAATAAGCCCATCATTAGGCATTGGCAAAATTCAAATTAAAGCCACAGTGAGATACTACTACACAACCGGCAAGTCAGGCTGCAATTAAAATGACTGATATCAACCATTTTGGGAGAGGTTGTGGAGCAACTTACATTTTCATACATTTTAGTGGGAATGTAAAATGGTACAGGCACTGCGGAAGACAGTTTGGTAGTACCTCAGAAAGTATAAAACTACCATAAGACCCGGCAATCCCACTACTAGATACATACTTAAAAGAATTGAAAGCAGGGGGTCGGATGTGGCTCAACTGGTTGGGCGTCCGTCTCCCATATGGAGGGACCTGGGTTCGATCCCCGGGACCTCCCGGTAAAAAGAAAAAAAAAAAAAAAAAAGAATTGAAAGCAGGGATTAGAACAGATGTTTGCACACCAAAGTTTATAGCAGCATTTTTCACAATTGCAAAGTTGCAAGCAACTCAAACGTTCATGAAATGATGAATGGATAAACAAAATCTGGTATAGTCATACAATAGAATATTATTCAGCCATAAAATGTAAAGAAGTTTTGATACACGGCACAACATGGATGAACCTTGAAGCTATCACGTGGAGTAAAATAAGCCAGACATAAAAAGACACATATTGTATGATCTCACTGACATGAATTAATTAGAATAAACAACCTCATGGATTCAGAATCTAGAATATAGGTTACTAGTGAAGGGGTTCGTTATAGGGAAGAATTTAAGAATTAAAATGTACCAGAGTTCTTACTTATAATGATGGAAAATTTTAGTAAAGGATGGTGGTGATGGTAGCATAATATTGTAAACATAAATAACAGCACTGAAATATATATCTGAATGTGGTTCAAAATTCAAATTAAAGCCACAGTGAGATACTACTACACACCGGCAAGTCAGGCTGCAATACAGTAACAGAATAAAAATTATAAAATTCTATGGATCTGTACTACACCATGAACCTTAAGTTAAACCATTATAAAAATGTGCTGTCATCAATTGTAACAAATGTTTCACACCAATGAAATTTGTTAATTACAGGGTGGTTGTATTAGTCAGGGTTCTTTAGGGAAACAGAACCGACAGAAGATATCTGTAAAGAGGATGAGATTTTATAAAATTGTTTCACATAACCTTGGGGATGCACAAGTTCAAATTATGTAGGGCAGGCTTCAAACCAGGGAATCTGATGAAGGTCCACATTGAGTTCCCCAGGAGATGCTGGCTATCTGAAGTAAAGATGGGAAATTAATCTCTTTATACAGAAATCACTTCTCCTTTTAAGGCCTTCAACTGATTAAATGAGACATCATTCATTCCTGATGGCAATCTCCTCAGTTTATGGTAGATGTAACCAGCCATCTATGCAATCAACTCACTGATAATTAAAGTCCATGAAATATCCTTGTGTTACCATTAGCCCAGTGCTTATTTGACCAAACACCTGGGCACCATTACCTGGCTGGATTGACACATTAGCTTATCCATCACAGTGGTGTATGAGAATCCTGCATTTTATGCATGATTGTCCTGTAAACCTACAATTTTTCTAATAAAGAAAAAATAACAACCAATTTGGAAGAAGGTTCAGTAGGTTCTTTTAAACATACACTTACACTATGCCCCATCAATTCTACTCCTGGTAATTTACCTTAAAGAAATTAAAATATATGTTCACAAAAATATGTGTACAAGTATTTTTCCTAATAGGTTTATTCATAGTAATCAAAACTGGAAGCAGCCTAGGTGTTCATCAATAGGAGAAGGGATAAAAAATGGTGGTTGGTTTATAGTACGGAATAATACTCATTTTTAAAAATTTCATGAAGTTCTGAGTGAAATAAATTTTACATAACAGCATACATACTATCTGATTCTGTTTATATGCAGTGATAAAACAAGCAAAATTAATTTATCTTTGAAAATAAAATAATAAGGATAATCTTTGGTGGTGGGAATAGAAATTGATAGACAAAAGGGATGAGGGAAATTTCTGGAGTACTGGTAATATTTTATACTTTGGGGTTTGGATTACACAGGTATATACATTTATCTAAACTTAGCAAATATGTAGATAAGAATTTTGTATTTCATTGTATGTTAATTTTACATAGGAAGCACTTTTAATAAATATTTAGCTGATATGCATTCTGAAGTACTTAGGGTGAAGTGCATTAATGTCTGCAATTTATTTTGAAATACAGCAAAAATAAACTTGATTAATATATGGGTAAATTTTGAAGATAGATTTATGATAAACCAAACATAGTAAAATAATACTGGTAAAATCTAGGTATTGGATATATAAGTGTTCACTTTAAAATTCATTCAACTTAGCTGAATGTAATATAATAAAGTAATAGCAAATTTTTAAAAATAATAAAATCTTGAAAATGTAATACCATATACTTTACAAAGTTAAAAGTGGTGATTAAGTTAAAAAATGATAAAAACATGAGCACTGAGATATAATACCATTTATGTATATCAAGTTCTCACCCAACAACAATGCTAATATTTTAGAAAAATGCAAACATATTCAAAGATATATATTAAACACAGAGTGAGAGACTATTGGGTGTGGAAATGGAAATCATTGATGAATAGGGAAAATAAATAAAAGATAGTTGTCTTGTATAGACTGAAGATGAGAATTTGACATGAACTGAAGAGTATGATTACCTCAATTCTGTTCACTTAAGGTCCCAGAAAAAATGAAACAGAATAAAGAAAATCTAACACAAAAATAATTTCCAGTCTTTTAATACATACATGTATAAATTTTTCCTCACACAAAGTTTGAAAACTTTTTCAGAAGAGGAGTTGTAAACTAAGTTGTCAAATGTTAATGTTATAGCTATAGCCATGTTATGGTTTATATTTTATATTACATTTAAATCGTATTTCAATTTAATTACATTCATGACTTAGAAATATATGACCCTATACATATTATGACCTTAAACTTAATCCCAATGTTTAAGATATAGGAATAATTTGTTACTAATCTTCAAAAAGTAAAAGAAGGAGAGAAATTGGAGAAGCATCCTAGATATAGATACACAGAAAAACACTTTTTTCTTTGTTTTAAAGCCAAGTATAAAAATTAGGGACAAGTAAATTAGTTTAGTAGTATCTTATGTAATTTTTATATAAAAATAAGATGTTCTTTCCCTGCTTCTCTAACATATTTTCCTTTTTGTGTAGAATGTGCCTAAGCAATTTAGTGTCTTATTAATATGCTAAATCAGTACATTCTCTCTTTCCTTATGAAAACCTGCAACTGAGTTGCTAGACAGTTTCTTTGACCTTCAGACTATGATGAGGATAATGTATAAATAGGTATCTTCAAGGGTATGAATAGGCCCTGGCACTAGATAATCATGTCCTCCATGTAGGCTATGTTTCTGTGTAAATACATTTCAGTAATTTAATCTAGGAACAATTTATTTTAAAAAGTATTTTCTTAGAATTTATTTTATTTTCCTTTCCCAAGATATTGCCTTATAATAGAGATAAGCAAATCAACACCTCTCAATTGTACTATGTATTTTGAAAATTACAAAGAAAATAGAGGTCTTAACCTAACCACTGAAGACCTGCTTAATCTAATGGGAGACTAGGCCAAAAAAATATATAAACAAATAGGTAATGGAAACATAACCAACCACAGTTAACCAAACATGTCCAGAAAAAAAAACACCACATAATTATATTAAGAGACAAGATACGCTGTGTAATAACTCTGCCCTTTGACACCTGGTATTGAAGAAAAAGCCCTAGATTAGGAATCAGAAAACCTGGATTCTGCTTCCAACTCTAGCCAAGTGGTATTAAGAACATTAATAGCTGAACCTCATTTTTCTCAAAATATAATTTTGACATTAATCTCTTCTATGATAACCTCAAAAATTATTGTGAGTGTTAAATGATAAAATATGGGTGGAAGTGCTTTCTGAACTGGAAATTTGAGTGCAGATATGTGGAAATATTTTCTTGGAGATTCTTTTTTCCTCATGCAGGTCATTTCCACTAGAAAACTCACACGCCTCACTTTCTCCACTTAAGTACTTCAAAACCCAAGATCCACCTTCTCAAAGAAATCTACATAAAATCTTTCCATTCTCTGAGCTCCTATAGCTGGTTATTAGTTGTTAACTCAAGCTGCCTGGCATTATTAGTTAGATTTTTATATGCATTGTCTTTTCTGTTTTGTTAGACCATAAACAGCTTGAGATCAGGGATTTGTCTGATAGTTCTTAGTTCTTCCACAATATCTAGCATGGATACTCTACAAGGAATGATTTAATACAGATTGATTGTTAGGATGATTCATTCATTCATCCATTTGGGAAATATATTGAGTGACTACTCTGTTTCAGATATTGCTCTGTTCTAGGAACTGGTTGCTTGCATGGAATTAACATCTGAGGGAGAAAGGAGATAATAATAATAATAATAATAATAATAATAATAATAATAATAATAATAAAAACATAATGCATATTTATTTGTGGACTCTTTTAGATAGAGTGATCAGGAATACCTTTCCTGAGAAGGAAATATTTGAGCAGAGACCTAAATAAAGGAAGAAGCAATGCAAAGACCTGGGGAGATGTGTTTTAGGCAGAAATGTGTTTTCCATCAGGCTTTCCATAATAATTGTGATTCAAGTCCACATGGAGTGATTTTTTGTGAATCTACAACTTTATAGTTGTAGGATTTATATAATCACTCATTTGTCTCTTCAACAAACATTTATAGAGCTACTAATATATGGTAAACACTGGATATACTTTGGTGAGCAAAAATACACTGCATTCCCTTCCTCATGAGAATTTTTGTGAGGCCAGTTTTCCCCCTGTTTACTTCTGATCATGCAATTTGGGGATATTACTATTGATGTCAAATATATCTCACCAACCTGTGTAGCCTAAAAGTGCTTGCTAAAGGCAGTATGTATTTGTTCAGCCATTCTAGAGAACACTCTAGTGTTTCTCAGACAAATTAAATATATGCATACTTTATTAACCAGCAATTCTTCTCCAGGGCAATATCCTAAAAAATTCTCACAGAGTTCCATATTGGGGCATCATTGCAGTGTTATCTTTGATGGTAGTGAGTAGTAAGCAACTTATTCTGCAAGTCGATAGGAAAACTATGGTAAATGTAAATTAAATATGGAGTGTTAGCTGAGATTAAATGACAAATTAGATGAAATAGAATTTACCTCACTCTCACATAATAGTCTTAGCATAAGTATTCTAAGGCTACATGATAACTCCATGATTTTCAAGACTCAAACTCCTATCACTTTATTTTTCTCTGCCCTACTGAATAAGTAACTTACATCTTGTAGTCTAAGGTGGCTACCCCATTCCGCCATTTGTCTACATTCCAGCCTGAGTGGAGACAGAGCAATAAGGAAAAGACATTTTTATTTTATTTTAAAGAGGTTGCACATGTCACTTGCACTTACATCCCATTTGTCAGAAACAAGCTGCATGGTAACACTTAGCTACAAAGGAAACTGGGACATGCAATCTCTTTAGGAGGGCATTCAAGTGCCAAGCTAAGTTTTTATTATTGTAGAGAAAGGGGAGAATGGATATTGAGTAAATAACTTGCAGTCTTTGCCATAGCCTGCTATGTGTCTGGCACTGATCATGGCACTGGGAATACTTCAATGGGCAAAATAATAAAATACTTGCTCACATGGATCTTACATACTGATTTTGGTGAGATAGATAATAATATTTGTTATTTGATGATAGTGCTATGAAGTAAACAGCAGCATAAGGGGATAGAGATAATGGGGTGAGGTATTAATATTTTACCTATGTGTCCAAGGAAGATGTTTCTGAAGAGTTTATGTGTGAGCAGAGACTGGAACAAAATACAAAAGTTCACCATGCAGAAGTCTGGGGGAAGAGCATTTCAGGCACAGTGAACAGTAAATGCAAATATCCTGAGGTTATTGTGATGAGATAGTAAGATCTGCAGTATGAAGGCCTGTGTCATGATGTATTCAGAGGAAACTAAAAACCAAATGAATGAAAAAAATATTATGAAGAAAGAAAAGATAATATAGGGTGACTTATACCAGTCTTCGGTACCTGCAAAGTGTCCATTGTGATAATCAGCTGTATGTATAGGTTCCTTCCTTCCCTCATTCATTCCACAAATATTTTTTCAGAGTATAAATCTCTGTCTCATCAAATCTAGGATGCCATTGATTGTAACTTGAACAATTTTACATACCACTGAGAAGGAATAAAAAGTCAGAACCATCAGTTAGAAGGCACTCTTAAAATTCAGATGTCAAAATATGAAAACAAAATAAAAGTTTGTCTTATGAGTGAAGAAATATAGTATGGTCCAAGTGCAAGAATGACAAAGAAGGTGAATAGGAATATATATATATAGAGAGAGAGATATGCACACACACACACACACAAATATATATATATATATCCCTTGCCCTTGAGAAGCTCATGACCAAATGGGGAAGATAAATATTTATGCATTACAAGAGAGTATAGTAAGTCACATAGTAGGACAATGTCTAGGGTGTTGTGCAATTAGCAGCTGACTCTAGTTTCATGAATTAAAGGAAAGCTTCAAAAATTTAGTTGAAATGTTGATCATGTCTTTAAAGATGAGTATAAATTCTCCATGTAGAGAAGAATGTGAAATGCTTTCTAGACAGAGGGGATAGTAACATAGTGCCAAGCATAGAGAATGAAAAGAGGAGAGCAACGGCTTGAGAGGTAGGCAGGGACCAGTGTATGCAAGGCTTAGTGGGGCAAGAATTTGGGCTTTATCTTTGTGCAATGTGGAACAATTTCAAGATTTTAATCAAGAGATTGTTATAATAGCTTTATGTTTAAGAGAGATAACACTGTCAGTAGTGATCACAATGGACTGGAAAATGTAGAACCTAGAAAAAAGTTTGGAAATGGCACAGATAAAAGATAAGACCTCTTTTTGAAAGAGAGGTGGTGGGAGGTATAATAACGACTAACACTGAAAGATGTATCTTGTTCTATGAAGGATTGAATTGATCACAAAGTAAATTCTTATCCTCAGTAGATCTAGGTAACTGTGTATAAGTGGAGATGGAACTTAAAAGCACAAATGTCACATTGTGTATTTTACAAGCTCTCATAAACTAAGTCTTTATATTCCAGGTGTGGTTTTATTCAGCTGATCACTACATGGAAATTAAGATCAGCTATCAATTCTCTCAACTCTTTTTTCTAAGTACTTGTGGAGTGACATGGGATAAGTCAGTTTACCTGTTACTTGCCTAAATTTGAATATACTTAAATATATTGATGTTAATTATGTCTGTGACACAAATTTTGCATGTATTTGCAACCCCAACATGTAGACTGGAATATAATCTCTTCTGTATCTCTTTTTTTTTCAAACTGCATTTCTCTCAGTCCTTCACACACATATGACTTCTCTTATCCATCCAATCCCTTCCAAAACACACAGAAATTTTACTTCATTTTTAAAAATATACTCTCTAATGCACTAAATATGTAAATTCAAATAAAAATATAATGCAAGCCACAAATGTGAGATATGTATGTAATTTTAAAATTTCTAGTGGCCACATTAATAAAAAATAAAAGAAATGGATGAAATCAATTTTAATATACTTTATTTAACCATTGTATCCAAAATTATTTTAATATATAACAAATATAAAAATCTTTATGATATATTTTACATCTTTTCATGCTACATCTTTGAAATCCAGTGTGCATTTCACACAGCACATCTCAATTTGTACTAGTCATATTTCCATTATTCAATATCCACATGTGGCCAGTGTTTAACATATTGTGCAGCACATTTCTAAATAGAACTAATCCACTAGGATCTTAATCCACTTCCTACAACTGAAATTTCTCTGATGCTATAGGTGACCTAATAAGTTCTTAAAAACATTCCACTTTATGGCCAGTTATTGCACATTCATCTAATACCCATGGTTATATTAGTAATTTCCTGTACAATAATCAAACCTTGAACCAAGAAACATCTTTTTGTCTTCTTCAAAACCAAAACAAATAGAAATCCACATCTTTGCCTCCAAAAAAAGAAAACAAAAGAAAAACCTTAGTGAACATTTATCAGTTGTACACATAAATTGTGAATTATAATTTGACATTTGCAGCAACACCTCATAAACAGGCTTTAGAGATTTATTACTTCACATATGTTCATTTTTCCAAGAAAATGTACACTACAAAAAATACTGAAAGCACTAGAGTTTGTGCAATTTGCACTTTTATGGTTTGCATTGTTTTTGATCAATTAATCATAGGGAGAGAATCTGACAATATGGAGAGTATTTTGAATAGTGATAAGCTGAAGCATCAAAAAAGTTTCCAGCGAAATGAGACTTGCATGATAGAATCTTTGAAGAAGATATTTTTTAATTATTTAAAATTCCTGGATAGGATAAATTTAAAACCTATGGAGAATACAGGATCATCCATGCTGTAATACTTTCTGAAAATATCAAGTTTAACTATAAATAACTATGTGAAAGGGTGAAATACATACAAATAAAATCAGTCACACAACTCTGAAAGTTTTATAAGTGTAGAAGAATGTTGTTTACTTGGAGGAAAGGTGACTTGTCAATCTAGAGGTGCCTCTAACCACAAGTGTTATATATTTCTGCTGATACCCCTGACTTATAATCAACATTCAAGGTGGGCTGCAGTAAGCTGTCCACAATTTTTTTTTTTTTTTAGTGTCCTTCATGACTACTGTATTAGTCTGCCAAAAGGATGGCCAATGCAAAGTACCAGAGAGATTTTGTTTTTCATAGTGGGGATTTATTTGGTGTAAAATCCTTACAATTTCAAGGCCAAATCAAGGCATCAGCAGAGATGCTTTCTCACCAAAGGCAGCTACTTTTGATTCTGGTGTATTGCCACAAGGAGAAGAAAGATGGCCACAGATCTCTACAAGGTTTCAGCCTCCCCTCTGTGCTTCCTCTCTCAGTCTCAGCTGCTCTTCTTTCTTCCCAATTTCAGTTGCAAGCTGGCATAGGGTTTGTCCCTGAGATCTTTCTCTCTCTTCTGACATAGGGCTTGTTCCTTTCCATGTCTTCTGTATCAATCTCAGCTGTTCTGCTCTCTTCCTGATTTCAGTTGTAAGCTATCAGGCAATATGTCTCATCTTTCCCCAGGGCCTCAGCTATTTGAGCCTTCTACTCTCTGTCACATGGAAGGATAAAAGCTGACAGAGCTCTCTCTTCCTGTTGTCTGTCTGAATGTCTGTTTATATCAGACTGAGCAAGGGGGCAGGGATTCAGTCTGAGTCATGCCCAATGAAAGAGTCAAATCAAATCAAAAGGCCTATTCTTAACAGGTAATCTAATCAAAGACACTTCTGCTAAATTTAATGCAATCAAAAGGTAACATACCCAGAAGAATAGATTACTTTATGAACACCATCTTTTTCTTTTTGGGGATTAAATAATCTCAAACTGCCACAACTACTTTTGAGATAACTAAGAATGAATGCATGGTATATGATTAAGATACAAAGTATATATTTTTATATAGTTAACTTGGATATTGAACCAAAAAAAACCTTGTTCTGATTAGCTCCTTACTAATTTTTAATATGAGCTCTAAAATACATAGGAAGAGGGTTTCACAGCTAAAGTGAACAATATAAGACTACACAATCCAGCCTGTGTACTAAATTACATCCTTCATTATATATAGTCCATATAACACAGTTGTGACCCTGAAACTTAGTACTTCTACTATATATGAACCATGCAAAATATTTTATCAACCTGCAAGATGGATAGACAAAGATTTTATAATAATTTTCATTAAAATATTATTATTAAATGTCATTTTATATCATTTAAATCTTCTCAATTTTTAATCAAGAAGATATTATACTTCGGTATTTCATTATTGGATTTGACTTTATTATTTAAACAAAATATTTAAATGAATAAAAAGTGGTAAACCCAATTTTCACAGGAATAATCATGATTCTTGTAATAAAATATTATTTCATGACTAGTATATTTCCATTTTATTCCTATCAAAATTCAGAATATGTGGATATTTTTAAAGGCATGGTTTATTTTTGTGGGGACACAGGGCCCCCCTTATTCCTCAGCACATAGCAACCTGTATGACTGAGGCATAAGTAAAGGTTAACAACCCTTTCCAGAGGGAAGGGGATGCATAGATTGTATTGTAAACTATAATCTTCCCAAAGCAGTAAACATCTTTGGTAAATGTCATTTCTACGAGCACAGTGAAAATATCACCAGAACCCATATGTACACTTCATGTGACCCTAGCAGAAACTCTGTTCGCATACCCTATGGAATATACTTGTACTGAAACCCTTTCTATCACCTCTCATTTTCCAGTCTCTTTGTGGAGTGCTATTTTCATTTTCTGAACTGCCATCATCAGAAAGCTTCTCCTGTCTGTAAGTCCCACTAAAGCTTAAGCCTGACTAAGTGCCAGGTACATTCTTTGGTCTTGCAGCCACACCAACTTGTGCCCTACAGGAGTTGTGTTGGAACAATCTGTGAGCCACGAGCCAGGAGACCGAAGCACCACTGGCAGCAGCAGACATGAGCTCAGGGAAAGAAGGATCTGCAAGGGAAATCCTGGGATGGCCTATAAAGTCCATGTGGGGAGGGCTGGCTGACATCTTAGATGAGCTAGGATGCCCAAGAGAATATGGGTAAACCCTAGAATTTCTGGCAGGAATGCTGGCTGTGATACAGCAGGTAGCAGAGCAGCTGCACTTAAATAAAGAAAAGGGAAACAACCAGATAGTGGCAGCTATATCCTGGCCCCTGTTAGGAGACTTGCAGGTGGCTACCAAGGCAGAACAATTGGCATAGGTCTCTGTGCACCACCACTTAGAAGAAAAGTTAAAGCTAGAAAGGGATTTGTGCCTAGCACAGGCAGAGATGAAAGTTCCCAATTTGTAACGAAGTAAAAACTTACTAGAAATTTAACTAAGAGTTGAGCTCAATATATAGATGTCTTTATATTATAAAGCAGTCAAAGGATAATATTTGAATTGCTATTACTGGGTGAATTTAGCCTAGAACTACTCTTGTGATGGAAACTTTAGACTAATTTACCTTTGTTTATGATTACTTCAGGTGTATCCTCACCCTTGTGTATGCTTCCTATATTAATGCTAATTCTAAACTGAATTTAATATTTGCTTATGGTTATTTCAGTACTGGCCTTATCTTTGTAACAGTAACCACTCTATTCTCCCATTTGCATCCATGGCAACTACTGCTCTCCATCCCTTTGGAGAAGGCAAATTTGGAACACCATTGTCCCAGGTCCTTCCACTGTTGTTAATAACCTTTCATTCTCTCATGACTACACAGGTGTGGACTTCAATTTAACTACACAAGCAAGAGCCTAGAGGGACCCCACAAACACTGAGGAGACTGCTGCTTGGTGGAATCCTTGGCCCTCAAGTTTGGACATCTATTCTTCCAATCCAACAGCTGCCAGAGTCATGTTATCTCCAAGGACTGGGGAGTGGAGTTCTCCCAACCCAAGCATCAGGAATCCTAAAAGCAACAGGTCATGAGAAAAACCAGTTTTCCCTGGGACTTCAATGACCTCAATGAGTACATACTGGAATTAGTGTTACTCATCTGAGGCCTGTCAAAGTAGAACTAGGAAATAAGCAAAGCTCTGAAGTAAAGGGAAATGTAGATTGTATTTGAAAGCATTGGGAACATTTGACTATAAGCCAATAACTAAAAAAAATGAAATTCCTGTACAAAACTGCATGGTCACTGTGCATATTAGATTAGAAATAGCCTTCATGAGATATTTTGAATTTAATATTATTTTACAGTTAAACTTATTTTGTAATAGAATGAAAATTATAAGTAACATTAGTGAGTTGTGTTTTTGTCTAACTCTCTATTTGTGTCTGAATCATAGTTTGACCTGTAATTCCCCAATTTAAACCTTTTACGAGCCTTAAAATGAGGAATGTACCACAAAACAATTATAGTTTATTCTCCAGAGCCTGGTAGCCAATATGTTTTTGAGGTTGTTCACAATTTTAGGTCTTATGATAACACAGAAGTTTTAACCTGTAGAAGAAAAAAAGAAAACTTTTCTAATGTAAACTACCATTATTTTGATTTTATTCTACTCAGGTGCAATCTCCCTAGGTTTATATGGATACTAATAAAATAAGGTAGTGTTGGAGAAAAGCGGTGCTCACTGGGACCTGGAGATTGATGATTGCAAGCAGGAAGTTTATTGAGAAGATTTCCCAGCAGAGGGGTTCTGAAAATTAGACTTCAGCTCACCCCTGGAAGGTGGTGGATATGACGTTATACAGTATATCTATAGGTGGGGAAACCAAGTACAGCCTGGGGGCAATAAGGACTGTAAAACCTAATTTTTCCTTTTATGGCTAGGGGGTAGTGGGCTAGGAGGTAGAGTATTCTTGGAATGTGGGAGGGGTTGGTGGTGCCTGAGCCTGGAAGAGGTGAAGGCCTTATCTGATCCACTTCTATATGGCTCCTTTATTGATTCTTGGGAGAGGATGGGGTTCTTCCAAGCCCGTAGGCTATGGCTTGCTCAATCGGCCATGTAGGTTATGACTGAAGGCTGCCTTTCTTCAATTTATGTCACAGGGGAATTGAGTCACAGTCTTATGACCTGCTAATCATTGCAAACCTTGTAAGGGGGGACCTCTAACATTCTTAACTCTTTGATTATATCTATGTATGATGAAGGACCTGAGTAATGGGAGTACTGGGCAGAAAGGGAGGGTGAGGGGATTTCAGACGTTGACTCAATCTGGCTATTTCCTGCTGTCAGGGGTTGGAGAGGATTTCCCTTCCATTCTGCCTGGGGGGTTTTGGCTTCTGGTCCCACATAGTTTGGTATTATTGTTCTCACAGCAAAAAGATGCTGTTCACATATTCCTGAGTTGTTGACTGTGAGATTCGGTGTATGATTCAGACAAGAAGCTGTAAGAGACAAGAGCCAAAAAGGAGAAGCAGCAATATTATCATTAATGATGTTATAATGGGTAAAAGGATTGATTTTACAGGTGAGGAGAAGTAAGAAAGAAATGAGAATAACCATGATTGATTTCCAAAGATATTGTCTCCGGGGGCAAGATGGCGTTGGTGTAGGAGGGCGCACACTGCAAGCTCCCAGAGCAAGGCGCATTGGGGATGGGGTCCTGCCCGGGGGTCTGTGCTGTGCAAGTGTGGAGTGAGAAGCTTGGGACATCTATCTGCGCAGATCGGCGGCGTGGACCGAACGGTGGAGATTCGTGAGTTTTGAGGCTGCCGGTGGAGGTTGGCACAGGCGGCTGAGCCCCGCGGTTACGGAAAAAAAATTAAAACGGCCATTTGGAGCCGCGGGCGGGGCGAAAAAGGTTTATTTTCTGGGGAGCGGGCTGCCTGGTGCCCCTTGGAACTTGTGTGAACAGAGCAAACGAGCTAGTCTACACCCGGTGAACCGGAGGGGGGATTTTGGTCGGGGAATGCAGCTGATTTCCCTAGCCACCCAGGGATAAGACTGAAGTAAGAAATTCATTACGAGTAATAACACTGAATGTTAATGGATTAAATTCACCAATCAAAAGACACAGATTGGCAGAATGGATAAGAAAATATGATCCACCTATATGCTGTCTACAAGAAACCTACCTTCGGCCCAGGGATTCAAGGAGGCTGAAAGTGAATGG
>JAKSZT010054512.1:3403852-3560401 GCA_026826555.1 Tolypeutes matacus
TGGAAAACCATTTTACAAGCTAACAATAGCCAAAAAAGGGCAGGAGTAGCTATTCTAATATCAGACAAAATAGACTTTAAATGCAAAACTATTGTAAGAGACAAAGATGGACACTACATATTAGTAAAAGGAGTAATCTTTCAAGAAGAGAGAACAATCATCAACATTTACGCCCCTAATCGAGGTACCTCAAAATACGTGCGGCAAACTCTGGAAAAACTAAGAGGAGAAATAAATTCCTCTACAATTATAGCAGGGGACTTCAACACACCACTATCATCATTAGACAGAACATCTAGGCAGAGAATCAATAAAGAAACGAAGGCACTCAACAATACATTAGAAGATTTGGACTTAATAGACATATACAGAACACTACACCCAAATACAGTGGGATTTACATTCTTCTCCAGTGCACATGGAACATACTCCAAAATAGACCACATGCTAGGCCACAAAACAACACTCAATGAATTCAGAAAGATTGAGATTATACAAAGTAATTTCTCTGACCACAACGGATTGAAGTTGGAAATCAATAAGGGCCAGAGAAACAGGTTAGGCACAAGGATATGGAAGTTAAGCAACACACTCTTAGACAAACAGTGAGTCAAAGAGGAAATTTCAAAAGAAATCAGTAACTACCTTGAAACTAATGAAAACAACAACACAACATATCATAACCTATGGGATGCAGTGAAAGCAGTCCTGAGAGGGAAGTTCATAGCCATAAATTCATATATTAAAAAAGAAGAAAGAGCTAAAATTGAAGACCTAACTGCACACTTGGAGGAATTGGAAAAACAACAACAAACTAAACCTAAAGGAAGTAGAAAGCAGGAAATAACCAAGATTAGAGCAGAACTAAATGAAATAGAGAATAAGAAAGCACTGGAAACAATAAACAAAACCAAAAGCTGGTTCTTCGAGAATATCAACAAAATTGACAAACCCTTAGCCAGACTAACAAAGAAAAAGAGAGAACAGATGCAAATACATAAAATAAGGAATGAGCAAGGTGATATCACTACTGACCCCACAGAAATAAAGAGTATCATAAGAGGATACTTTGAAAAATTATATGCCAACAAGAATGACAATTTAGAGGAAATGGACAAGTTTCTAGAAACCCACAAACTGCCTACATTGATGAAAGAAGAAATAGATGAACTCAACGGTCCAATTACAAGTAAAGAGAGAGACTCAGTCATTAACAATCTCCCAACTAAGAAGAGTCCAGGACCAGATGGCTTCACAGCTGAATTCTACCAAACATTCCGGAAAGAGCTAACACCAATTCTACTTAAGCTCTTCCAAAAAATAGAAGTAGAAGGAATACTACCTAACTCATTCTATGATGCCTACATTACCCTAATACCAAAACCAAATAAAGATACCACAAGAAAGGAAAATTACAGACCAATTTCTCTAATGAACCTAGATGCTAAAATCCTTGACAAAATACTTGCTAATTGCATTCAACAACATATCAAAAGGATTATACACCATGACCAAGTGGGTTTCATCCCAGGTATGCAAGGATGGTTCAATATAAGAAAATCAATCAATGTAATACACCACATAAACAAACTGAAAGAAAAAAATCACATGATCATCTCTATGGATGCAGAAAAAGCATTCGACAAAATACAGCACTCTTTCCTCATAAAAACACTACAAAAGATAGGAATAGATGGAAACTTTCTGAAAATGATAAAGGGTATATATGAAAAACCCAAAGCTAACATCATTTTCAACGGTGAAATCCTAAAAGCCTTCCCTCTGAGATCGGGAACAAGACAAGGATGCCCACTATCACCACTCCTATTTAACATTGTCTTAGAAGTACTTGCACGAGCACTGAGACAAGAAAAGGACATAAAAGGCATCCAGATTGGAAAAGAAGAAGTAAAAATTTCATTATTTGCAGATGACATGATCCTATACATAGAAAGCCCTGAGAAATCGACAACAAGGCTTCTAGAACTTATAAAGGAGTTCAGTAATGTTGCAGGCTATAAGATCAATGCTCAAAAATCAGTAGCATTTCTATACACCAATAACCAGCAAACTGAGGAGGAAATCAGGAAAAAAATACCATTTACAATAGTAAACAAAAGAATCAAATACCTAGGAATAAATTTAACTAAAGATGTAAAGGACTTATATACAGAAAACTACACAACACTGTTAAAGGAAATCAAAGAAGACTTAAATAAATGGAAAAATATTCCCTGTTCATGGATGGGAAGATTAAACATCATCAAGATGTCTATCCTACCCAAACTAATCTACAGATTTAATGCAATCCCAATAAAAGTCAACACTATATTTTTTAAGGAACTGGAAAAACTAACCACAAAATATATTTGGAGAGGTAAGAGGCCCCGAATTGCCAAAGATATATTGAAAAAGAAAAATGAAGTTGGAGGTATCACATTACCTGACTTTAAAACATACTACAAAGCTACAGTGATCAAAACTGCGTGGTATTGGCACAAGGATAGACCTACTGACCAATGGAACCGGATTGAGAGTTCTGATATAGATCCTCGCATATACAGCAGTCATCTGATATTTGACAAGGCCACGAAACCCACTCAGCTGGGAGAGAGTGGCCTCTTCAACAAGTGGTGCTTGGAGAACTGGATATCCATATCCAAAAGAATGAGAGAAGAATACCATCTCACACCTTATACAAAAATCAACTCAAGATGGATCAAAGATCTAAATATAAGAGCCAAAACCATAAAAACCTTGGAAGATAATGTAGGGAAGCATCTACAGGACCTTGTAATAGGAAATGGTTTCATGAACTTCACAGCCAAAGCACGAGCAGCAAGAGATAAAATTGATAAATGGGATCTCCTCAAAATTAAAAACTTCTGCACCTCTAAGGATGTTATTAAGAAAATAAAAAGGCAACCTACCCAATGGGAAAAAATATTCGGCAACCATATATCTGATAGGAGCCTAATATCCTGCATATATAAAGAAATCCTTCACCTCGAAAATAAAAGGACAAACAACCCATATAAAAAATGGGCAAGTGACCTGAAAAGACACTTCTCCAGGGAAGAAATACAAATGGCTAAAAAGCACATGAAAAAATGCTCAACATCACTTGCTATCAGGGAAATGCAAATCAAAACTACAATGAGATACCATCTTACACCCATCAGAATGGCAGCTATTAAAAAAACAGGAGACACTAAATGTTGGAGAGGATGTGGAGGAATAGGAACCCTCATCCACTGCTGGTGGGACTGCAGTATGGTCCAGCCACTGTGGAGGACAGTTTGGTGGTTCCTCAGAAAACTAGCAATAGATCTTACGTATGATCCAGCAATTCCACTGCTGGGAATATACCCAGAAGAACTGAAAACAAAAATACAAACAGATATATGCACACCAATGTTCATAGCGGCATTGTTCACCATTGCCAAAAGTTGGAATCAGCCCCGGTGCCCATCAACAGATGAATGGATAAGCAAAATGTGGCACATCCATACAATGGAATATTGTCTCCGGCCTTCTGAATGATTTCTCTATGTTTTCCTTTCAAATTTTGAGATTTTCTTCTAACTGCCCAGTTTTGTTAATATAAAAACAACAAGTTTCATTTATGGTTGCACAAGTGCCTACTGCAATAGCAGTGAGGACATCTAATGGTCTATTTTGTATGACAACTGATTCTAGATTGTTAATTTCCAGTTGTTGATTGTTTATGGCCTGCATAGTTGCATTGCAGGATAGTTGTAATGTTAGGGAGATATTTAGAATTGCTTGTTCTAACATTGGAATACCTGCAAACCAGAACAGACTGCAAAAGATCCTATGCCAGGCCTTTCTAGGATTGGATTATCATGGGCATGATATCCAAATTCTGGGTCCCCTAAGAAGTGCCTCTTTTTCCGTTCACTCAGTTGCCGAGACTGAAGTGAGGTTTCAAGAAAAGAACCAAGATTGGGTTTTTGTCCAGGGGAGACCATATCTTGGGGTTTTAGGATGGTGGAATTAGGAATAATAGATACTATAGTCAAGTTCCCATCCATATGGTAGGACGTGTTAGGTAACAAGTGTTAGTACCACCGAGGGGCCTGAGGGAATAATATAAGAATGCGAGTGGTTGGGAATGTTGAATATTTAAGTCCTGCCATATACCACATTAATACATAAAGGAGAGTAATGGGGTTTGGAGAGGTCATGTGTTAGGTTAGTCTGACAGAAGATTTCAGAAAGGAAAAGTGAAGAAATTTTTTGTTCTTTTTTTCTAGGTTTTAACCTGGTTAAATTGTGTAATTGTCCCAATTGTGTTCCTACTCCAAATAATTCGGTTTGTCTATAAGAACTATTGAAGCATAGTACATTTTCACTATAATTTTTTATTGCTTACTCATGTAGGTAGTGTTTGATTGACACCAGAGTCATTCCAAAATAGTGTTGAATTAAGATATTTGTTTGGCACTTTCAGATCTGCCTGCCAGTGCTGTGTAATAGTATTAAAGAGTAGAGTATGATTACAAGATATAGTGGGTATGTGTCCTAAATTAGTTGCATAAGGTTGTGTGGATAGGTATTTAAAGCATAAAAAAGACCTGTCCATTAGGACTGTGACTATATCAATAGAATTTGAATTTTCCCCCCAATGAGAGATGTTTAAGGCCTGATGGAGAATAAGCATATCTTCATATTCTGGTAAACTTGGGCAGGGTCCTGAAACCTATCGGCCTCCAAATTCAGTGTATTGTGGGTGGACATGCAAGAGAATTTCTGGGCTTAGAGGAAAGACAAGTAAGAATATAATTTCAGCGTGGGTATGCTCAGGGCATATCCAGCCATCAGAATAGTTAATTGTGGTTGCTATGGTTTGGATAGTGTCTTAAGGGGTTGATAATGGGTTTATTGAGAGGTTAGTACAAAGAGGAGTGGAAGGCTAAAATAAAAGAAGTCCATTGTAGAGAGAATTTAGTCAGTAAAGAAAAGGAAGAGGGTGGCAAAGGAGAAGAAGAGGATTTCTTCAGGGTAAAAATAAAAAAATTTCCTTGTAACCATAGGTCTTGAAATGATGTCAAGGTATTATTCAAGCGAAAGAGTGCAAGGGACAACAAAGTCAGCTAAGTGTGAGGATAGAATACTATACAAAGTGTTGGCTCTGAATAGTACCATATGTTTTGATGCTACCAGGCTTAGGTGTACTTTGTAGACAAGGCACAGAAGGAAAGGGTAAAGAATTAAGAGGAACCTGAAATATTAAAAAGGTTGATACCCTTTGTGTTTTGTGTGTTGTCATCTCTGTCCTTCATGAGTTTCAATCGTAAGACCCCAGTGGTTCACAGGTGTACTTATCTTGAGCCTCAGGGTCTCATAATTTGCTGTCTACAGAAGGTGGTGGAGCCAACTTCAATCTGGAAAAGTGTATCCATGATGGAGAGTTTAAAAGTTTTGCTGCAGTGGGGCTGGTTAGGACAAGGAAAATACCCATCTACTTTGGGGTTAAAGGCTTGGCGTGTAGGGCTTTTAGTTATACCCAGTGACCTGGATGAATAGGCAGCAAGGGGGCAGAATGTTATGGCACAGGAAGAGTAGAGTCAGTTATTTAATGCAGGAATGAAGGCATTTGTGTTAGGCCAACTATATTGCTTTAGAAATCTGATGGCTGGGAGGGTATACTGGTAAGAATAAAAGGGCATCCATACATGATTTCAAAGGGGTTTAAGAAGTGTGGTTTTTGAGGAATGGTTTGAATTATCATGAGAGCTAAGGGCAGAAGTACAGTCCATGGTGTAATTTGGTTAAGTGTTGTCTTAGGATTGTAGAAGAGTTGCATGGAGTGTTTGGAGGTGAGTGGAGGAGATAGATGCAGTAGCCTTGTAAGTTAAGAGAGGAGATAAAGAATGTGAGAAAAAAATATTGAGATGATTTATCAGGTAGTTTAAAGCTTTCTTGCACCAGAAGGGAAGCAGCAGTGAGGGTTTTGAGGCAAGAAGGCCAGCGAAAAGTTACTGCCAGGATGGGGTGTTAAAGGTTGAATTATTTGGGTACAAAAGACCAGCAGCACAGAGTTTGTCAATTGTGGGTTTAAGGCCTTGTCAAGCACTGAAGGACAGGGTATAATGAGGAATATTTATAAATGACGAGGTTTTTTTTTTTAAGATTATTCTAACAGGGGGATGGTGAGTTGCGACCGAAGGAGAACTAGTGTTCCAGACCTGGGGGCTTACTTCTGCCTGCATTATAGGAGGAATATCAGTGGGAATCAGGGAGGGGGTAGGTAGGGTGGACAAGAGGAGAAGGAATTTGGTTTGAGAGGATGGAAGAGTGAAAGAAATGGAACAGTGGAGTTTGGAAAATATGTCATGTCCTAAGAGAGGGGAGGGACAGGTAAGGATTATAAGAAAATTGATGGGAGAATGTGTGATTATCTGTCGAGCATGATTGGTTTGGTAATTAAAGGAGAAGAAAGGATGCTGTCAACCCTCACAATAGAGATTTAGGAAGTGGATAAAGTTCCTGAATATTCTAAGAGGACTGAATATGTGGCCCCTGTATCAAATAAAAAGGAGATCAGCTTATTTCCCACCTTGATGATAAACCTCGGTTCGGACTTACTGATGGAGATGTGGGGCCGTCTCAAACCAGGGAACCATCAGTAATCTTGTGTTAATCCGAGGAGGTCTGGAAAGGGGAATCCCAGCTCTGGATCTTTAGGGTGTGCTGGAGGAGCGTTCCTGGAAACAAGGTTTTCAGGACCGTCTGACCTTCAATGACCCTAGCAATGACACACCAGGCAAGGTCCTGGCAGGGGCCTGGGATCTGGGCAGGAACGTGATCAATGCCTATCCTTTCCACACTTAAAACAGGGTCCAGAAAGTGGCTGCAAAGAAGGAGATTGGGTTTTTGAGACTCAAGCCTGAGGGCAGCAGCTAGGAGGAAGGCTTTAGCCTGATCTTGTTTCTGTTTTTCTAATTTGGCTTCTTCTTCTCTATTGTTAAATACCTTGAATGCCACTTTAATCAGGTCTTTCTGAGGAGTTTGAAGGCTATCCTCTAACTTTTGTAACTTCTTTCTAATGTGTGAATAATATTGCATGATAAAGTGGGTGTGTAAGTACAATTGACAAGAGTCTGACTCGGGATCTAAATTGGTGTATTTAAGGAGAGACTCAGTCAATCTATTTATGAAGGCAGCTGGGTTTTCATCAGGTTTCTGTGAAATTTCTTTAATTTTATCATAATTAACTGCTTTGAGTGGGGCCTTTTTCATGCATTCTATTATGCAGGTTAAAATGTGGGCCATGCGGTGAAGGTCAGGGGAACCTGGCTGATAATCCCAGGGAGGGTTAGTGGTGGGAATTGCAGTGGGGCCTGCCAGGTGTCTATTAGTATCTTGGGTGTGTGTAGAGTGTGTGAAAGTAGTAGCAGCAGCCCAAATGTAGTTTTTTTCCTCTGGAGTAGTTGAGGAAGTAATAATTACATGTGTGTCCTTACAGGTAAGGTCATTGGAGAGGGTGAGATGTTGGAATATTTTAATATATGTGACAGTGTTCTCAGAAAATGACCCTAGTCAGTTTTCTATCTGACTTAAATCTGAGAGTGAAAAAGGAATGTGTACTTTATTCCTTCAGCCCACACTACTTCCCAGAAGGGTAAGAGGGGAGCTGGTGTCTGTGTGGAATTGAAAGGTAGGGAATTGAGATCGGTGACAGAAGTGGAAGGCACAGATGGGGGAGGCAGTAGTCTTTATGAGCGGGTATGAGGAGGTGAGAAAGTTGGGGTGGAAGGTGGAGACAATGAGGAGGAGAGGAAGGGGAGTTAGAGGATGAGGAGGGTGAGGGTGGAGGTGATGTCAGAGGTATATATGGAGGAGGTGCAGGAGGATCCTGATCAGCTGGATCAAAGTTGAGGTTTTGGGGGGATTTGGGGGGTGGAAGGGAGGAAGAAGAAAGCTTTTGATGAGGTTTTTGGTTTAAAAGAAGAATTTGTTAAGAAAAACAAGATTGAGTGATGGAGGGGGGTTACTAAGATAGAAGAAGGCCTGAACATAAGGAACCTTGGACCACTTGCTGCTGCACTAGAAAAAGTTCTTTAAGTCTCGGAGAACTTGGAAAACGAAAGTGCCACTTTCTGGCCATTGACGTTCATTGTCCAATTTGTATTGCGGCCACACAGAGGTTGAATAGAAAGTGAGCCTATTGGGTCTGATGTCTCCTTCTGGGTTTAGAGTTTTAAGGTTATGAAGAAGACAACCCAGAGGCATGGTTTTGGGCAGGGGGCAAAACTGAATTCCCCATTTTAGGTGGTGTGGGTGAGACCAAGGATCTCTAGAAAAAGAATAAGGGAGATTCCTAGTGAGACAGGCATCCCTGAATCAGTCAGAAATCACCCAAAGAAATGGGAGACTGCACTTGGGACCAGATGCCTCTGGAGCCAAGGGATGTCTTCCCACAAGGATGTGGGCCTCCTGCTCACCATGGCCCTTGGGGCCAGTGAGGTTCACTGACCTAGCGCTAGGATTTTAAGCAGGTTGTCCTGGACAATGGAAATAGAGAGAGCAGATTCCTCTGGGGGAGAAATCCTTGACTCATCCAGCTATGATTTGTTGTCTGGTTTGGATGGGTTCTCAGCAGTGGCAGTTTTGATGTCCCTCACCAATCGATCTGTCTCAAAATGAACCCAGTGCTGGGTTTTTGGCACCAAATGTTAGAAAAAAGCAGCGCTCACTGGGACACGGAAACTGATGATTGCAGGCAAGAAGCTTATTGAGAAGCTCTCCCAGCAGAAGGGGTCTGAAGATTAGAAGTCAACCCATACTTTGAAGGTGGTGGATATGACTTTATACAGTATATCTATAGATGGGGAAACCAAGTACAGCCTGGGGCCAATAAGGGCTGTAAAAGCTAATTCTTTCCTTTTATGGCTAGGGGATAGTGGGCTAGGAGGTAGAGTATTCTTGGAATGTGGGAGAGGTTGGTGGTGCCTAAGCCTGGAAGGGGTGAAGGCCCTTATCTGCTCCACTGCTATATGGCTCCTTTGTTCATTCTTGGGAGGGGATGAGGTTCCTCCAAGCCTGTAGGCTATGGCTTGCTCAATCGGCCATGTAGGTTATGGCTGAAGGCTGCCTTTCTTCAATTTATGTCAAAGGGGAATTGAGTCACAGTCTTATGACCTGTTAATCATTGCAAACCTTGTAAGGGGAACTTCTAACAGTAGTATTAAGTCTATTCAATCTTTAAGATGATGAAATTTGTAAATTTTTGGCTAATGAAATTATTACAAACCTATTTTAAAAATATGGTTTTACTTAAATTGAAATGAACAGTGTTTTTTTTTTTTCACAGAACATAATAAGGGATTTAAGGTTTAGATGGATATAGAAAGAAGTAAAAGGTTTGTGGAATTAAATTCATAGTCAATGCTGACTAAAATTTAGTGTTTGTTTAAGGAAATGTGTTTTTTCCTAATATAAGATGGCTGTTTTTTATGAAATCAGGGTGAAAATATATAAGACATGGTTTGAATGACTATAGAATGTTATAGAATGTAGCATTAAGAAAGGGAATGTGTTTTGTAAAGATGAAATTTGTCTTGAGATGAAGTAACTTTAGTCTATGTGGTTATGGATAGTTATGGGAAGTTTTCTAAACTGATAGATTTTCATTTAAGCTACTTATTCTAGGAAATCATTATTAAGTAGATATCTAGGAGATAATATTAATAATAATAGGTAACTTTATGGCAGAAATAAAAACTGTTGGACAACCTCAATTTATTATGACCCGTGCTAACTAAGTTTTTTTTTTACCAAGTAGTGTACTGATGCAAAACTAAATTTAGATATTCTCTTTCTGTTAAAGTGGAAAAAAAATCATTTTCTTCCAGTGCTGCTGAAGTTTCTTTGTGGTAAACAGTATCTTTCTAAAAGAAAAAACATAAAAGAGAAATTAAATGTGTAATTTATTTTTATATTTAGAAATTGCATAAAAATACTTAAAGACTTTTAAAGTTCTCACTGTCTATTCAATCTTAATACTGATTTGCATGGTGATACTGTTGGTTATACTTATAGTTATTCTTAGAAAAATGTGATGCTATGAAAACAATCAAATTCTCTTAGTTACACTGTTTTGCTCTGATGCTTCTCTAAAAGAGCATGCAGTCATCTCATCGTAAACAAAAAGGGACTTAAAAGAAAAAGCAAAGCAAAAGTTTGTGTTATGTTTTGCCTGTTGATTAACATAATATCAGTAAAAAAGTGAGAGTATAATAAAACAAAGCTTCTACTATAAGTTATAGTTAATGATCTCTGGAAGCAGCTTTATTTAAAGAAATTAGGGCCTGGATCATAAGCTTTTACAGCAGTCACATTGATTCCTGAGCTTTGATATCTAATTGTTATTTCTAACTCCTGAGATTATTTATTCTTTATGTATAACCTAACAGCTCTCTAGAATTTTTTAAGTGCCTATATGACAACTGAAACTCACAGTTAATGTTAGACAGCTCCAGAAGTAATAAAGAAGCAGACCTATGGCTACAAAAAAAAGAGTGGCCATAGAAGAGCCACCATAGGGTGTTGCCTGGCTAAGACACTAGGCATCCTTATTAAATATTCTGACTTAGTTCATATCATACAAGATTGTGAGGCCTGTTCTTGACTTCAGCCATAAATAGTACCTTACAGCAGTGGACATATCCGTAAAGCCACACCCTAAGTCAGTGTTGTTTAGACACTCTTGTGCATTTAAACCAGGCCTCCAGTGCCATGCATGGTGTCTCTCTATTTGAGTTATTGCCTTGGTTGGTCACTACGACCCCTAAAATAATAAAAGGATCTACCGCATCTCTGGACATTTTCGTGAAGTGGATGGAAAGTACATTGCTATTTCATACTCCTGTGGTAGCCAGCAATGGCTCAATATGGCTAGATTTACAATGGACATTGCCTCCAGAATGGTTCTGTTTCATAGTGCTAAAGGGCACTGAGCAGCAGGCGAGTAAAACACTGGAGCTTCTCTCCAAGGGCCAATAGTGCTGCAGCATGCTGGCTGTGTGATGGATAATTAAAGTGGAGAAATAATTACCAGAGTATTGTAAGTAGAACCTAAACAGACACAATTGGCATTATGGCCTGCTCCCAGGGAGAGTCAACATGCATGGTATTGCAAACCTGGAGCTTAGATCTATTAACTGCAGCTCAGAGAAGAATTTTTGCATTGATTAGTGCACTGATTAGTATTAAGTGCTGCACCCATATACCTGATGAATATAATAATATCTCTTCTATTCTAGATCATATGCAGAAAGATACTGAACATGTTAAAAGTCTGTAGAATTAACGCATTTTCTCAGTAATTAATGAGCATGACTATAAGGTAAAAGAATGGCTCTCTTAAGTATTGTCTTTATTTTGCTTGCCACATGCTTATCTTGTTGTTGCCTATATTATCTTTGTGAGTTTATTTCTAGGGCAGTGCTTTTCCTCCTGCCTCTCTTAACTGTCCTAGGCAAAATCACGAGTGTGGGAACTGGGAGTGGCATTTTATACCAAACCCAGGAAATCTAACACAATCAATCCCTAGAGTTAACCAACAGCAAGCCCACCAGCATCAGGAGGATGTAACTTCTGAGGCACCTGGCTTTTCTCATTCTCATGGTCCAATATGTCATGGCTGGCCCCCTTTTTGAGGCTGCTTACCACCATTTTCTTTATCCTTTTATTAGGACCATGTATCTTCAAAATTATAACTAAGTTTCTTTCTTCCAAAATCTACAGCTTCCAGAACAAGGTATTAGTGATGTGGGGATTTCATCCAGTTCCAACCATGGTGGCAGAACAACCTTCCCTCAACCTCAGTAGAATAGCCAGAAATTTTCACATACCATCAGGGAAGAGCTACTTCCCCTAACCAGGAGGAAGCAGCTGCAGAAGAATGATCATCACTCTTCAGGTCCCCTTTAATAATAAGGGTGTAAACTCCCTGAAAAGGTAGTTGAGGCAGGTTAGTATGGGAAACAGGGAAGTGACTGATCAGAATTAAGCCTGCCACAGACCTTGGTCATGAGTTCCACTTTGAAAGTCCCAGACTCAAAAGAAGTCCTGGATAACTCCAAACAGAAAGCCCCCCCCCACTGGTTCCCTGAAAGAAGAACCCATGTCCACAATCAATCCCAATGTTGGGTTTGCACAGACTTACCATCCTCAGGTGCTACTGGCCTTCCTTGGATCATAACTCTTGAAAATTGGACAGCGTAGAACACCTTGCTGGCATGGCAGAATATGATCTATCAACAAGTTTGAAAGAAGACTTTCTCATTTAAGACTGAGATTCAGCTGCCTTCTTTCAATGAGACTCATAATTATATTTTTTCCCTTGTAAGGGAACAGGTGAATAAGCCCAGGCCTTTATTAGGATATGCTGAATATAATGGTTTAGGACAGTTAATGCCTGAGTTTGTCACCCTAGATCACATCGCTCCTGTCCACATGGAACAACAAGCGGGAAATTGTGATATGGAGTGTTGACCCCTTGAATTGTGTGATTTTATTATCAAGGCTAGATGTAGAGTAAATTGAGCCCCCTGGTTCTACCCATTGAGTATTTTTGTGCCAGGTGTCGCTACAGTTGCCACTGACAAACACATAATGGTTTTAGCCAATCACACTGCTCAAGCCCTTAATAACTCCAAAGCTGCAATTTCCTTACTAAATGAAGAAAACACCCAATTACAAAAGCTAGTTTTCACAAAATAGGATGGCTTTAGATATACTTACTGCATTGCAAGGTAGGACTTGTGCCCTCATTAATGTTCAATACTGTGTATATATTCCTGATCACTCCCATAATATTCTGTAGAATGTGGATGCAATGCTTGTCCTATGGTCAATGTAGGCTGCTATGTGGGGGTGGTTTGTGGGGACCCAGGCCCCCCCCTAAGTCCTCAGCATGTAGCCACCTGTGAGACCTAGACATAAATTAAAGGTTAACAATCTTTCCTGAAGGGGAGAAAATGTGTAGATGGTATCATAAACTATAATCTTCCTAAAACAGTAAATCTCCTTGGTAAATATCCTTCCTATGAGCATAGTGAAAACATCACCAGATCCCACACTTACACTTCAAATGACCCTAGTAGAAACTCTGTTCACATACACTATAGAATGTCATCATTCTGAAACCCCTTATGTCACCCCTCATTTTCCTGCCTCTTTGTGGAGTACTATCTTCATTCTCCGAACTGCTGCAATCAGAGAGCCTCTCCTGACCATAAGTCCCACAAAAGCTTATGCCTGACTAAGTGGCAGGTGTATTCTTTGGTCTTGCAGCTGCACCAAATTGTGCTCTTCAGGAGTTGGGTTGGAAAAATTTTTCATTAATGGCAAATTGCAACAATCACATGCTCTTTAGGGATCCTAATAAGATGTTTATTTATTAAGCATTCACTAAGTCAATTTTTATTACAGACACATCATACCAGATATTCCTTGTTCTCAATGCACTTATAAGCTATCTGTGAAAATTTCTGAAAATCATGTGCAATTAAGAGAATCTAAGTTATGAACAAATAGTACAAAGTATATATAAATGACAAGAAATACAAAGCAAAAAATATTTGCATCCTGATGTTCATCAAAGAAAGCTTTCTGGAAAGAAGTTTAGAAAAAAATAATGGGCAGGGATTGATAGCTATGAAAGATGCTACATATTATTCCTGGAGCTAGGTGAATATTAAATTGAAATCATATATGCCTATACTCATGATATGGATGAATTTGTATTTTTGACATGTTTTTTCTGTATGAATACAATATTTTTCAGGTTAAATTTATAATTACAATATCTTTTGGTTCAGAGAGTAATAGGTGAGATTATTTATCTACCTAACTACCCATCCATACCTTTATATAATTTTCTCCATTTGAATCCCAGAAAATAGCATTCTTTCTAAAAAATTTTTCATTAATTCCTAGCATTATATTTCTTTAAAATGCTTATCATGATGATTAAATCAGCCTTTCTTAATTTTAAAAAGAAAATGAACAATGTGGCCAGGCTTTATTGGAACAACTTAAATGTAAAATTTATTTCGAAGCTTTTAAATAATAGTTTTGTTAACATGGTACATACTGATTTTTGACATTAGTGTCTTCTATATTGACCATTGATGCTTAAGAAATACTGCTTGCAGTTGTAGAAGGCTTTCACTGAAAATAACTTAATAATTGAAAATAGACTAAAAGGCATCCAATATATGTGAACAAATGCTGCATATGAAAATGGAACTATATCAAACCACAGCAGTGCCCCTCCCCCACTTTTCTGCTTCTGTCATGCCAAAGGCTATCTCTAGAGTGCATACATTATTGATTCTTCCAGCACATAACTGTAGAGTTATTGTGACTACAAATGTAATTATTCATACCTGGATAAATAAATACAACAGTTTGTTTTTCAACCTAACCTGAACAATCAAATTCTGTACTGTGATGTGAACAAATGGTTATTTGAAACCCAAAATTTTAGAAAAGATAAATAAAAAACATAAGAATGACATAATTTGGATTTTAAATATAATAAATAATTATCATACTTAGGTAAAGGAAAATCAGTTTGATTTACTAAAAAGTATGCAGTATATAACATGATTAAAAATTTCCTTGGGTGATTTTATTTTTTATATTTTTGTAGGTCTCATTTATGATAAACAGTAAATTAGTAAAGTTGATTGGGCATAGCACTTAATTTTTTTTTCCAATTACAAGGGAAACATTAGTTTTATTTATAACTTGTTATTGAAATGAGGTTGGAAGAACATGTACAAATCTATATTCATGACATTCTGACAGAGTTAAAGGTCCCCTAAATAAGAAACTTATCTTATTAGACATGTGCAATCTTGAAATTAATTATGTGCATTTTAATGATAAAGATAAAAGTATTATTATTTTGCTACTGCTGGTTCTGTAAGTAATCAGGTTTTTAATGGGTGGCTGTTCTACTTTCATCTTTTGTGAATGCAGTAACATGTATGAATGTAGGAATGCTAACCCTCAACTTTATGAAATTGAAAACAAAATGACTGTCATTACCAACCATTTATTCAACACATTTACTGAGTAACTACTCTGTACAAGAAACTCTGCTGGTGACACAGAGATGATGAAAACATGAACTTTACCCACAAGGGGGTAATAATCTGGTATGACAGAAAGAAATATACACTAATAGTTGTGCTGTAATATAATAAATATAATGGAATATTATAAAGACCTGGCAATGTGGTATGTGTTGTGATTGAGGTTTTGATTTAAAAGTTTGAATGATGATGGGAAGCGGCTGTGGCTCAATCAGTAGGGCTCCCGTTTACCATATGGGAGGCCCCGGGTTCGGTTCCCCGGGCCTCCTGGTGAGGGCAAGCTCGCCCGCACATGGCATGGTTGGCTGACCCAGCGAGCACGGGCAGCAAGGGGGGGATAAATGAATAAATAAATAAAATCTTTAAAAAAAAAAAAAAAAGTTTGAATGATGAAACTAATTTTCAAAGTATGAATGTCTAATAGAATGAGACATTTTTATTCACACAAGCCTTTTCTGGGAATTTTTTTTTTTTTTTAGTTTTAATACTTTAAACATTTTTTAATGGCAAGAGAGTTTGATAAGGAAGTAACCTTGAGTTGGACTCCTTAGGGCCTTGTAACTGTAAGCTTTTACCCCAAATAGATACCTTTTATAAAAGCCAACAGATTTCTGGCATTTTGCTTCAGCACCCCTTTGGCTGACTAATACAGTGTAGTACATTTATTACTATTGATAAACACATATTGAAGCATTTCTACTACTATGGTCAATAGTTTACACTATAGTTTACACTTTGCATTGCACATTTTTACGGGTTTTAACAAAATGTATAATGGGCTGTGTTTGTCATTGCAATGTCATGCAGAACAATTCCAATATCCCCCAAATGCCCCCTGTTACATATATTCTACCCTAACCATCCTCTCAGAACAAATTGATTTCATACTATGTTGTCCTGAGCCTCCATTATGTTTGTGCTGCCTCAACATCCATTTTATCAGGGACTCTAGGGTTTGCTCTGTTTATTAGCTCATTTCTACACCCAAGCCTCAGTGTATATCACTCACCTACACCCAACCATTACCACCCACATTCCCTACACCACCCATATGTCTCATCCAGACCGTATATCTGGCCCCAAATGATAAGCTAATGATCCCTATCACCCTCAGAACACCCTCAGAACACCATTTCCCTTAATGAATATTTGATGTAAATTAACCAATCATTGACTCCAAAGGGAAACCTACTAACTGCTCTTCCTGGACCACAATAAAGGCACAAACCCATAGTTCCCTCTCACACTGCTTGTGATCTCCCCACATGCTGACTGAGCCACCCAGCCCATTCATGCTTCCAGACATCCTCTCATAAAACCCCTTTACCCTTCCAGGACCTTTGAGTAATAAACAAATTTTTTTCATGCATTATTGCTTCTAGTGCCCAATTTGTGTTTTACCTGACCTCCACCCCAACCCAAATTAAAAAAAAAAAAATCCTACTTAATAAATTTGAAACATAAGAGCAAATAAATTAGGTAATTCATTTACTTTTCTCGAAAAAATGTGACCTTACTTGAGGATGAAAAAAAAGCCAGACAATTGTGTGATTTTCCTGTATTTTCTTTATCCTTCTCTATCTCTATCAAATTTGTGTTTTCTTTATCCTTCTCTATCTCTATCAAATTTGTGTTTTCCTTCCTTGCTCCCATTCTATATTTTGTGCACTTTTCTTTATAATTTTGAGAAGAATTTTAAAGTACTGTTGATATAAGTAACTTTACAGAAGAGTATATTTTATGCAACATTGGTTAGCTCCTATTTATAAATACTAATCAAAGGAATAAAGGCACTATATACGATTAGATCACTAAGCAGTTTCTGAACAAATAAACTCCTGTTGCAAATGATTACTGACATTACAAAGATAAAAATGAAACTCTTTCTTCAAAATCATTCAAGAAATAAGTAAGGCAGGCAGAGCTGTACTTACTAGTATACTAAGAATGACACATTTGCTATAAATATCTATATTTTTAGTCACCATCCTCCACTGAGTGAAATTCCCACCAAGAGACATGAATTGATTAGAAAACATAAGGAGGTCTCAGTTAAAGAACCTGCTATTTGTAGGGATTCTTAAAGTTCTTGGCATGGATTATTTTTTTTCCAGATTAGCAAGGTGATGGGTAAGTTTCAAGAAAAGAAGTAAAAAATCAGTACTTAAAATAGAAAAGAAGCTGTTGGTAGAACTATGAAGGATAATCTATGTCCTTTTTGCAAAAACCTCTGGTTAACTGATTTGAACACTACTGTGAGGCAATAATGGCCTTCAACAATTGAGGATGACTGTAAAGTCCCATGAAAGCTTTTTGCCTAAATAAAAGAACAATTAACTAAAAATAAAGAAGTAAATAAAACAAAATAAATAAATAAGAACAGTTCACTCTGGAAATAAACTATGCCACTCTTCCATAAGATAAGTGCATGCAATGTTTGCATCATATTGGGAACCAAACCAGTAACTTAAACAAATGCCAAATGATTGGCTAAGAATATTTTTTCTTAATATAGAATTCCTGCCTTACATTAGTGTAAACCAGTGTCAATAAGTAATTAGCAAGTCTGAAGTGATTACCCAATCTCATTTCTGAGTCAAGATGAAACCTTAGAATCCATTTTAATTCAACACTTCAAGCACCAACTACCAACTATTTAGAGGTCATCCTTAATAGGAAACCTATTAATCCCAGGAGTAAAATAACCTCAGGAGAAAATAAGTATACTGCAATTGCAAAATTTATTTACATTATGCCAATGTGCAAAGTCAAGGTAACTTCTTTATTTCTCTAGAGATTAACAATCTGATGTTCCTCAAGGGCTCCCATCCATTGGCTTGCATAGTCGTAGTTATTTGGAGATAATAGAACTACTAAATCTTTTTCCAGACTGATAATTTAAGTCTGAAGTTGATTCACTAGATCAAGTATTTTCTTCATATGAATCTGTTTGTTCATGATAAACTCAAAAAAAAATTCTTAGCATTTTAGAGTTCTACCACCCTTGTCTTACAAGATGACATCTAGAGATTTTGAGAAGGAGAATGAGTCATGTAATTTCATTGTTGTGAAGACTGGTCACAGGATCCTTACATGTCACTTCTGAAGAATGGCTGGACTGATCTGTTCTCTGGATTGGTGACTGACAATATGGTGGTTTGGAATTATGTTCCACAGAAAAAGATATTTTTAAGCTTAATCCATTTGTGTGGGTGTAAACTCATCAAAGGTAGGAACTTTTGATGAGATTACTTCAATTAAGGTGTGGCTTTTCCCAATCAGGATGGAAATTAATCTCATTACTGGAGTCATTTATACTCAGAATGAAATTCATATAGATAGAAAGAAAGCCATGGGAATCAAGACCCTGAAGGTCAATGGAATTTGTAAGAGAAGGGAGGGGCCAAGAAAGGCTATCATGTGCATTGTCATAAGACACAGAATCCCAGGACCAAGGATCACCAGCAACCAAACCTAGAATGTCACAGTCTTTGGGAAGAAGGAATCACTTTGATGGTACTTTGATTTGAACATTTTCCTCGGCTCAAACCTGTGAGGTAATAAATTCCCAGTGTTAAAGCCAACCCATTGCATAACGATTGCTTGAGCAGCCAAGGAAACTAAAACACCGAAGGTAAGACAAACCTCATATTGTCTTTTGGAGTGATGTGCTGAAACATACTTCTACAACTCATGACTCCAGCCATTAATCTAAATATTCAATGCCCTCACATAAAACAGCTTCCTATTTCTGGTTTCAGACCTTGGGCTGCCCACCTGCATTTTCAACACCTCCAAGATGTCTTACTGGAATAAAGTGTAACTCTGGAGTCCTTTGCAGCTGTGTGCACATAGCGAACCAGGACCACTGCCTCAGGCGAATCTATATATCTATCTCCCATCCATGACATTGTACCATTTATCTATATATCATGTTGTAAATGGCTGTGGGTTTGAGTTTTAAAGACTTTCATCATAAACCACTATACTTGAGAATATATGTCACTAAGGTTGAACCTTCAGTCTCTGTTTTTGTTGCCATGGCTACTATGACAAGCATTAAACACTGGTTGACTTAAAGAACAATAACTTATTCACTCACAGTTTGGAAACTAGAAGACCAACATCAAGGCATCTGCAAGCTATGTTTTCTCCAAAGTCTGTAGTGTTCTGATGCTGGCATGATCCATTCTTCCATCACATGTGATCTTCCTCTGCCTCCTTCTCTGGCTTCTCCTAACTGATTGTTTCAAAATTTCCTATGAGAGTTCTGGGAAAATGGCATCAATGTAGGTAGGCACTGCTCAGCTCTTTCACACACACAAAAATAAAACAGCAGAGAAGGGCCAAAAACTTACCTGTGTGAGTGTTTTGGGAATCCGCAGAGCAGGAGGCTACAGGGCATCATCCAGGAGGAAGCAGGACAAAGAGACAAAGAGCCCAAGGTAAAAAAATGAGTTGCTCACCCTTGTGGCTGGAAATGGTGGGTGGATAAGCCCCACCCTCAAGGCAAATAGCTTCCATGGAATCCCTGGTTCTCACCAGCCAGCTGAGTGGTTGGGAGCACTCCCTGGGAGAAAGAGGGGTCTGGTGGAGGGTGGAGAGTGGTTTCCTATCAGCGGATTTGGACACCTGAGACCCCTTTGAATCTTGGGGAGGATACCAGCCAGTATTGAGGTGACCCCTAGTAGAGAGGATGGGGAATCTGCTAAGGCAGGCTGTCACAACCAGCCACCCTGGGAAAGAGGCACTTGGTCAGGGAGTGGGGGAGACAGACACCTAAGGATCTAGGGCCTTGAAAACTTTTAGAAGTCCACCTTGCCTAAGGGAAATGGGGGCAGGAAGACCCATATAACTTTTCAAAACCCTATTTAGTCTTTAGAGCCAATGTAGCTCAGTGGGGAAATTCCTGTCATGCATGTAGAAGCTCCTTGGTTTGAGTCCCAGTACCTCTTAAGAGAAAGGACCAGAGAGAGTTAAGGCACACAGATAGCACCTTATGATAGGGAATTTATAGACTTAGTTCCTGTTGTTTTGTTTTGTTTTTTTTTGGGGGGGGATCATTTTTTTTTCCTTTATTTTATTCACTAAAACTGGATAAATCACCTGTGGAGGGCATGTTGTGGGGTGATTAAATTGGTGAGCACCAGCAGCCTGAGAAAGTCCCTATGAGCCTAAGAGGGAAGGTTGTTTTTCCTAGGTTGTGTCTTTGATGTCAGTTTGTTTCTTGTTTGTTTTTTTCCGTTCCTTTTTTTTTTTTGTTTGCTTTTCCTTATTTTTACAACCTACTTTATTTATCTTCTTTCATTCAGTTTTCTGTCTTCT
Source organism: Tolypeutes matacus (assembly GCA_026826555.1). Lineage (NCBI taxonomy): Eukaryota > Metazoa > Chordata > Mammalia > Cingulata > Chlamyphoridae > Tolypeutes > Tolypeutes matacus. The sequence continues at coordinate 3,424,315 of JAKSZT010054512.1, forward strand.
GACTTCTACTGCTTTTCTTTCTTTCCATCACTTTGTATTTGGTCTTCATTTTTTCTTTTCTTCTCTCTTTTTTATTCCTTCTATTCTCTTCTCATCTATCTAGCCTTGTAATTTATTCTATTTTTTCTCTTTATTTTGTTTCTTGCTTTATTTTATTCTACTCACTTTTATGACCTATAAAATCATTCTATATTTTTTCTATTTTGTTTCTTGTTTTATTTTTCTATTCCATCTCTTTTTATTCTTATTCCTTTGTATTTTCTATGATTTTTTATGCATATCGCTTAGTTTCCTAGATCTTGTGTGGTTCATGTTCTACCTTTTTTTATTATTACTATTATTCTTTTTCTCATCTTATGTCTTTCAATTTCTCTGGATCCAATATTTTTTTCTGCAAGGGAACACAAACAACTGCAAGGACATAAAATAAGAGGAACCAAGTATGAAAAAATTAACCTTACCACACACAAAGAAACAACAAAATAAAAACCCTAGTGTAGAAAGAGAAGTTAACCAACTAAAGAAGCCCATCAAGATAAAGAGATGCCTAGACACCAACAAAATGTTACAATCCATACTAAGAAACAGAAAGACATGGGCCAGTCTAACAAAGAAACTAAAAAAAAAGAAGAGATGCAGAATGTGGAGAAACTAATTAAGAATATTCAAACAAATATCATGAATCAACTTAATGAAGTGAAGGAAGAGATAAAGGATATTAAGAAGATACTTGGGAAATACACTGAAGAAATTGTAAACAAACATAAAATGATAATGGACCTGATGGTGATAAATGGCACAGTGTAAGAAATAAAAAATACACTGAAAACACATAACAACAGTGTTGAACAGGCAGAGGAAAGAATCAGTGTTGTTGAAGAAAGGACATCTGAAATCAGATAGATAGAGCAGATAGATAAAAAGATAGAAAAAATCCAGCAGGGACTTAGAGACTTGAATGACAACATGAAACACACAAACTTATGCATTATAGGCATCCCAGAGGCAGAAGAGAAGGGAAAAGGGGAAGAAAGAGTGATAGAGGAAATAATGTCTGAAAATATCCCAATGCTTTTGAAGGAGATGGATGTACATGTCCAGGAAGCACAGCACACTGCAATCAGTATAAATCCTAACCGATCTATCCCAATAAATATAAAGAAATAGAGAACTTGAATAATACATCAGAGGACTTGGACCTAACAAACGTATACAGAACATTACACCCAAATACAATGGGATACACATTCTTCTCAAGCACACATGGATCATTCTCCAGAATAGACCACATGCTAGGTCACAGAAATACTCAATAAATTCATAAATAATGAAATTATACAAAAAAAAATTTCTCTGACCAAATGGAATGAAGCTGGAAATCAGTAAGGGGTACAGAAGTAGATTAGGCACAAGGATATGGAAGTTAAACAACACATTCTTAGACAATCAGTGGGTCAAGGGGGAAATTGCAAAATAAATCAGTAACTACCTAGAAATGAATGAAAATGACAATACAACGTATCAGAGCCTATGGTATGCAGTGAAAGCAGTTCTGAGATGGAAATTCATAGCCATAAATGCATATATCAAAAAAGAAGGAAGAGCTAAAGTCAAAGACCTAATTGCACACCTGGAAGAATTAGAAAAATAATAAGATGCTAATCCCAAAGCAAGTAGAAAGAAAGAAAAAACAATGATTAGATCAGAGCTAAATGAAATTGAGAATAAGAAAGTACTGAAAAAATAAACAATATCAAAAGCTGGTTCTTTCAGAAGATTAATAAAATTGACAAACCTTAACTAGACAAGGAAAAAAAGGAGACAAGATGCAAATACATAAAATAAGAAACAAGGAAGGGACTATCACTACTGACCCCACAGAAATAGAGAGTCTCTTAAGAGGTTACTTTGAAAAATTCCATGCCAAGAAGTTGGATAATTTAGAAGATATGGACAAATTCCTAGAAGTACACAAATAATCTACATTGATGAAAGAAGAAATTGATGAACTCATCAGACCAATCAAAAGTAACGGAACTGAATTAGTCAACAAAAACCTCCCAATTCAGAAGAGCACAGGACCACATGGCCTCACAGGTGAATTCTACCAAACATTCCAGAAAGAAAGAACACCAATCATGCTTAAACTCTTCCAAAAAAATACAAGTGGAGGGACCATTACCTATCTCATTCTATGATGCCAACATCACCCAAAAACAAAGCCAAACAAATATGCCACAAGAAAGGAAAATTATAGACCAATCTCTCTAATGAACCAGGATGCTACAATCCTCAAGAAAATACTTGCTAATCATATTCATCAACACGTCAAAAGAATTATACACCAAGACCAAGTGGGTTTCATCCCTGCTATGCAGTGATGATTCAACATAAGAAAATAAATCAACGTAGTACACCACATAAACAGATTGAAAGAAAAAAAATCACATGCTAAACTCTATAGATGTAGAAAAAGCATTTCAAAAAAATACAAGCTCCTTTCCTGATAAAAACATTTCAAAAGATTGGAATAAAAGGAAACTTCCTCAACATGATAAAGGGAATATATGGAAAACCCACAACTAACTTCATATTCAATGGTGAAATCCTAAAAGCTTTCCCTCTAAGATCTGGAACAACACAAGGATGACCACTGTCACCCTTCTTATTTAACATTGCATTAGAAGTACTTGCTTGAGCACTTAGGTAAGAAAAAGTTAGGCACTGAATCTCAATAGAGTTGCAACAGCTACTCTCCAGTACATTGGACTCACCTAGTACAACTAAAAAGGAAATGTTGATGGACAACAACCATCCCAAGGAGCAGACAGAGTCTGCAAATGCAAGCAAGAAAGTTCCATCCATCGGCCCCTTGGAATCTAAGCCCTCTCAATTAGAAGCTGAGTTGCCATCACCATTCCAGAATCCTCATGATTGGGGAATGAACGATGGACTAGACTAGATGTATTGGTATTCTACTATAGACTTATTGTGATTCTAACAATGGAAGGACTTTTGTCATTGATGTGGAAGCTTTAGCCATTGGAGGTTCTGAGGAGAGAGAGAGGGAAAATAGGTGTAATATGGGTGTATTTTCAGGATTTGGGAATTGTCTTGAATGACATTGCAGTGACAGATACAGGCCATTACATATATTGTTGTAAGTTACAAATTGTGTGTGAGAGAGTGTAAACTAAAATGTAAATTATAATCCATGCTTAGGGGCAATGCTCCAAAATGTGTTCATCAACTTTTACAAATGTACCTCACTAATGAAGGACGTTGTTAATGTAGGAAAATGTGGGAGGGGAAGGGAGTGGGACATATGGGAAACCCTTATATTTTCATGTTATCTAAGTATCTTTAAAAAGCTTAAAAAGTATATGAAAATTAAAAAACAAAAAATGAAGAATAATGAAAAAAAAAAGACAAAAAAGGATAAAAAATTCCTCTGTTTTTAGAGACTGTAGCCATATGGTAGTGAGAGCTATCCTCATTCAGTTTGGTCAAAGTTTAACAGATTTTCTCTTTAAAGATCCTATTTTCAAATGTGTTCACATCCACATGACTGGAGGTTAAGACCTGAGCAAGCCTTTGGTGGGGGACATATTGGAATCTACCACATTCTCTCTTCTGACCCCCCAAAAAACATGCTCTTCTCATATGAAAATACATTCACTCCATCCCAATATCCCAAAAGCCTTCAGTAATAATTCTAAGTCCAAATTATCTTTAAAATCACTTATAGGTATGCTCTGTCCTAGGGCAAAATTCCTCTATGTCTGTGGATCTGCAAAAGCTAGATAACAAGTACTCTGCCTCCAAAATGCAATGGTGGGATAGACATAGGATAGTCATTCCCACTCAAGAAGGGAGAAATTGGTAGGATAAAAGGGATCATTGAGACCAAGCTAGTCTAAAAACCAGGGAAGGCAGCCTCTATTAATTTCCAGCATTTGAGGGTAATCTTTGCTCTACTATGTTGCCCTCTGGGCCTATTGGAGCAATAACTTCACTATTTTCAAACACTGGGATGTGGGCAATGCTCTTCTCAAGCTCTGCAGTGCAAACCCCACCCTATTCAAGTACCAGGCTAATGGCCAAGTTATTCATAAATGCTAGGGCAGAAATCCACTTTTTTGGTCCAAGGAGAATTCTTCAGCCCAGAACTCTCCTTCAGCCCTTGAAGTCATTCTTCCTTTATCTCATCCTGTCTCTGTCCTTTTCAGTTAAAGCTAGCATTGATTCAACTCGTACTAAATTCACAAAAACCTTGTTGGTTTTACATCCATTTCAAGGGGGTCCATGCCATCAGATAAAGGAATCTTCTACATGACATTACTTTATAATTTGTATTTCTATTTCTGGCTTTCTCTGAGATTGTTGATTGGATATATGGATCATCTGCCTATTCTTAGCAAATGTTGGTTTAGCCACACTCTATTTAGTAAACCTTTGTTCAGCCACACCCTCATACATAACCCTGTTCTATGGTAACTTATCTCCAGGGAACTCTGGGCAGGCCTTCTTAGAACTTCTTCTGGCCCTAAAATCAGTGTACACTGTCTGGATAAGCTAAGAATTTTCCAAATCATCAGTTTCTAACTCCTTTTGGTTTAATAATTCAGTCCTCAGTTTATCCCTTTCTTCTTTCATTGTACTATACGCAGCAAGGAGAAAACATGTTGTACCATCCACATTTTGCTTGGAAATCTTCATAGGTAAAATTCCAAGTTCATCACTTACTAGTTCCACTTTCAACATTAGGACATAATTCAGCCAAGGTTTCTGCTGTTTTGTAATAAGGCTCACCTTTCTTCCAGTTTCCAGTAACACATTCACCATGTCTTTCTAAGGCCTTACACAAAATACCTTCAACATCCATATTTCTACCAACAATCTTTTCAAGGCAATTTAGGCTTAATTTTTAAGTATTTGCTGTGACAGAATGCCATGCACCCCATATTGGAAATGACTATGAATGTGGATTTTAGAGACTTGCAGTCTACTCCACCCTAGTAGCTTGGAGCTATGTACCACAGATAAACATGTTTTTAAACTTAATCTATTTCTGTATGTGTGTACCCATTGTAAATAATATCTCTTAAAGATTCTACTGTAGTTAAGGTGTGGTCCAAATGAATCAAGCTCAGCTTTAATCCATATTACTGGAGTCCTTTATTAGCAGTGTGAAAGTTAGAAAGAAAAAAATCCATAGTGGGAGTAGCCACAAACTGAAAGTCAGCAGAACTGGTAAGAGAAGGGAGAGGCCAGGGAGGCCACCATAAGCATTGCCATATGACAGAGAAGCCAAAGACCAATGATCACTGGAAGCTAGTCCCAGGATACCAGTATTCAGGAGGAACGTGTTGCCTTGATGACATCTTGATTTGAACTTCGCCTAGCCTCAAAACTGTGAGACAGGAAAGCAGATGTGGCTCAAGCAGTTTAGCATCCACCTCCCACATGGGATGACCTGGATTCAGTCCCCATTGCCTCCAGAAAAAAAAAGAAAAACAAAAACAAAAAACAAAACAAAACAAAACAAAACAAAAAACTCAGGGAAGCCGATGTGGCTCAGTGGTTGAGCGTTGGCTTCTACATATGAGGTCCTGGGTTCAATCCTTGGCCCCTGGTAACACATACACACACACAAATTAAGATAAATTCTCAATAAACAAATTCTCAATAAATAAATCTCAGTAAATAAATTCTCAATAAATTGCATGGTATTTGCTTTAGCAATGAGGAAGTTAAAACAGCCACTATATGTGAGAAATTATGTCACTAGGCCTGATATCTTTAGTGTCTTTATACATAATTATATATCTCTAAAGACATCACTCAACATACCCTCACAGATACTTAACTTGAAATTAAGAATCAAATTTGAGTTGGGGATTGAGAATGTGGGCAAGAATACTGTCGTATGCCAAATGCCTCTCTTTATATCGTTCTCTCCAAAATCCCCTTGGTTGTAAGAAGAGGAATTTTACCTTCTGTATAGTACTTTTCTCTGTATGGTTGGGCCATTGTGGACAAGCTTCAGGTTTTCTACTTACTCATCATATATTGCTTCTTCCTAATCCAAACTCACTATTACAACTTAATTGCTAAGTGTGAAATAGATTCATTCCCAACAAATATACTGAATAGATTTTACCTGTTGCAAAAGCAGAACAGTCTTCCTTGATTATATTCCTTTTGGGGAAAAGCCAAATTAATTTACTGTTACTTTGTGAAATTTGCCCCCCCACCAAATTTCACTTATTGAGGAGAGTTATGAGTGCCTCTTAAGTAGTCTAGTATATGGGAACCCAAAACTATTGTGTAGAAGAATAACCTACTGTATTAGTCAGCCAAAAGAGTGCTGATGCAAAGTACCAGAACTCTGTTGGCTTTTGTAAAGGGTATTTATTTGGGATAGAAGCTTACAGTTACCAGGCCCTAAAGAGTCCAACTCAAGGTACCATAAGAGATACTTTGTCACCCAAAGTGTGTTGTCACGTATTGGCGCAAGATGGCAGGCAAAATCTGTGAGTGTTCAGCCTTACTCCTTCTTCTTAAGGTTCCATGATCCCAGCTTCTTCCTATCTCAGTTGTAGTCTGGCATAAGGCTCATTACTCTCCCCAGGGCTCATTTCTTTCTGGACTTGCTGCTCCGTCCTCTCCACAAGATCAGCTGTAGACGATCAGGCTCATCTCTCTTCCCAGGGCCATGTCTATGGAGCTCAATCTCTTCCTATGTGTCTGCTTCTGTGCTCTCATTCTCTGTGTATTTATTTCTGTGTGAGAATCTGTTTTCATCCCACCAAGGGAGTAGAGACTCAACTCTGCACCCCTAATGACATGGTCAAATCAAAGCCCTAATATTGATTTAATAAAGTAAAAGTGAAACTTCTGTATTTAATACAACCGGAGGGTAACACACCTAAGGGAACAGACCAGTTTACCAACATAATCAATTATTTTTTTTTGGAATTTATAAATAATATCAAGTTGCTATACCTATTATGACAAAAATGTTGGTCTACAACATGGACAACATATTCTAGAAGTAAACAATGATCTACTTCACAAATTTGGTACAACAATGATATACCAAATTTGAACTTTCATTTAACAGCTTCATATTTTGGGTTTAAATGAAGCAGGCATTTTCCTCCTTTCAAAATATAAATGTCCCTAAAAATTAACAAGTTAAAATTTATCATTCATTTATAATATAATGGATTTGGATTAATCATATCTTTTCCAGAGAATAGTTTTCTCAGTCAAGGGTAGGATGAATATAGCATGAGGTCATTGACTTATAGGGAGAATTTGGTCATGAGATGTTGTGGCAGTTTGAAATTATTTTTATGAATCTCCAAAAGAGAAAGATTATATTTTTACAGTAACCTATTCCTATTGGTGTGGTACCCTTTACATTAAATTTCATTGTGGTTCCTTTGATTGGACCACTTGATAAGATCATTTTAGGGATTTCAATTGGACTATATCAGTGAGTTGTGACTCAGGTTAAGTGTCTGTCCTCTTGCTGGGTCTGATAAAAATGGAGACACAGAAAGAGACATACACAGGGAAAGGAAGCCACAATTTTTTTATCCTGCCATGTAAGAGAGGACTAGAGGACCACTTAAGCATGAAGCCCCCAAGTGTCTGGGCCCTTGGAGCAACTCAAGAGGAGATGAGCCCTGCTAAATGCCTGATAGGTAACAGTTGAATTTGGGAAGAAAGTGGAGTAGCAGAGACTGATAAAGGAGGCCCAGAAAGACACAAGCTCTATGCCACTTTTGCCTACAGCTGCAGAAATGCTGGGACTTTGGCAGAGATAGGCAGCCATCTTGTTTTGCCACATGCCCAGACAAGAGGATCAGCAATAGTTGACCTTTTTGAGAAAGCACCTCTTATGGTAGATTGATTTGGACATTTAACAGCCCTATAGCTATAATACACCAAATAAATCTCCTTTATAAATCCAACCCATTTTTGGAACTTTGCATTGGCAGCTCTTTGGCAAACTAAAACAGATAGTATGAAAAAATGATGAGAAGTCTATAGACAATTTTTGAAATGTGTATGAAAACAAGAATGAGCACTAACTTCAATGAATCAAAACCTAGAGGATTGACTGGATGTATAACTGTTCTTCTGTTTTTTTAGCATTATTTATCTAAAGCCCTGGACTCTATTTTTTTTGTTTGTTTGTTTTGTTTTGTTTTGTTTTGTTTTGGGGGACATACAGTACCACATTGAGTTTATGTCATGCTTATTCTTTGTTCCAGTATTATGAATTCTTTCCTAATTCTCCTCTCTTCCTTCTTATTCTACATCATATTAGTGGGTCTAGTGGGTGTACTAAATTACCTCCCTGTGAATCAAGTTTACTGCCTAAGTCCTGATCCCTTCAGTGCTTCCACTAATTGTGGCACTGCCTCCTATGTCCCAGGTAAGCTTGTAAAACTGGTCTGACAAATGTCTCTGCAAAGTTTTTTTTAAATTTAGAACAAGTTTAATTAAGGTTCTAAGTAGAGGAGCCCCATAGGCCTTCCTAAAATCTTACTAATGTGCAATGCAATTATTGGGATATCATGGGAACCAGAATCAAGCAAGTGGACAAATTGTGTGTCAGGAATGATAACATATCATTTGACTAGTGACTACCTAATAAGATTGAGTAAGAATAATAATAAGTAGGAGTTACTGCTTAACCTAAGTTCTGTCAAAACTTGGAGGAAGGATGTGGGAAATAATTTATAAAAGGACATGCTTAGGTGAAACAATTTCAACTTTATTTTGGCAAAAGTAGTAAACAGATATAAAATTTTAGTGCCATAAGTTAATAGTGGACCTTGATACTATACAAAGTATACTTACATGGGAAAAAGAGCCCATAGCAATATTTCATCTTTGATTTCACAGGGAAGAATGATACAATCTAATGAAGTCATGCATGGGACAAAACGGGTCAGTTTTATATAGTGGTAGGAGAGGGGAGAACCTACTCTCCAATCCCCACATAAAGTACTTCCTCATGCAAATTTGACAATTTAATCTCAGTTCTACAGAAAGAAAGAATAGACTTAACTAGATGCACAGAAAATTAAATTAGTTTTCACCCACTTGACTAGTAGGGGCATGGGTGATTGCTTTATAATGTACGGCAGTATATATTTACAACTGCCAAAATGGAATATAGAAAGTAGCATATTTGTTTCCCAAATAAAATATAAAAGGACATTAGTCCGAGTATTTGCAGCAGGGGAAGAGGGGCAAGATGGCAGCAGAGTATGGAGCTCCAAGAGTCAGCTCATCCAACAGTGCAGTTAGTAATCAAAGTCACCTAAATCACCAGTTTGGGGATCCAGGAGACCAGAAGAGCATCCTGCAACATTCTTGGTAGAACGGAAGGAGGAAACTCCATGTTCAGTAAAGATTTGTGAGTATAGCACTCCATGCCATGGAAGCTGGTACCCATCTCCCACTGGCAGGGCAAGACACCTTTGGAGCTATTCTTTTGCTGGAGTTGGAAGATCCATTTCCCAAAAACATGGGAGGAAGAGATGGTCAGACAATGACTTCAGCTACTTATTAGTAAATTCACCTGGCTAAAGCCAGTGACAGGGCAGGTGGTAGAGTGGTGCATCCCCAGCCCCTCTGGGCAACTGCAGGTGCATTAGACCTGCACATATTCTATTACTGGACACATCAGTGGCTTCATGCCCACCCATGGCAGAGGAGGAGGGGTGCTGGTGCTTTGTCAGTCTATCTGGGTAACGGCAATCACTTTTGGCCTGCACCACTTAGATTTCTGCTGACACCTGTGTCTGCATTCCTGCACCAGGTAGGGGAGAAATGAGCATGGAGCTCCAGAAGTTTCTCCTAGTAACTATGGATGATCTCATCCTGCATGTCTTGGATTACTGCACACAACTGCAGGTCCATCCCCACCCTTGGCAGGGGAGAAATGTGGGAGAAGTTTCACCAGTTCCTAGGGCAATGCAAGCAGGTTCAGCCTCCATGGCTTAAAGTAACAACCAGATTCTTGGTTCCTACTCCACCCCCAGCAAGGGAGTAAGGGCAAGAAACAGATAAAAAGAGGGCTAAGAAAGGGTACTGATGCTTAATGTTTATAGAATTGTTAATTAACTTGGTTTTAAAATTGTGGAAATTGATACAGTTGATGGTAATACATTATAAGTGAGTATAACTATCATGGATAGTTTATAAATGTGATTGTGGCTGAAAGAGGTAGTGTCTGAGGATATAAATGTCAATTGAAGGAAAGCTAGACATTAATCTAGAGACTGAATAACATAGTGAATCTGATGGTGTATGATGATGAGTACAGTTAATAGTACAAATAAAGAAAATTCTTCTATGAACTATAAAAAATATATGTGACTATTTCAAGGTGGTAAGAATATGGTGATTCATGGGAAAACACAATTAATGTAACTTATCCATCATAGTTTTTAGCAATATTGTAAAATTCTTGCATCAATATAAAAAAGGTCAATAATAGGGGGGTATGAGATTTTTTTCTTTTCGACTAGTGAAAAATCCAAAAATTTACTGCGGTGAAGACAGCACAACACTGTGATGAAAGTAAAAACCACAGAGTGCACACTTTGGGTGGCTTGTACAAAGTATTGGACTGTATAACACAGTAAACCATGTGGTGTATTATGGAATATAGTTAGTATAAATATGAGAGCATTCTCTTATGAACTATAACAAATGTACATTGCTAATACATGGTGTTAATAATAGGGGAAAAATCTACCAAATGTTAGCTATGGATCATATTTCATAATAATATTTTGATGATTTTCTTTCATAATCTATAACAAACATTCCACAGCAATGTAAGGTATTGGTGGAGGGATGATGTATGTTAATTCCAAATGTTATGGATGATTATTTTGTAAGTCCACAACTTTTCCAATAAATAAATATATATACATATATTATTAAAAGGATATTAGGCTTAGTTTATCACCAGCATTCTAAAAACCAGACCTAGGGAGAAAAACTAGGTCTGGGGACACTCGCGTGGTCTCTAATATAGCTTATATTTAACCTACCCTGATTATCACAAAATCAGGTCAGCTAAATGAATAAATAAATCCTTAAAAAATGTATAGGGGAGGGAGATAGGGACTATAGTTAGCAGTAATACTTTGACGATGCTCTTTCATGATTTGTTAACAAATGTTTCACAACAATGCAGGGTGTTTGGGGGGGTGATGTTTGGGAGCCCTGTATGATGTTATGCACGTTTGTTTTGTAAGTTCACGATGTTTACTGAACACTTATAGTTTATGTATGTTCATGTATGAATGATATAGTCAATAAATTTAAAAAATAAAAAAATAATAAATAAATTTAAAAAAAAGGATATTAATCAGATTATCTGTACCCATTTGCCTTTGTTTATTTCTCAAACCAGTGCCCCGTGGATTTCTTTTTCCATATCTTATTCTTTCTTTCATGATTCTCCTTCTCCTTGAATATTTGCTTCCTTGAAGAAAAGCATTTTTGTAAGCTGCTTTTAGTATTTCTACAAAGTCAAAAGTAGCATTTCCAGTCCACCTTTTGTAATTATTTGACCTTGCTGCTTTTCTGAACATAAAAGTCTTATTCTTTGTAGAACTGCTGGCCGTATGAAAAACTATCAATCAATTTAACAGGCGCTACAAACACTTCAATTCACTACAAAGTTAAGAGTATCATAGTAAATCTCACATTATGGGTTCTATTTTCAAATAATTGACTTGGAATCAAGCATTATTTAGGCTCATCTCTTGCAAACAGTTAGATCATTGGGTGAAAAGATCCCAGAATATCAATCTAAGTCCTTTGTTACATCATATCAAGTATCATTGCCTGAATTTTCAGTACACATTTTAGGAAATATACAATGGTGTAATTCAGTGTAGGGCTGAAGAGCATTTTAGGGGCAACACAGGCAGCATGGGGTGAGGATTTTTCTTTATATCAATGGTACTCACCTTCATTGTCCACATCACAAAAGATGTTTATAATTTTAAATACCTAACCCATATCTCAGGGTTTTGTAAAATACTAATTCATTTTAATTCTTTCAAAGCACTTTGGAAAATATTGAGTATATGAGTTTATTTTTTAAAAGTAAAAGACAACTAGTGTGGATGGTTTTCAATTAAGCCAAAACATAAAATAATCATCTATGTATTCCTAGACTATCAAGAGTGCCTTTATTAACTGCCTTTTTTATTTAAAGGCATGTAATAACATTCATTTTCTTATATCTAAGTGTAAATTCAGTTTAAAAGAGAGAACTTGAATCCTTCTATGACAAAGGACATATGAAATAGGCCTATTATATATGTACCACCCACTACTTATCTATTAAGATACAGAATGTGTAATTCTAATATTTCGTATTAGAATATGCTTGTGCTTATGCCAAGGACAATATTTCATGCTGTCTTCTCCCTGAAGCTAGTAGACTTTTATATCACATTGCTTTTCTCTAACATTCCTTTCCATTGTTTGAATGTTCTCTATCCATTTTACACCTTTGTATTATTCCCTCTAACTAAAATACCTTCCATATCAATTCAAATCCCCTTTCCAACTAGCAAGTGTATTTATTCTTTAATGTTAAGTTCATATAGTTTGCCCTTTTAGGAGCCTTCTCAAACCCTTCCTTAATAAAATTAATCCCACTGTATTCCATGGATCAATTTATTGGAGAGAGGGAGCAGAGGGGTGCATAACTCTTTAATAACAATTATCACATTTTTTGTAATTATTTTTTCTTATATATGTCACCTCAGCTAGAATATAAGCATAGAGAGAAGAGAATATTTAATTCATAATATATCCTCAATATCTATTTCAGTGCCTGGCACAGAGTAGGCACCTAATAATAGATCAATGAATGAATGAAGGAGAAATCAAATGCTACTTTGCTCCAGTGAGTAAAAGGAATAGCCTCTTAAGGAAATCATGTTTTAGAAGAGAAAATCTATTGAAGAAAAGAAGTCATGTCTATCTCAAAGTCATATAGAGGCAATTTCATTTCCTATTTAAATGTTGTTTGTCACTTTGTAATTATTAATGCAACATATACCAAACAGAAAAAGGTTGGTAATTGTGCTTAGAAATATATGGTATATGAATAGTTGCAGATCTTCAGTAATGCTGATTTTGTAATATTATGAATATATTTACAATAAATGAAGATTTCTTTTAACAGGTATTATTTACATGCATACTGTATACCAGTTACTTTACCTAGGCATATTTAATGTGTGTTGAAATAAACTGGCTAATTACTCTATTAAGTCAAATTTGAAATTAGATTATTATCTGTACAATATACACTGATGATATATAGAATCTACCTTGAACTGTAACACTAAAACAGATTCAAAGATAGGATTCTTTTTTAAAGTAGCAGTGGCCAGCAATGATCATGATTCTAAAAAAGTAGGGTCTTCTTCAAAATGTTTGGTAGAGGTTTCTAAATGAAAATGAGTTTTCTGATGAGCTAATGCAGCAGACAAAACGATATCAGTGAGTTGCTCATCAGGTTCCCCTTTGGCAACCTAGTAAGGAACCCAAGTGTATCCAAAACTCATAAAACTCCTATGCTTTGAAATCAGTTGATATCTCTATTTCCAAAAGCAAGTAGAAAAATAAGATGACATGGATGATTGATATTTAAGAAAATAATTCTTATCCTAATCCAGAACATAGGAGAAATTGTTCAAAATCAATTTGTGCTTTTAAAGATTAACCCCCAAATGCTACCACTGCCAGGATCCACTAGAATAAACTGCCTAAGGGCTGCTTCCGTGTTTTCATCCATCTTTTGCGAAGAAAATAAACGCTCAGAATGACCTTTTTGTCTGAATTCTTATCCTTTCAGTCATGCTAGTAATGTTTCTTCCTTCTTGTCCTATTTTACAAAATAAATAAATAAGTGAAAAATCTTTCCATATTGTAACCTCACACTCCCTATTGTAAACCAAGTCTCTTGTTAATGAAAATTAATTTACTTCAGTACATGAAAATCATGTACTTCCTGGCATACAGTAAGTCATTTCTGAGAATAGCCAGAGAGAGAGATTCTAGATGTGTGCATAGAATTACATGGAAATGCTTATAGAGACTCAGATGCTTGAAATGGTAGCAGGTTAACGTCACTTAAAATGAATGTGATTCACTAACATCTCTTTCAGTCAGGGCCTGTGTCTCCAAAACACACCTTAACTATGTTCTTGGCTGTGGTGAGGAGTACATAGATTAATTGTATTCAGTTCCACAATTTCAAAAAACTCAATTTCAAAAAGCCAAAGATGTTAATAGAATAAGAATAAATACTGTTTGGCTGTTTTGACATCTCTAACATCTTGTTGTTCTCTTTGTTTTGACATGAAAAAGTAAATCATATTTTTAGTGTTCATTACCTCAATTAGCAGCAGCTCATTTTGGCAACATAGTGTTTTTATTTCACGCGCAACACAAGGCATTGAAACACATATTACAGGGCAAAGTCTAAACGTGTCATCTTTTATTAAAACCTGTTTTGATTGATGTTGTCTACACCAAGAGCCAAAGAGAAGCGCATTATATGACACCCCATAGGATGATTATGTGCCTATATCCCACATTGTTAAAAAATCTGATGTACTTTGTATTTTACTAATATATTTCTTTGTCTTCCCTCACTAGAAATAAGCCCTTAGGGCAGGAGTTTTTAACCTTTTTTGTTCCATGGACCCCTTTGCCAGTCAGGTGAAAATCACAGACCTCTTACTAAGTCCACACTATGCTGTGTATTATTTAATAAATATATCACACCTACACCAACACTTCCCCAGAAAAATAATGTTTTTCTGAATTTCAATTCAAGCTCACAGACCCCTTGTTATGAAACCCTGCCCTAGGGAATAGAATTATTTTCTGTTTTGTTAATAATTCTGTAAACCTAATGCCTACAAGAGTGCTTGGCATATAGTTCCTGCTAATAAATATATATATATATATATTTTTTTTTTATTTTTTTTATTGTGGGTAAAAATCAAAATTTTCACAATACATACCAATATTTGCAAAATGATATATAAATATATATGCATATATATGCATTTGCTTACAAAAATGTTATTTATATATATATAAAAATATATTTTAAGAGGTGCTTAGATTACCCAAAATATTACACAGAACCCATTGGGATTCCCATGTTGCCCACCTCCCACACCTCCCACCACATCCCACACAAACATCTCCCACAAGTGTGGCCCACCACCCTCAATGGACTTACACATCCTGGGGCCTTGCCACCAACCATAGACCACAGTTCACACCGTAGACCACACTCTCTCCCATACAGTTCTGAGTGGTGTGTGCTGATTTAAAATGGCTTATATCCTTTGCCACAACGGTACTCAGGACAACCCCCAAATTCCAAAGAAGCCCCTGTATTTCAACTGCTTGTCCCCTCCCTGCCCCAAAAGTGTCAAGTGGCCACTGGCTCCACCTCATTGTTATAATTTCTTCCATTGCTAGAATCACTATATGTGAACAACAGAATATCATCAAGTCCACTCTAGTCCATAGTTCTTCCCCTAATCCTGAGGGGACTGGGATGGTGATATACACTCCACCTCCAAGTGAGAGAGGGCTTATATCCCATGGATATGGTGGGTGGGATGATCCTGCCTGCAGATGCAGGCCCTCTCCATTCCCTGGGATGGCCATTGCCCATCGTTGTCTCCTCACCAGGTGACTTGGATGAGTCCATTGAGCTGTAGGGTAGGAGTTGCAGCTCCACCTAGATTCCATGCACACCTGGCACATAGGTAGGCCAAAGGCTCCAGTCTCTGGAAGTATACCTAAAAACTTCAGCATCACATATAGGTTTGAATAGAAGGGACCACAATCCTACATGCAAAACAAAGCCACTAGGCAAGAAAGAGAACTTGTCTGTCAGAGTAAATTCACCATCATATTCAGATGCCAAGATGTCAGCCAACAATTACAAACCATAGTAAGAAACAAGAAAAGATGGCCCAGGCAAAGGAACAAATAAAAATCCTGATAAGGCACAGGATTTTTTTAACAAATCAATTGTTGATAAATATTAATAAAGCATAAATCCATCCAAAGTATACAATAGATTGTATTTGGTACAATTATATAATTGTACATTCATCACTTCAATCATTTTTAGGGCATTTTAATTATTCCAATAATAATAAAAACAAACAAAAAAATCTCATCACCTCTCAATCTCTCTATGCTTCCCTTACCATGCACAGCTATTCTGTTTCCATCTCTCTAGTTTATTTGTATTTATATTTTGTAAAAAGCAGTCTTATATATGCAGTATCACCCATATTCATATTTTACATGAGGTTTCACTGTTACACAGCCCCATGTTCCATTTTTAGCTTTCCTTCTAGCAATATATATGACCTTAGACTTTTCCTTTAAACCATTGTCATATTCATATAATAGTTCTGCTAGTTACAAACATTATGAGGTACTTTCACCATTTCTATTCATTTCCAAAGATTTGCAAACAACTCTTACCATTTCTGCAGAGATAAACCCTCAGCTTTCCATTCTCTAATATTATTCTATTTTCTAGTGAATTATATTATAATAATTAACTCCATTAGTTTACACAATATATTTAATTCATTAATCTTCAATAATTAATAATGAACATAAACTTCCCAACCCTTAAGAAAGACATAAATATCAATATCCAGGAAGGAGGACACACCCCAAACAGAATAATTACAAATAGAATGGCTCTGAGATAGCTACCATTCAGAAAGACAAATACCGGAGATAAGAGAGGATTCTGAAAGCAACAAGACAAAAGCAATGCATCATATACTAAGGAACCTCAATAAGACTAAGTGCTGCTCTCACATCAGAAACCACGCAGGCAAGAAAAAAGTGGTATGACAGATTTAAAGTACTCTCAAACAGAACAACTGCCAGCCAAGAATTCTTTATACAGGAAAACTTCTGAAAAATAATGGTGAGTTGAAAGTCATCAAAGGCAAACAAAGTACAGTGCTAAATTATCCACAGTTAGTAGCAGTGCTTCAATATGTTTTCATCAATTTTAACAAATGTACCACATTAATGAAAGATGTTGTTAATGTGGGAAAGTGTGGAAGGGGTAAGGAGTGGGGCATATGGGAATCCCCTATATTTTTTATGTAACATTTATATAATCTAAATCTTCTTTTAAAATAAAAATAAAAATTAATTTAAGTGAAAGACAGAAAACTGAGAGATATGTTACCAAAAGTCCAGATTTACAAGAGATACTAAAGGGGATGATACAGCCTGAAAGCAAAAGATAAGGGTGAGAGATTTAGATAAAAGTAAAGAAATGAAGATTATTAGTAAGGGTAACATAAAGGGTAGAAAGACAAACAATAGTAAGATATGACAATGGAAAGCCAAAGGATAAAATGGTCAAAGTAATTAATGCCTTTACAGTAATAACACTGAGCATTAGTGGATTGAATACCCCAGTCAAAAGACTAAGACTGACAGAATGGAAAAAAAAAATATATATATATATATACACACACACATATATACATATATATATATATATATGCCATCTATATGATGTCTACAAGACACTCATCTCAGGCTTAAAGACACAATCAGATTCAAAGTGAAATGTTAGAAAAAGATATTCCATGCAAATAGTAACCAAAAAAGATCTGGAGTAACAATACTAATATCAGACAAAATAGATTTTAAATATAAACTGTTACAAAAGATGAATAAGGTCGTTGTATATTAATAAAAGGGACAATTCACCAAGAAGAAACAACTATAATGAATATTTATGCACCTAACCGTAACACCCCAAGATAGAGGAGGCACATACTGGTATAACTGAAGGGAGAAATACATGTCTCTATAGTAATAGTCAGACGCTAACTTCAATGCACCACACTCAGCATTGGATAGAACATCCGAACAGAAGATAAATAAGGAAACTGAGAGTTTTAATATTATGATAAATGAACTAGACCTAATAGACAATTATAGACCAAACAGCAGGATACACATTCTTTTCAAGTGTGCATGGATCCCTCTCCAGGATAGACTATATGATGGGTTACAAGACAGGCTGCAATAAATTTGAAAAGACTGAAATTATACAAAGAACTTTCTCTATCATAATTGAATGAAGCTGGAAATCAACCACAGACAGAAAATAGGAAAATTCACAAATATTTGGAGATTTAAAAACACACTCTTAAATAATCAGTGGATCAAAGAGGGAATTGCAAGAGAAAACAGCAAATATCTTGAGATGAAGGAAAACAAGAACACAATATATCAAAACCTATGGGAAAAAACAAAGGCAGTGTTGAGAGGGAAATTTATAGCCTTAAATTACTACATTTAAAAAAAGAAAGAGCTAAACACAAAGACCTCTCTGTATACCTGGAGGAACTAGAAATATAATATCAAACTAATATCAAACCAAAGGAAAGAAGCAATAAAGATCAGAACAGAAATAAATGATATTGAGAAAAAAAAAATAGAGAGAATCAACAAAACCAATAGTTGGTTCTTCAAGAATCTCAACAGAATTGATGAACTCTTAGCTAGTCTGCAAAGGAAAAAAAAAAAAAAGATGCAAATAAATAAATGAGAAAAAGGACATTACCACTGATGCTGCAAAAATAAGAGAGCTCATATAAAGGGATACTATGTACAACTGTACACGGAAAAATCAGACAACATAGATGAAATAGACAAAGTCCTAGAAACACACGAACAACCTACACTGACCCTAAAAGAAATAGAAGATCTCAACAAATTAGCTAATGTATGAGTAAATGCAAATATCTTTGCTTGAAATCAAAGCCATTTAAATCATAGAATCTATCATTTTTTTCATCATTAGTAGTCACAACAACTTCAAATATCAGATGTGGAACTACAAATATTCTTCCTTCCTGTACTGTCACCTTGCTATACCTCCAGAATATTTTATTTTCTAACTTTGTGCTTTTGTTTGCTTCATTCCCCACATGGATTTCCCTCAATCTACTTACTTACTTTTTATTTATTTATTTATTTATTTATTTATTTATTTATTTATTTATAGAAGTTGTGGATTTACCAAACAATCATGCATAAAATAGAGGATTAACATACTCAATCCCACCACCAATTTGCATTGATGCTTAATATTTGTTATAATTGAAGATATCATATTTTTATAATTATATTATTAATTAAATTCCATGGTTTAACTTAGGGGTCATCATGTAGTACAGTTCCATGGATTTTTAAAAATGTTTTTCTGTTACCATATATACAGTCTAACATTTCCCTTTTTAATCATATTCAGATAAATA
This sequence comes from Tolypeutes matacus, assembly GCA_026826555.1. Classification (NCBI taxonomy): domain Eukaryota; kingdom Metazoa; phylum Chordata; class Mammalia; order Cingulata; family Chlamyphoridae; genus Tolypeutes; species Tolypeutes matacus. The sequence goes on from JAKSZT010054512.1 coordinate 3,443,733, forward strand.
TTTCAGTGTTACAGCTCTGTTGATGCTCAGGGCAAAGATTCAAGTCTCTTGGGCATACAATTACTAACTCCAGCACTAACTATAGGTTCAAATAGAAGGGAAAGAAGAAGCATATGTAGAGAACCACTACTAAGTCCAGCTCTGTCACACTCAGAAGCACAAACTCAAAAGTAGGGCCCACTGGCAAGGTGCCAAACTCTGGACATATCTGCCATGATTGTGGGAACTAGGTGTCTCCAGAGCCCTCAGGAGCCCCACAAGTAGGGGTAGTATCTACTTTGGCAGTCTATGTGGTCCTTTTGAGATATGCATAAGTGTTACCTCTGGGATGACCTCCCGACTCGCTTTGAAGTCCCTTAGCCATATACTCATTTGTCTATACCTTCTACCCTTTTGTTCAAGGTCTTGTATTACTAGTTGAAGCTTGGTAGTAATCCCTCAGTGCCAGGGAAGCTCATCCCTGGGAGTTATGTCCCATGCTGTGGGAAGATAATGCATTTATATGCTGAGTTTGGCTTTGAGAGAGTCCACATTTGAGCAACAAGGAGGCTTTCAGGAGGTAACTCTTAGGCACCCTACAACACTAGGCTAAGTTGTATTTTCAAGAGCAAAGGTTCAAAAGCATAGTCATCAATATCAAGAGCCCATCAATGGACCATCCTTCTTCACTAGTCATTGCCCCTGTACTTGAGGGATTGTTGCTGTTCTCCTAGAGAATGTGACAGAGCTAACCAGGATGGGAATTCAATACTCTTTCGATTATTGTGTGAATCTATACCCACTGTGATAATGCCCCATGAACATTTGGACACATCTATATACCTTATATGTATGCCCAGGTGAACTTCCACCCATGTATCCCTCATCACTGACCATCACACCAATGACCATCCCCTGCCACAGTTGAAACCTTTCTGTGGTCCAAAACTTCTTAAAAAATGAAGCCAAGAATATCACCAAATACAATTAATATAAAAATGAAATAATAATGATAGGTTTAAACATAAGACATGAAATACATTATAATTTAGAAAATTTAAACTAAATTAAAATTTTAAAATTGGGGTATTAAAAAATAATGAGAAATATTTTTTTAAAAAAAAACTTTGATGTTTTACATTCATCACTGTAATATCTGTTATCCTGTATGTTTAGTGACATTTTCTTCTATTTCTTCCCCAGAGTCTTGTTTTTTTTCATTTTGTCTTCAAAGAAGTTTTAGGTCACAGTAAGGTCACATACAGAATATAGGGGCCTGCCATATACCTAACATCCTCCCCCTTCTCTTGCTTCCCATATTAATAACCTTTTTATGTGTGCATGGTACATTTCTTACAATTGATGTACAAGAATTGAAAAATTGCTACTATGATCAATGATTTACATTATAGTTTACATTTTAGACCATAGACTTTTATAATTTTTGCTGAAATTTAACATGGTCTGTATCCAACATTGCAAGATCATGCAGAACACTTTCATTGCCCCATAAATACCCCCTCATCCATCTATTCTATTCCTCTCTCACCCTCCCCTTGAGGCCCATGTTGACCACCAGGCTTCACTCCTTGAAGAACAAGATTCACAGTTACTTGCAACAACACTGGGCACTTGACACACTGATCAGTCCTCCCCTCTTAGAAACTGCCCATGCTTTCATGAGACACACACCCCTCCGTTTGAGAACATATTGGGCCTCCCCAGGATAGGAGTCCAACTTCTTCCCACTCATTGCGTGGGTCTCCATCCACTGATACAACACAATGTGGCAAAATGATCACTTGCACATTCTCTAGAGGACTGGCTTGAATGCCTCCCCATCCAACACCCTAAACCTGAAACCCTTCCTAGTCATATAGCCAAAAGAGCTTTCCCAACATTGGAATTTTAACCACATACCCACAAATCCACTGTGTTCACCTGCTTCCTTCCCCAACCCTTCTTCCAGTTCCATGGACCATCCAACCCACTCTCCACACCCAACACTCCTGTCAAAAATGCACTGCCAAATGCAATAGTATCACCACACCCCTGTCATATACCTTCACTGCACAACTACTCACTTCCACCTTATCATATATTTTGCCCATATGTGTGTTGGCTTACAACGTTCTTCTCCCTTTCTATTTCTTCTGTACCAATATTCCAAGCTCTAGCTCTCTGAGTCTGCTCAATTTGCTTAATTCATATCAGAGTGGTCATGTAATATTTGTCCTTCAATGTCTGCCTTGCTTAACTCAACATAAGGTCCTCAAGATCCATCCAAGTTACTCTGTGTTTTAGTACTGTATTCCTTCTTACAACTGAGTAATATTCCACTGTATGTATATACCACATTTTGTTTATCCATTCATCTGTTGGTGAACATTTGGGTTTATTCCAACATTTGGTAATAGGGAATAAAGCCACTATGAACATTGATGCTCATATATCTGTTCATGTCCTTGTTTTCAATTCTTCTGGGTGTATACCCAGCAGTGGAATTGTTTGATCATTTGGCAGATCTATAGTTAGTTTTTTTGGGAACCACCAAAATGACCTCTACAATGGCTGGACCATTCTACATTCTCACCAGCAGTGGAGGAAGGTTTTCCTTCCTCCACATCCTCTCCAATACTTGTAGTCCTCTGGTTTTTTAATATCCACAAGTCTAATGGGTGTAAGATGGTATCTCATTGTAGTTTTGATTTGCATTTCTCTATTAGCTAGTGATGTTGAGCATCTTTTCACATGCTTTTTAGCCATTTGTATTTCTTCTTTGGATAAATGTCTGTTCAAATCACTTGCCCATTTTTAAATGGTTTTTTTGTCTTTTTATTTTTGAGATAAAAGATTTCTTTATATATGCTAGATATTAGGCTCCTATCAGATATATGATTTCCTAGTATTTTCTACCATTGTGAAAGCTATCTTTCACTTTCTTGACAAACTTCTTTGAGGTGCAAAAATTTTTAATTTTGAAAAGGTCCCATTTATTTATTTTTCTTTTGCTGCTTGTGCTTTGGGTGTGAAGTTCATGAAACCATTTCCTATTACAAGGTCCTGTAGGTGCTTCCCTACATTATCTTCCAAGGTCTTTATGGTCCTGGCTCTTATATTTAGATCTTTGATCCATATTGAGTTGATTTGTGTATAAGGTGCAAGATGGTGTTCCTCTCTCATTCTTTTGGGTATGGATATCCAGTTCTCCAAGCACCATTTGTTGAAGAGGCCATTCTGTAAAGTTGAGTGGGCTTGGTGGCCTTGTCAAATATCAGATGACTGTATATGCATGAATCTATATTAGAACTTTCAATTCAGTTCCATTGGTCAGCATGTCTATCTTTGTGCAAATACCATGCAGTTTTGACCAGTGTAGCTTTGAAGTATGTTTTAAAGTCAGGTAGTATGAGACCTCTGATTTCATTTTTCCTTTTCAATATATCTTTGGCTATTCAGGGCTTCTTGCCCTTCCAAATAATTTCATAGTTAGTTTTTCTAATTCAGTAAAAAATGCTGTGTTGATTTTTATTAGAATTGCATTAAATCTCTAGAACACTTTCAGTAGGATAAACATCTTTATCATGCTTGATCTTTCTATCCATGAACAGGAAGTATCTCTTCAGTTTATTTAAGTCTCCTTTGATTTCCTTTAATAATGTTGTGTAGTTTTCTGTGTATAAGTCATTCACATCTTTGGTTAAATTTATTCCTAAATATTTTATTCTTTTAGTTGCTGTTGTAAATTGGATTTTTTTCCTTGATTTCATCCTCAGGTTGCTCATTATTCTTGCACAGAAATGCTACTGATTTTTCTTCATTGATCTTATAACCTGCGACTTTATTGAACTCATTTGTAAGCTCTAGAAGCTTTGTTGTAGATTTCTCAGGACTTTTTATGTATAGTATCATGCCATCTGCAAATAGTGAAATTTTGACTTCTTCTTTTCCAATTTCGATAACCTTTATATCTTTTTCTTGCCTAAGTGCTTGAGGAAGTACTTCTAAAACAATGTTCAATAGGAGCCATGATAGTGGTCATCCTGTTTTGTTCCCAAACTTAGAGGAAAAGCTTTTAAGATTTTACCATTGAATATGTTGTTAATGGTGTATTTTTCATATATACCCTTTATCATGTTGAGGAATTTTCCTTCTATTCCTATCCTTTCCAGTGTTTTTATCAGGAAAGGGTGCTGTATTTTGTCGAATGTTTTATGCATCTATACAGATGATCATGTGATTTTTTTCTTTTGATCTGTTTATGTGGTGTATTATGTTCATTGATTTTCTTATGTTAAACCATCCTTGCATACCTGGGATGAAACCCACTTGATCATGGTGTATCATTCGTTTGATGTGTTGTTGGATATGATTAGCAAGTATTTTGTTGAGGATTCTAGCATCTAGGTTCATTAGAGAGATTGGTCTGTAATATTCCTTTCTTGGTGCATCTTTCTTTGGCTTTGGTATTAGGGTAATATCAGCATCATAGAATGAGTTAAGCAATGTTCCTTCTACTTCTATTTTTCAGAAGAGTTTAAGTAAGATTGGTGTTATTTGTTTCTAGAATGTTTGGTAGAATTCACTTGTGGAGCTCTCTGGTCCTGGGCTCTTCTTGGTTTGGAAGCTTTTGATGACAAATTCAATCTTGATACTTGTGATTGGTCTGATGTGTTCATCAATTTCTTTTTTTGTCAATGTAGGCTGCTTGTGTGTTTCTAGGAATTTGTCCATTTCCTCTAAATTATCATTCTTGTTGGCATATAATTTTTCAAAGTATCCTATTATGATACTCTTTATTTCTGTGGGTCAGTGATGATATCCCCTTCCTCATTTCTTATTTTGTGTATTTGCATCTTTTCTCTTTTTTTCTTTGTTAGTCTAGCTAAGGGTTTATAAATTTTTTTATCTTCTTGAAGAATCAGCTTTTGGTTTTGCTCATTTTTTCTAGTGCTTCCTTATTTTCTGTTTCATTTAGTTCCTCTCTATTCTTTTTTATTTCCTTCTTTCTACTTCCTTTGGGGTTAATTTGTTGTTCTTTTTCTAATTCTTCTATGTGTGCAGTTAGGTCTTTTATTTTAGCTCTTTCTTCTTTTTTCATATATGCATTATGGCTATGAATTCCCCTCTCAGTACAGCTTTTGCTGCATCCCATAGGTTTTGCTATGTTGTGTTATCATTTCCATTCATTTCAAGGTAGTTACTGATTTCTTTTGTAATTTCCTACTTGACCCACTGTTTGTTTAACTTGCTTATCTTGGAGCCTAACCTGGTTCTCTTGCCCTTATCGATTTATAGCTTCATTCTTTTGTGGTCAGAGAAATTAGTTTGTGTAATTTTAACCTTCCTGAATTCATTGAGAGTTGTTCTGTGGCCTAGCATGTGGTCTATATTGTATAATGATCCATTTGCACTTGAGAAGAAATTATATCCTGCTGTAAATACTGAATTTTAATACTTCATCGAATATGACATTTCTAAACATTTTTCCTATAGTGTAAATTGTCTTTTTTCTTACAAGGTAATATATTTTGAGCAAAAAAAATTTTAATTTTAATTAAGTCCCTTTTACCTATTTTTCTTTCTGTTGCTTATGCTTTAGGTATAAAGTTTAAGAAACCATTGCCTAACACAAGGTCCTGAACATCTTTCTCTATGTTTTCTTCCAGTAGTATAATATTTCTACCTCTTATATGTAGGTCTTTGAAACATTTTGAGTTGATTTATGTGTATGTTATAAAATAGAGGTCCTCCTTTTTTTGCAAATGGAGATCCAGTTTGCCCAGCACCGTTTGTTGAAGAGACAATTCTTTCCTAATTGAGTGGTCTTTGCCACCTTATTAAAAGTCACTTGACCATATATGTGAGAGGTGTTTTCTGAGCACTCAATTCTTTCATTCGTCTATATGCCTGCCCTTATGTCAGTACCATTTTGTGTTGATCACTGTGGCTTTGTAATAAGTTTTAAGAGTGGGTAGTGTGAGTCGTCCAACTTCATTCTTCTTTTTCAAGATGACTTTAGTTATCTGGGGCCCGTTACATGTCCATATAACTTGTATTATTGGGTTTTCATTTCCCCAATGAAGTTTATTGGAATTTTGGTTGGAATTGCATTGAATCTATAAATTGCTTTGGGAATATTGACATTTTAAAGATATTTATTCTTCCAATCCATGAAAATGGAATATGCTTCCATTTATTTAGGTCTTCTGTAATTTTTAACAATGTTTTGCAGATTTCTGTGTACAAATACTTTAAAATCCTTGGTTAGATTTATTCCTAGGTATTTGATTCTGTCAGTTGCTAATGTGTATGGATTTTTTTCTTGATTTCTTCTTCTAACTTTCCATTGATTATTTATAGAAATATTACTGATATTTGAATGTTGATATTGTAGTCTACCACATTGCTGAATTCTTTTATTAGTTCTGGTAGCTTTGTTTTGGAATTGTCAGGATTTTTTGTATATAGGATATCATCTGCAAAAAGGGAAAGGTTTAGTTCTTCTTTTCTGTCCTGAGTATGGCAATGACCTGTGCAAAGCAACAGCTTTCTGCTGAACTGATATTGATAAGTCATACCATAGAAAGACTCAGACAAGTCCATCTTGGTGTGTAATGATCATTTATTTAGGGGGCTTATGTGGCTTCCTCACCATCTGTGGCAGGAGGGTGAGATGGTTCCAAGTCTAGCTGTGGCTTAGTCTTCATTTTCAGCAGCAGGAGGAGAGACAGTGCTTCTCAAGCTTGACATCCACACTTACCACTAGAGGAGAGGGTTCTATTATGTGGCATGTCTACCTGCAGCTGTGGGGAGGAGCTGCTTTCCAAGGAATGCAGTGAATTGCTCATGAACCAAAAGGACAATAATTATAGGAATCAGATACTAAAGAAAAGATGTTTTCAGCAAGGCAGGGAAGGTTTATTGATATAGGGGTGATGAGGGGGTTTGGGAAAAACAGATGTCATGGCCATCTTCCAGAGAAACAGGTTAAGCTAGTATTAGATCTGCTGATCCAACTGTTGAGCAGACACCAGTTTACAACCAGTTCCTGGGTTTTTTTTTTGTTGTTGTTGCTGTTGTTGTTTTTTACCTACTCAGGAATGCTGCTGCAATTTGGGGAGAAAAGAACGAAGGGTTGGGGAAGAAAATGTCAAGTCATATATGTTACAATCCACCCTCTCCTACAACTCTTACAATCTTTCCACCACCTCTCCTGCACGAAGCCCTGAGCATGGAGTGGGGTGTTTATAAATAGTGGTACTGTGATATTGAAATGCAGCAATTTGAATCCAACCTCAATTTTGATTTGGCAAGCACTAGGGTCTTCCCTGAAGTAATCCTATCCTCCATAACCTAACATTAAAATAGTTTTAGTTGATTAGTTGATAAACAAAAGTGCCTGATTTGTTTTGAAGAGAACATGAAGCCTGAAAATGTAAATGAAATTTGAGACTTAAAGAATAATTATGATTACAAAATCATTATATAGATACCTTTATATTATATAATAGCAAAAGGTTTATATTTAAAATTGCCGAAACTGGCTGTATTTAACCTAGTCCTGCTTTGTGATTGTCATTCTAAACAAGTCTCACCCCTGTTTATGGTTACTCAAGACTAGCCTCTCCCTTGTGTATACTTACTATTGTGATGATAAGTCTAGATTTAACTTACCTTTGTTTATGGTTGTTTCAGAACTAGACTCACCTTTGTGTATACTTGCCATTTTGATGGTAATCATTCCACCCTTTTGTTTTATGTCTATGTGGAAAACCTCTATTCTGTATTTTCCTGTCCCAGAAACTTGATCTCTGATAATGACTGTAACTTTGTAACTTATATTGGTTTGGTACCCTCCCCACCATGTTCAACCCTTTAAGGTTTATGAATGAAAGAACCTGTGTCCAGCTCTATTCAAATTATTTATTAGCAAACTGATGATATAAAATATTATAATTTCTGCCATTCAGAGAGTCTGATCTGAGATTGCGCATCTCCAGTCTTATACCGAGGAATAAATCCTTTTTCCTTCTTAGCCTAGTTTGGTGTGTCTGTCTATTCTGTCATGCTAAGTGAATGAACCCAGCCAAAGAGCACCCCAGTCCCTCTTTCATTTGACACACAATGCGGCATGGGCACCCTTTTGTGAACTATTCTGCTTGGTGGACTCTTGGACTCCCTGGGTAAGGCATTCATTAACCCCAGATCTGCAGCAGCCAGAGTATTTCATTCTGATAGTTGGATGGGAATTTCTTGTTTTGGGTGTCCAGGATACCTAAAGGCAGTGTGCTATAAAGGAAAAGAGGTTTGGTTCTTTATGTTGTAGGTGTATGTTTTTGTTATTCTCAGTATGCTCAGCAGCATATTATTTCCTGTCAAAACTTTAAGTGATATTTGTTATGCCTTTTTTGAGAGGCTTGGTTTTTGGAATAGGGAGGGGAGAAGCCCCTGGTGTAAGGAAGTGTTACTAGCTTGGTGGTCTAAGTCTTGGTTTCTGTACTTGTTAACTAGAATGTGAAATAACCAGCATTTGGAAGAGAACGGAAAAAGCAACCTACTGGGCTGCATCATTAAACATTAGAAACTATTTGGATATGGAACTATCACTAAAAAGTAAATGACCCACCTTTGTAAGGAAGTCTGGCCTCAATATGCATTAGAAGCTGAGCAGAAATGGCCAGCAAAAGGATCTTTAGAGTACAATACTATTCTACCATTAGATCAATTCTGTGGAAGTTTAAATAATGGGATGAAATTCCTTACGTCCAATGCTTTATGGCATTAACCAAATTTGAAAAACTTCAGAGAGATTGTTTTTATATATGGTATACCACCAATCGGTCAAGTCCTGGGTTCCAGCACACTAGTATTATCATAAAAGATGACTTGCTGCCCTAGGCAGCTAAGGAATTAATCAACCATCTGTATAATAGCCAGAGTTAAATAATTGCAAAGACAAGGGGAATAGAAACCAGAAAAAAAAACCCTCCCAGATTCTAACTTAACTGAGGATTTAGATACCATTATGGTCTGAAGTACCTTGAGAATTGAGAAAGCCACTGCTATATCTCTCACAGCTCCACATCAGGGAGATGAAAACACATCTATACTGCTGATTTAGTGTTTAACTTCATTTCAACTGCACAAGAATTCCTAACTGGTTGCTGGTTACTGAAATTCTTTAAAATGGGAAATTCTAATCGTACTAGCATTCTTAAATGTAGCCCTTTGGGTTGTATTTTGAAAGACTGGAAAATCTTAGACACAAACTTTTGAAAAAAGCAGGAGATAGATGTTCCTGTAACAAAGGTCAAACTCAATATAACCTAGAATCAGTAAGAAAATGGCTTTTTTGAAAAGAATCCTGTATCTCAGTTCAGCCAGGATAGCTCTCTAAAATCAGCATCCTAGCAGGCAAAAATTCTACTTCTCTTGGAAACACTTTCAGGTTAAAAAACTTAATTGTTCCAAGGTGTAACTGAAATCTAAGTGAATCAATGTAGAAACTAAAGTCTCTTAGCTTTCCTTAAGTCCCTCAAATTTTCTCTAAGTTCAGAAAAGCCTGGTGCTACTTGAACCACTAGGGAACAAGGTCAATTAGAGAAGGGTTTGAACAAAGGTAAGACCCCTTTGCCTACCCATCAAAGGATGGGAGATATTCTTAAAAAATTATAAAGCCCCAAGGACAGCTGGACAGTAACCAACAGAGGCCTGGAATGATGGGGGCACCAGGGAGCAGGGATCTTAACTACAAGGTTAAAACTAAATATTTAAAGCATAGATTCCTAAATGTACATTCCTTGCTAAAAGAACATGTTAAGCAATAATACCCAGTTAACTTTTTCTCATATATATAACTGTTTCCAAGAATGAACTTTCATATTACAGGCAGCACTAATCACAGGGCAGATGTTAAAAGCAATAACAACCAAAGAAGTAGAATGATAGAGAGCCTGGAGACAACCATACCAAAGGAGTGAGAATTATGAAACAAATTAGTGAGTTTTGTATTTCTGTTGGTGTGTCTAACTCTACTTGCAACTGTCGGTTTTCTGTTTGTTCGGTGTATATTTTTTTACTGCCAGATTTAAATATCAAATTAACAAATGAAAATTCTTAAAAGAGCTAGATTCAAATTGCTAACAATTAAATAAGCACTTATTTTTTTAAAATTTAATACATATTTAATATTTTAGTATTTTTATAGTGATAATTTGGACAGTTTAGGGCAATGTGGATATAGTAGTTTAATACAGTGTTGTTGACATCAAACAGAATTGACATAAACTTTATAGCAGAGGCAGGCTGGCTGGTTACAAAATCATTTTTCTTTTCTTCCAGACACATGACTAGAATATTTCTCATGCTCGTTTGCAATCAGGTTGGGCAAAGGGGCTGAGATCAAACCTATCTGCTGGGTGGTATACCAGGATGATATTGACTGTGGGCTATTCTTTCCATCACTGTATGTTTGTCCTGAGCAGCTTTATATAATTGCTTTCTTATATATGTTACTAAACAATCCTGGAGCCTAAATTAGAAAAACCAAACAGGATAAAAAAAGTCATAGAAATCTGACCAAAGAAAATATTTAAAGGGAAAAAAAAAACACCCTAAAAACTAAAATTTTGTCCTGAATTTATCCACAAGGTTTTTATAGCCTATTCAAACCACAGGGTCTTCTAGACTTGACAAAGTTTGAGTGGCACATTAAAGCCAGTTAGGAAACTATGGGGGGATGGGCTGGGTGTGAAAAGATGGAGGAGATGTGAATTTAGCTTAGAATTCTGTCTACTAGGCTTAGAAATTAAAAATGATAGGGACAAATGAGATATTACAAAATAAGAATTGTTGTGCATAGTTTGTCCTGTAATTCCCCAATTAAATTTTAACAGCTTTGACATAAGAGTAATTAATAATCCAAAGGCCAAATTTCAGTAAGTAAAGAAAAATCCTTGAAAGCTAGGAAAAAGGTTTATCTAAATTATGATTAAAAGAAATAAAACAATTATAATATATTCTCCATTGCCTGATATTAAGGCAGGTTAGTATAGGAAACCAGGGAAGGTGGCTAGTCTGAATAAAGCTGTAACAGCTGGTACCCTGCTGATAAGAGCATAGCCATGAGACTCTGTCTGAAAACCCACTGAGGGAAGACAGTTCTTTGAGAACAAGCTGTAAACTTTACAGCCAAAAAGCCTGCCAAGCAGGATCCTTGTCAAGGGGTCCTATTTGATACTCCCAGGCTCAAAAGAAATGTGGATAACTCCCAACAGAAAGGCCTCCCTATTGGTTTCCCGAAAGCTAACAGGTGAAGGTAGAAAGGCAACAAATCAGAAATGCAAACAGCTGAAATCCATTCTTAATGTGGTAAATGGGGAGGAGAAAGGGACTTAAAATGTCCTATCCCAGGGCTCCACATTGCATGTCTCACACTGTAGCATGCCCTATGTCTCAGTGTGTACTTTTCCTTTTTCTCATTTCTCAATAAACCCTTTTACTGGCCTCGTTAAACTGGCACATCTCTGAATTCTTTCTCATGATGGAACTAAGAACCTAGAAACCCAGAGCACTCCTGTAATATATTTGGTGAGCCAACCAAGAGACACAAAGTCAAGTAACATTCCCCAAACCCAGCAAAGACTAGTGAGTTTAGGCTTTTTATTTACAGCCTGTCTGTGATCTCTTTTGTCTTATTAATGAGGCCCCCTAGAATCCCACCCTTGGTAGTGCTCAAAGATTTGTTCTTTCCTCAGTTCCCTGGTGACCCTGAGATTCATGTTAATCTATTACTTCTGGGGCCTCTGATGCTGTTTGCTTACAAGCCACAGAAAAATCAGTCTCTAGCTTCATAATGTGCTTCTTAATGTCTGGTTTAACTGCAAAACTTGATATCTGGCAGTACTATAAAAGGAGCTTTATCTTATAGCCACTTCCAAAGACCTCTGCAAATGTAGGCTGAAAGAATAGTCCCTAGCAAGTTCTTTCTTATGGAGGAAGTCCAGCTTGGTAGCTTCAGTCTAGGAATATGACCCAGACATCTCCCAAGACCTCTAAGGCGCTGGAGACACCCAGTGAGCAGAACTCTTAATCCCAAGAACGTCAGGACAATGAACAGAGCTCCTGACGCCCGGGAGGCTGGGACAGTGAGAAATTTCTGTTTGGCCAAGGCTAGGAGTGGGATGCCACTAAGACTGATGAACACGTTTATCTCCCCTAGGACAATGGGCAGCTGCTCCAGCATTCCAGCAGCCTCCCCATTGGGGTGTCTTCTCAGGAATTGGGACAACCTGCCTACTGATGGTCTAAAAAGGAAGAGGCTAATCTTTCTTTGCCACACCACTTGGCCTCAACACAAATTCAAGGATAGCTAAGAGTGGCCTCTGAATGGGGCCCTGAATTCCAGTTAAAACTCCTTTGTTCAGGCAAATATGAGTGTTAGAGACCATGTGAACACATGTCTCCTCAAAGGAATGAGGAAATGCACTACTAAACAGGTTAATTATAATAAACTCAGGGAAATTACTCAGAAGACAGATGAAAACACAGCCTTATTTCAAAGAACGGTGGTAAAGGCAATAAAAATACCCTCTGGTGGGTCCTGAATCTGGAGAAGGAGAAATCCTCCTAGGTACACACTTTGCTTGCCAGTCTGACTTGTGTATCTATAGAAAACTGCAGAAACATTCCCTGGGTCCTTAATTCCATGAACTCCCTTTTAGAAATGGCCTTCATAGTTTTCATTAATTGAGACTGCATAGCCAGGGAGAAACAGGTAAAGAGGGGCAGGAAAGGGCCCAGGAACACCTTTTCACTGCCACTGTTAAAGGCACCCTGTCAACTCAGGGTCACCGAAATTCAGGCTCCATGTCAGCAAGAACCTGCTTCAAGTGTGGAGAGGTGAGCCACTGGAAACATAGCTGTCCAAAGCTGCCTCACTGCTAGGAACTGCCAGAGCCTTGCCCCAAGGAAGGACAGAAGGAGCTGAGGCCGAGTGGCACCCTGGTTGACAGTGTGATCCATCAACCAGGAGGAGCCTTGGTTGACCCTTGATGTGGCAGGTAAGATTCTTAATTTCTTAATTAACATGGGGGGCACTAAGCTGTTTAATTAGCCCTTGGTCCTGACTTGATACTCTGGAACTCTCTTGGCTCAGCCATGCCTAATAAGGGGAGTAAAAGGGGAATCAAGTTCTAGGCCATTCTCTTCCCTATAGAATAGGAAACCTCATAAGCCATCAATTAAGCAGCATCCTCTCAAGTAGGAAGCTGTTAAAGGGCTCTGGCCCATGATTAAAAAGTTCCTGCAGAATCGCCTCCTAGTTCCCTGCCAATCCACTTGCAACACTCCAAACCAACCAGCAAAAAATTCTGTAGGACTTTACCCCTGGAAAGAGGTAGTTAATGGGGAAGAGCTGCAGAGCAGTCCTGATTCATGTCCCATCAGTTGCAGGACTTCCTGATATCTGTCAGCTCCATGCTTAGCAGCTGCCTGGGGATTTCCTTGGAGGAGTGAAGCTGGAGGTTCCACTAGAGGTTTCTGCCATGGGCAGACACTGGGTGCTTTGTGTGAAGGTGATCCTAAAGTTGGGTATTTCCCTATGCTAAGTAATTGTGTAAAATTCTTTCTTTTGTTCTGATATTTGCTTACTTTAACTTTGTCAGTCTGCTTATGCTTAGGAGCTCATGAATCAGATTTGTGGCTCACCTCTTACAAATTAGATAATGCTGAAAGTTAACCTAAAATGAATTATTAATATTAATACTACCTTGCAATAGAATTGGATTTGTAAAAGAAATCACAGATGGAATTAGTTCAACTTCTGGAAACATGAAAAACTTGGCAACATTAATGTTACTAATAAAATAATTTTAGTTGCATAGTTAAGAAACAAAAGTGCCCAATTTTTTGTGAAGTGAAAACTTATTAGAAACTGCAACTAATAGTTAATACAAGATCATTATATATATGCCTTTACATTATAAAACAGCAAAAGGGTAATATCTGAAATTATTGAAAGTGGCTGGATTTATCCTAGACCTACTAATGAGATAATTCTAAATTCAGTTTATCTTTGTTTATGGTTCCTGCAATTCTAGCTTCACACTTGTGTGTGTCTGCTATTGTGATGGTAATCTTAAACTGAACTTTCCTTTGCTTATGGTTATTTCAGAACTAACCTTGGCCTTATTCTTCTTATTGTGATGGTAATTCTCAATTGAGCTTACTTTTGTTTATGGTTGTTTCAGGAATGGCCTCACCACTGTAGTGGCAACAACTCTTTTCTCCCCTGTTTGAAACCATGGAAACTTCTGCTCCCCATGGCTTACAGGAAAGTGAATTTGAGACACCCTTGTCTCCTGTCCTTTCACTGGTGTTAAAAACCCTGCTTTCTCTCCTAACTCTCCAGATGTGGACTCCAATTTACCTATTCTGGGCAAGAGCCCATAAGGACCCCACAAACTTTGAGGAGATAAATCCTTGGTGGAATCCTCGACCATCAGGGTTGGATGTCCACTTTTCCAGTCCAGCAGCCCCGTGAGTACTGTTATCTCTGAGGACTGAGGAGTGGAGGCCCTCCCACTTTGAGCATCAAGGATCCTGAAAGAAGCAGGTCATGAGAGTAACCAGTTTCCCATGAGATTTGGTGAGTATATACTGGAATTGGTGTTGCTCATATGAGGTCTGTCAAAGTCAAAATGGGAAATGAGCAGAGCTCTGAAGTAAAGAAAAATGCTTTAGATTGTATTTTAAAGCATTGGGGACAATTTGGTTATAAGTCAATAACTAAAAAGAAGCTGCACAGTCACAGTGCAGGTTAGAATAATCAGAAACAGCCTTCAGAGAGACCTTTTGAATATAATGTTATTTTACAGGTAAACTTATTTTGTAAGAGAAAGAAAATTATAAGTAACATTAGTGAGTTGTGTGTTTTTGTGTCTAACTCTCTAAATTTGTGTCTATTTGTTCGGTATATATTTTCATACAATGGGATGGTAATATCAAATTAACAAATGAAAATTCTTAAGACAGCTTTATTCAAATTGTTAAAATTAAGTTAGCACTTATGTGTGCAAATGAATATTCCTGGAATACAAATTAGAGAGGCTAAGCAGGATGGAAAGGTTATATAGAAATCTTAATATGGAAACTATTGGGAGATGAGAAAGTTTTTCCTAGGCTTTTTGACCTCTGACTGCCCCCTCAGGGCCTTCTCTTTAAGAGAGCTGTGGGGGAAGGGTTAGGTGTGACAAGATAGGGAAATGTAAGTGTAAATCAAAACTCTGCCTACTAGACCAAGGAATTAAGAATCATAGTTTGTCCTGTAAATTCCCCAATTTAAACCTTTTAACAGCCTTTTAAAAAGCATATTTAGTAACACAAATACCAAATTTCAATAAGTAAAGGAAAAGTCCTTGAAAGCTATAGAAAGATTTTTCTAAATTATTATTTTAAAAAATTAAACAATTATAATATATTCCAGAACCTGGCAATCAGTATGCTTTTAAGGTTATTCACATTTTAAAAATGTTATTTTAAAAAGCGGTTTTAGCTTCCTGTGGAGGAAGGAAAAGAACATTTCTTGAATCAACTATAATTGCTTCAATTTTATTTGCCTTTGGTGTAATCTCCCTAGGCTTATAGGATAATAATAAAATATATATTTATTAAATTCTTAATATGAAGAAAATTTTAAGTTTTGTGTTTAATAAAATTTAGTTAAAGAAAAATGTATATCTATGCAAAAGTGAAATGACTAGATTTCACAAAACAGATTAAAGGATGTAAGGCAAAACTTAAATGGATAAAAGTAAATTTCATCAGTTGCTGAGATCCCTTCTTAATATGGCAAAAGGGGAGGAGGAAGGCCTTAAAAAAGCCTATCCCAGGTCCCCACATTGCATGTCTCACCCTGTAGCATGCCTGCACCTTTGTCTCAGGTGTGTACTTATCCTTTCTCTCATTTCTCAATAAACCCCTTTACTGGCCTCATTAAACATGCACATCTCTGAATTCTTTCTTGTGATAAAACCAAGAATCTAGAAACCCAGAGAGCTCCTATAACAATAGAATGCTTTTGAGGTTATTTATAATTTAATATATTATGAAAACAAAGAGGTATTAACCTATGGAAGAAAAGAAATAAATAAAATTTCTTATATAAATTATCATTATTTAGATTTTATTCTACTCAGTTGTAATCTCCCTAAGCTTATACAGAAACTAATAAAATAAGGTAGCATTTAGTCTGTTAAATCTTTAACATGATGAAAATTGAGAGTTTTTAACTAATGAAATTATTATATTTAGAAACATCTTTTAAAAAGATTTGTCAAAAGTGAAATAACTAGTTTTTCACAGAAGAGAATGAGGAGTATAAGATGAGAATTAAATAGATATGGAAAGAAGTAGGTTTCTGAAAGCTTGTTTAAGGGAGTGTATTTCATCCTAAGATAAGATGGCTGTTTTTCATAAAATCAGGGTAGAAATATGTAGGACAAGACTTAAATGGATATGGAAAGTAGTAGAAGCATTAGTGGAAGTAAATTTTGCTTGTTGCTGACTGTAATTCAATAAGCTTATTTAAAAGTGAAATTTGTCTTGAAGTAAAGTAACTAGTCTATGTGGTTATGGATGGTTTCGGGAATTTTGTAAAAGGATTTTCTAAATGGAAATATTACAATGTTAATGACTGATTCTAGGAAATTATTATTAAGTAGAAATCGAGGAGCTGATATTAAGAACAAAAATAACTAGAGCAGAAAAACCTGTCAGATTCCACCTAAATCTTTTATAATCTATGATAACTAGGCATGTCAGCCTTACCATATCCTTAATCATTTTCTAAATCCTGAGATGCTTTACTCTTTGTGTATAACCTAATAGCTCCTCCCACATTGTTCTTCTGTTTTAGGATGCTTTTGGGTATTTGGGTGCACTTTCACTTCCAAATAAATTTGGTAATTGCCTTTTATATTTCTGTAAAATAAGCTATTGGAATTTTGATGGGTATTGCATTGAATCTATAAATCAGTTTTGGTGGGATTGACATCTTCATGATATTTAGTCTTCTAATACATGAACACAGAATGTCTTTCCATTTATTTAGGCATTTATTTAGGACTTCTTTGATTACTTAGCATTGTTTTGTAGTTTTGTGAATATAGGTCTTGTACATCTTTGGTTAAATTGATTCATAGATATTTGAGTTTTTTTGTTACTATTTTAAATGGGATTTTTTTCCTGATTTCCTCCTTGTATTGTTCAATGCTAGTGTACAGAAACATACTGATTTTTGCATGTTGATCTTGTATCCTGCCACTTTGCTGAACTCAATTATTAGTTCAAGTAACTTTGTCATAGACATTTTGGAATTTTCCAAATATAGGATCATGTCATCTGTGAGTAGTGAGTTTTACTTCCTCTTTTTCTATTTGGATGACTTTATTCCTGTCTAATTACTCAAGCTGGAACTTCTAGCAATATGTTGAGGGAAAAACTGGAGATTGGGGGAGAAAATATTGCATATTCAAATAGGATGCCCTTATTTCTTATTTTTGCCTAATTGCTTTGGTGAGATCTTGCAACACAATGTAGAATAACAATGGTGACAGTGCGCATACTTGTGTTCTTCCTGATCATAGAGGGAAAGCTTTCAGTCTTTTACCATTAAATAGGACATTAGCTGTGGGCTTTTGCTATATGTTTTTTATCATGTTGATGAAGTTTTTTTTTTATTCCAAATGTTCTAAGGGTTTTTATCAAGAAGAGTGCTGTATTTTGTCAAATGCCATTTCTGAGTCAAAAGAGATAATCATGTGTTTTTTGCCCTTCATTCTGTCATATGGTTTGTTTCAGTAATTGATTAAAAAATTTTTTTTAAATATATTTTTTAAAATGCTTACATTGCACAAATAATACACAAAAATATAGGGATTCCCATATGCCCTGCTCTGCAAACCTCTGATACCCTACCATATAAACATCCTTCATTAGTGTCACACATTCATTGAAACTGATAAATGCATCCTGGGGCATTGCCATTGAGCATGGACCATAGTTCACATTGCTTGCAATTATAGGCTCTCTCATTTCCTTGGTATGGTGGTTGTCACTCCTCACCACCTTGTTAGTTGTCCTGGGTGAGTCCAATGCACTGGAGTGTAGATAATGCAACTCTGCTGAGGCTCAGGGCACAGCTGGCACATGGACAGCCCAAAAATTCAACTCTCTTGGACATACACCTACCAAATTCCAGCACAAAGTATATGTTCAAATAGAAGGGACAGATGAGCCATGTGTAGGGAAGGCATAACTGAGTCCAATTTGATCACCCTCAGGAGCACAAACTCCAAAGTAGGGCCCACTGGCAAGGCACCAAACTCCAGAGCTATCTTCCCTGACCATAGGACCTGGGTGTCTCCAGAGCCCTCAGTAGCCCCACTATTTGTGGTAGTATCCACTTAGGCAATCTATGAGATCCTGCTGAAATGTGTATAAGTGGTACCTCTGGGATGACCTCCCAACTCACTTTGAAGTCTCTTAGCCATATAAACTCATTTGTATTTACATTTTCCCCATTTTATTCAAGGTCTTTTTCTAGTTGCATTGCTAGTTGGTGCTTGGTAGTAATCCCATGGATCCAGGGAGGCTCATCCCCGGAGTCATGTCCCATGCTGTGGGGAAGTAATGCATTTACATGCTGAGTTTGGCTTAGAAAGAAGGCATATTTGAGCAAAAAGGAGGCTTTCAGGAGGTAACTCATAGGCACACCACAATACTAAGCTAAGTTTCAATTTTGAGAGCAAAGGCTCACAAGCATAGTCATCAATATAAAGGGCCCATCAACGGACCATCCTCCTTCACCAGTCATTGCCCCTCCACTTGGGGAACAGTTGCTGCTACATTAGAGAATGTGACAGAGCTCTCCAGGATGGGAGTTCAATATTCTCTCGGTTATTGTGTGATTCTCTACCCACTGTGGCAATGCCCCATGAACACTTGAACACATTTGTATACCTTATATGTATGTCCAGGTGAACTTCTTCCCATATATCCCCCGTTACTGACACCCCACACCAATGATCCTCCCGTGCCCCAGTTGTAACTCCTCTGTGATCTAAAGTTTTTTAAAAAATGAAGCCAACAAAATAGCCAAATACAATTAATAGGGAAATGAAATAATAATGTTAGATTTAAATATAAGAAGAAAAAATACATAAAAATTAAAAGAAACTAAAACTAAAATTAAATTAAAAATTGGGATATTACAAATTTATGAAAAATATTTAAAATTTTTTTGACATTTAGCCTTTCATCACTGTAATATCTGTTGTCCTGTATGTACAATGTTATTTTCTTCCATTTATTCCCTTATTATCCAGTGTCTTACTTCTTTTCATTTTGTTGTCAAAGAAATTTGAGGTCACAGTAAAGTCATATACAGAATGCAGGGACTCCCATATATCCAATATCCTCCCCCTTTCTCCTTTCCCATATTAATATGTTTTTATATATGGATGGTACATTTGTTACAACTTATATACAAATAGTGAAACATAGCTACTAACCATGGTCAATGGTTTACATTATAGTTTACATTTCAGACCATACACTTTCATAAATTTTGGTATTTAACATGGCTTGTGTCCATCATTGCAAGATCATATAGAACACTTCCATTTCCCACTAAATACCTCCTGTTCCATCTATTCTATTCCTCCTTCTACCTCCCCTTGAGGCCCACGACAACCATCAGGCTTCATTCCTTATCTGACAAGATTCATAGTTACTTGCAACAACAGTGAGGTCTTGACACAGTGGTTTTTCCTCCCCCATTATGATTCACTCATGCTCTCGAGAGAGACTCCTGCCTCTCTGCTTGAGAACATATCTGCCCACCCCAGCATGGGAGTCTAGTTCCTTTCCACTCATTATGTGGGTCTCCACCCACTGACACAATACACTATGACAAAATGATCACTCACATGCTCCCTAGAAGCCTGCCCCAGGTGTTCCTGTCCTGAATGCCCTGCCATTCAACACCCTAAACTGCTAAACCTTCCTTGTCATATTGCCTTAAGAAGTTTCCCAATTTTGTACTTTCAACCACATATCTGCCAATCCCCAGTGTTCTGCTGGTCCCTCCCCCAGTCCTCCTTCCAGTTCCATGGACCATCCAACACACCCACTCTGCTCTATCCAACTGTCAAACTTGCACCACCCAACCCAATAGTATCACTACCCTCCTGTCATATCCCTTCAATGCCCAACTACACACTTCCACCTTATCATAGATTATGCCCATATGGGCATTGGCTCACAACCTTCTTCTCCCTTTCTATTTCCTGTAAACATATCTTCCATTCATCTGTTGATGGGCATTTGGGTTGATTCCAACTTTTGGCAATAGTGAATAATGCTGCTATGAACATTGGTGTGCATATATCTGTTTTTGTCCTTGCTTTCAGTTCTTATGGGTATATACTCAGTGGTGGAATTGCTGGATCATATGGCAGTTCTATAGTTAGTTTTTTGAGGAACTAACAAACTGTCCTCCACAATGGCTGGACTGTTCTACATTCCCATCAGCAGTGGATGAGGGTTCCCATTCCTCCACATCCTCTCCAACACTTGTAGTCCTCTGTTTTTTTAAGAGCCA
Source organism: Tolypeutes matacus (assembly GCA_026826555.1). Taxonomy (NCBI): domain Eukaryota; kingdom Metazoa; phylum Chordata; class Mammalia; order Cingulata; family Chlamyphoridae; genus Tolypeutes; species Tolypeutes matacus. The sequence goes on from JAKSZT010054512.1 coordinate 3,464,377, forward strand.
CCAGTCTAATGGGTTTAAGATGGTATCTCCTAGTTTTGATTTGCACTTCCCTAATAACTAGTGATGTTGAGTATCTTTTCATGTGCTTTTTAGCCATTTGTATTTCTTCCTTGGAGAAGTGTCTTTTCAAGTCATTTGCCCATTTTTTAAATAGGTTGTTTGTCTTTTCATTTTTGAAGTGTAGGATTTCTTTATATATGTTGGATATTAGGCTTTTATCAAATATATGGCTGGCAATATTTTCTCCCTTTTGTTAGGCTACCTTTCGCAAATTTTTAACCAAACTTGCATATCAGGGGTAAACCCACTTGCTCATGGTGCAGAATTCTTTTTAATACGCTGTTGCTTTTGATATGCTAGTATTTCATTGATGATTTTTGCATCTATATTCAAAATATAAATTGGTATGCAGTTTTCTTTCCTTTTGTTATATTTACTGACTTTTGGTATGAGGGTGATTTTGGCCTCACAGAATGAATTAGAGAGTGTTCCTTCCTGTGATGGTTAGGCCAATGTGTCAACTTGGCCAGGCCATTGTGGCCAGTTGTTTGGTCAGGAAGCACTGGGCTAATTGTAATACAAGGATATCTATGGGCTTTAGCCATCAGTGAATTTACTGCATAGATGACTGTTTATATCTACAATAACTAGGGAGATTGCCTTCAGCAATGAGTGACAAGTTATCCAATCAGTTGAATGCCTTAAAAGGGGAAGTGATTTCAGCATTCAGAGAAAATTTTCCAGCTCATCTTTGGACAGCCAGCATCTCATCTCCCAGAAACTCATCAAGAACCTTCATTGGACTTTCATCAGAGCCCCTGCTTTGCAGCCTGCCTGCAAAACCTGGACTTGTGTATCCTCACAGTCACATGAACGACACATAAAATCTCACACTATTTACATATATCTCCTGTTGATTTTGTTTTTCTAGAGAACCCTGACTAATACACCTCCTGATTAATTTTTGCAAGAATTTGAGCAGAATTGAGTTAAGTCTTCTTGGATTGTTTGGTAGTAATCCCCTATGAAATCATCTGGTCCTTGGCTTTTATTTGTTGGGAACTTTTGATGACAGATTCAATCTCTTTACTAAGAATTAGTTTATTGAGATAATCTATTTTTTATTGAGTGAATGGAGATACTTTGTGTGCTTTTAAGAATTTGCCTATTTCTTCTAAGTTATATAATTGGTGTGCAGTTCTTCATTGTATCCACTTATAGTCTTTTTTTTTTAATTTATTTTTATTGTGGGTAAAAATCAAAATTCTCACAATACATACAAACATTTGCAAAATGATATATAAATATATATGCATATATGTGTATTTGTTTACAAAAATGTTATTTATATATATATACATATATTTTAAGAGGTGCTTAGATTACCCAAAATATTACACGGAACCCACTGGGATCTCTTGTTCACATATGGTGATTCTAGCAATGCAAGAAATTATAACAATGAGGTGGAACCAGTGGCCACTTGACACTTTTGGGGTAGGGAGGGGATGAGCAGTTGAAATACAGGGGCTTCTTTGGGAGTTGGAGGTTATCACTTATAGTCTTTTATTAGTGGATTCAGTAGTGTATTAATCAGCCAAAGGAGTGCTGATGCAAAATACCAGAAATAAGTTTGTTTTTATAAAGGATATTTATTTGGGGTAGAATCTTACAGTTACTGGGCCATAAAGCACAAGTTCCTTCCCTCACCAAAGTCTGTTGCTACGTGTTGGAGCAAGGCAGCTGCCGACGTTTGCCAGGATACAGGCTTCTTGGGTTCCTCTCTTCCTGGGGCTCTGTTTCTCTCTGAGATTAGTTCCTCTGTTTCCTCCACAAGGTCAGCTGTAGACTATGAGGTTCTCTAGGCTTTGCCTCTCTGCACAAGGCCAGCTGTGAACTCTCAGGTGAATGGCTCATCTCTATCCTGGGGCCTTCTCTCCTTCCTCACCAGAACTCCAACATCAAAACTTCTACAACTCTGTACTTTGCCATAAATTTTATTTTTGATTCCCCACCCACCAAAGGGTGGGGCTCAATGCCCTACTGACATGGCCCAGTCAATGGCCTAATCATAACTTAATCATGCCCAGATTAACCGACCATTTTAAAAGCATAATCCAATATCTATTTTTGGAATTCAAAACTATATCTGAGGGTGGTGGGCCACACTTGTGGGAGATGTTTGTGTGGGATGTGGTGGGAGGTGTGGGAGGTGGGCAACATGGGAATCCCAGTGGGTTCTGTGTAATATTTTGGGTAATCTAAGCACCTCTTAAAATATATTTATATATATATATAAATAACATTTTTGTAAGCAAATGCACATATATGCATATATATTTATATATCATTTTGTAAATGTTGGTATGTATTGTGAAAATTTTGATTTTTACCCACAATAAAAAAAAAAGTAAAAAAAAAAAAAAAAAACACCTATATCAACTGCCAAACTGCTACACTCTGCCCTCTAAATTCCAAAAATACATTACAATATTCAAAAAACCTTAAATTAGTAACAATGCAAGTACAAAATCATATCATAATCATTTTAAAGAAATACAGTTCATCTTGAGGCAAAGTCCTTTCTAGCTGTAGACCTCTGAAACTTACAAAATCTTCTGCCAATACGCAATGGACAAAGAATAAACATTTTCATTACCATAAGGAGAAATTGGGAGGTTAAACATGAGTCATGGGTCCTCTACAGTTCAGTAAACCTGCAGGGCATCCTTCATTCAATTTCAAAGTCTGAAAGTCATTCTTAAGATAGTTTCTTCTCCTTGGGACCACATGAGAGCCCACACTTTCCACAGGCTTGCCCAATGGCCATTTTCTTGGTTCCACCCTCATCAAGCACCTGAGTGTCGACCAAGCTCTAGACCTCAACCTCCAAGAGTGTTGGGGTGATTGCCACACCTTAACCAATCTTTGGGTTAGAGTCTTAGCCCCCCTAGTACAATGAGGTGAAGACAACATTCCTCCTAACCTTTGTCATACAGGCTCAACCCTCTCAGAGCAGTGAGTTGACCACCTGGCCTTCACTAACCTTTGGCATACAGGCTCAACCCTTTCAGAGCAACAAGTTGACCATCTGGCCTTCCCTAATCCATGGGGGACAGGTCCACCCCTCTCAGACCTATGGGGTGCTGACCTTGAAGAATGTGCTTCACCCCCTCTGCACCCTGGGGTGGCAAAACTCTTCCAGAACACTGGGTGGGAACATCCCCCCTCTTCAACTGCTAGGGCAAACTCACCCTCTCTGTATGCATGGGTGGGGCTCCTCTCTTGGCCCAAGATGATTTCTTAATTCCATATCTCAGCTTCCATGGTTTTCTCCTTAGATCTGTTTCTTCTTCAATGTCTCCTTTCCATGTCCTTTTTAAGTCCAAGCAGACAGTGGTTTTGTTCATACAGTGCTCTCAAAAACCTTGTTGGTTTAGAATGCAAGAAGCAGGGGTCCAAGCCATAAGACACTAAGACTTTCCACAAGTCTTTCCTAGATAACTGCATCTTCAATTCTGATTTAGAAGTTCCAGGTTTAGCTAAATTGTCAAATGGGGCACTTTCATCTGGGAACTTGATTTCCACAATCTTGGAAGTTCCAGAATCAGTTTCTGTTTTCTTTGTGCCCAAAAGTTTAGTCCTTACTGAATTTTGCTCATCTAGTATTTTGCTTTAAGCTGTAAGGAGAAGCCAAGCCACATTCTCTGAGTTTACCTTGGAAAGTACTTCAGCTAAATGCTCCAGTTTGTCATCTTCAAATTCTGCCTTCCAAATAACACCAGGAGTTAATCTTGCTAAGTTCTTTGCAACTTTAAAACATGATCTCCTTTCCACCAGTTTCCAATAATAGTTTCATCATTTACTTCTAAGGCATCATAGAAAGTCTCTTTAGCATCTGTATTACTATCAACAGTCTCTTCAAAGTGATCTAGGCCTTTTCCATCAAGCATTTCACAATTCCTCCAAAAAATACCCCTTCCCCATTAATAAAACAGTTCCAAAATTTTGGTAATTGCAAAATCACTTCCCCACTCCTCGGTACCAAATTCTGTATTAGTCAGCCAAAGGGATCCTGATGCAAAATACCAGAAATCATTTGGATTTTTATACAGGGTGTTTATTTGGGCTAGAATCTTACAATTCCTGGGCCATAAAGCATAAGTTCCTTCTCTCACCAAAGTCTGTTGCTACGTGTTGGAGCAAGGCAGCTACTGACATTTATCAGGGTTTAGGCTTCTTGGGTTCCTCTCTTCCCAGGGCTCTGTTTCTCTCCAGGATTAGCTCCTGTTTCCTCCACAAGGTTAGCTGTAGACTATGAGGCTCTCTAGGCTTTGCCTCTCTGCACAAGGCCAGCTGTGAACTCTCAGGTGAATGGCTCGTCTCTATCCCAGGGCCTTTTCTCCTTCCTCACCAGAGCTCCAACATCAAAACTGCTACAACTCTGTCCTTTGCCATGCCTTTTATTTTTGATTCCCCACCCACCAAGGCGTGGGGCTCAATGCCCTACTGACGTGGCCCAGTCAACACCCTAATCATAACTTAATCATGCCCAGATTAACAGACAAGTTTAGAAGCATAATCCAATATCTATTTTTGGAATTCATAGTTATATCAAGCTGCCAAACTGCTACAAGCTGTAATGTCATTCTTTCAATTCTGATTTTAATTTTTGTATCCTCTCTCTTTTTTTCTTTGTCAGTTAGCTAAACATTTGTCAATTTCATTGTTCTTTTCAAAGCAATGTGTTTTGGTTTTGTTGATTCTGTCTACTGTCTTTTGTTTTCTATTTCATTTATCTCTAATCTGGGTTTTTCCTTCCTTCTGTTATTTGAAGTTTAGTTTGCTCTTCTTTTTCTAGTTCTGTTTTTTTAATATGAAATTTAAATCTCAATATCCATAAATAAAAGTTTATTAGAATACAGCCGTGCTTAATTATGTGTGTATTGTCTATGGCTGCTTTCATGTTAAGAGAGCAGACTGCAGTACTTGTAAAGGAAAGTAATATATTTACTCTCTTGCCCTTTATGGTAAAAGTTGGCCCCCTCTGATTTATTTTTTTATAATATACTATTTTATTTTTTAAAGATACTTAGATTACATAAATGTTACATAAAAAAATATGGGGGATTCCCATATTCCCCGCTCCCTAATCCTCACACATTTTCCCATCTTAACAACATCCTTCATTAGTGTGGTACATTTGTTACAATTAATGAACACATTTTGGAGCATTGCCACTAAGCATGGATTATAGTTTACATTATAGTTTGCACTCTATCCTGTGCAATTTTTTAAGTTATGACAAGATATGTAATGGCCTGTATCTGTTATCTCAATATCATCAGGAGAATTCTGAAGTCCTGGAAATGTCCCCGTATTACACCTATTTTTGCCTCTCCCTCCCCTCAGAAACTCCAGTGGACACTGTCTTCACATCAGTGATAAAAGTTATTCCATTGTTAGAATCACAATAAGTCTATAGTAGAATAAAAGTAAATCTACTCTATTACATCATTCATTCCCCAATCTTGAAGATTCTGGGATGTGCATAAGTGTAAGCTCTGGAATGACTGCCTGACTCACTTTGAAGTTTCTTAGCTATATAAACTCATTTGTCTTTACCCTTTCCCCCTTTTGGTCAAGGTCTTTTTCCAGTTGCATTCCTGGTTGGTGCTATGTAGTAATCCCTCATTGCCAAGGTTGTTCATCCCCTGGAGTCATGTCCCATGTTGGGGGGAATGTAAAGCATTTATATGCTGAGTTTGGCTTAGAGAGAGGCCACATTTGAGCAACAAGGATGGTCTCAGGAAGTAACTCTTAGGCACCCTATAATACTAGGCTAAGGTTCAATTTCCAAAGTAAAGGTACATAAGTGCAGCCATCAATATCAATAACCTGTCATTAATTCATCCTCCTTCACTATTAACTGCCCCTCTACCAAGGGGATTCTAATATTCAGCTTGTCTTACAGGGCAACTGGTAACCAGTCAGGGTCTGTCCAAATTAACTGTTTGGGGAGCTCCAGAGACTGGAAGATTGCTGTACACCACACAGGGAAAGATGTAAGAAGAATGACAATCTGCAGGGAAGATTTGTGAATAGATCCCCTCCACATTGTAGAGGCTGGTGCCCATCCTCCACTGGTGGAAGCCACTTCCTGGTTGGGAGTAGGAGCTCCATTTCCTAAAAGCAGGAAGGAGAAGTTACCTGACAGTGACTAAGGCTATTGATTAGCAAATTCAGCTGGCTGGATTCCAATCTGAGCACTTCTGAAGTTTAATCTCACCCAAGCCAGAAAGAACTTGGCAGCCTTTGTTTTAACTCTACCCCAACAGGAGTGGAAATGGGGTTGATTGAAGTACACACTAGATTCCTGGGATTGTAGGGATCACATTAAATACACCCAGGTTGGAAAGCCACTGGCAGTCATGGCGCAGGACCCTGCACCCAGCAGGAGAGTAAGTTTGAACACTTTCTCAGGGTAGAACAGGCCGATTCACCCCACCCACCTCAGAGCGCTTTTATGCTCCCAGCTCTGGCCCCACCCACAGCAGAAGAGGAATTTGGGCTCAGTTGGAATACACTCTCGGAGCAGTGTGGGAAGATACACCCCAACCACTTCAGAGGGCTGCAGAAGTCCTGACTCCAACACCACCCCAGAAAGAAAAGGAAGTTGGGTGCAATTTGAACACTTTCTCTGGTAGAGCAGGCAGATTCATCCCATCGACCTCAGATGGCCATGATGCTCCTAGTTTTAGCCCTGCTTCCAGCAGAAGAAGTTGGGCACAGTTTGAACACTCCCTCAGAGTGGCATGGCAGATCAACCCCACCTACCTCAGAGGACTGTGGAAGTCCAACTCCAAACCCCCAAGCAGGAGGGGAATTTGGGTGCAGTTTAAACAGTTTCTCAGGGCAGACCAGGCAGATTCACTACATTAACCTCAGAGGGCCATGTTGTTCCAGGCTCTAATCCTGCCCCCAACAGGAGGGGAAGTTGGACACAGTTTAAACACTCTTTTGGGACAACATGGGCAGATTCACCATACCCACCTCAGAAGGCCCAACAGAGGTTGTGGTGGTTGATTAGAGAACTTAGATCTCAGGGTCAGGTTGCTGTGCAAAAGTTTCATTCCAGAAAGGCAGGCAGCTTCAGTCTCAACCATGGACCCAACAGGGAGTAAGTTAGCTGAGAATTAAAGGCACAGGAACATCTTAAGACTGCATGGAGCACTTGGATAAGGAGTGCTATTTGCTGGGTACATGAATAAAGTGAAGACTTTGGGAATTATCAAAGAGAAATTTGGCATCCTTTAGGGTCTCCTCTCCAGTGCACACTGGAATTTATCTACACCCCCTTCATGAGTCCCTGGGCCTATTTCAGTTGGAAAATCTAATCTGGGAGGTTTGTCTCCAAGGGGACACACATACTAAAATTAGTCCCTTGTGTAATAGCAGGTAGAAAAAAATGAAAAGAATATTAAAAAGATAGAGAGGCAAATAAAAAAGAAACAGAACTGATTAACATTCTAGAAGGAGAAGCAGAGGAAAGAAGCTTTCTCCTAGGAATGAAATAAGTGCAAAAATAGTGCAATATCAAAAATTATACCAGATATTCATGGGAAGAATCAGATGAATAGGAGCTCAAAAAATCTGATTTGTTAATCACAAGTTATTATGCAAGTTCAAAATAAGTTGAATCAAATGACAAGAGGAGGTTTAACAAAAAGCCAACCAGCAAAAAAGCCCTAAGCTTAATAGAGCAACTGAGGTCAGAATAAACACATCAAGAAAACCAGATGCCAAGACAACAGCAGAAAATTGCAAGCCATACTAAGAAAGAGGAAGATATAGCCCAGTAAAAGGAAAAAAAAATAAAATGACAGAAGAAATACAGGATTTGAGACAACTAATCACAGATGTCCAAACAAATCTATTTAGTAAATTTAATGAGATGGCTAAAGTGATTAAGTATATTAAGAAGACAATGATTGAACAGAAAGAAGAATTTGAAACCATACAAAGAAAAATGATAGATTTTATGGGAATGAAAGGCACAGTTAATGAAATTAAAAATACATTGGAGTCATACAACAGCAAATTTCAAAAGGTAGAAGAAAGGATAACCAATTTAGAAGACATGACTTCTAAAATTGAATAGACAGAAGAGAAAAAAGTGGATTGTTCACATGCCAATTGAGCCCTGAATCCCAGGATAGTTGAGGACAACTCTCACTCTCCAGTTCTTTGGGCTTGCCCTGGAAAATTGAATAAAATGATGATGATGGAGAGGTCCCATCCCCAAAAAACAAGGAGTATCTAGAACTGCATGCAAAACAATTTCTTCCATCTGTCCCAGAATAGCTAAGTCCCCATTCAGCATGAAACAGTCAGAGTAGACATCAAGATTGAGGAATGGACAAATATAAGGGGGGAGTGTAACCATGGACCAAAGTAGATTTATTGTTATTGCAGTTGTTATCTTGTGTTAATGGAAAAACTTGTAAGATTGATATAAACACACTGGTTTCTAGGGGTTCAGAGGGAGGAATAGGAATGAACAGGTAGAACACAGGGCATTTTTAGGGTAGGGAATATGTTCTGTATGAATTTGTTTGGTATGATGCTGCAATGGTGGACACATGACATTATGGAGTTATCAAAGTCTATAAAATTGTACAGCACAAAATGTAAACCATAATGTAAACTATAGACTTTGGTTAGTAGCAATGCCTCAATATTGGTTAATCAATTGTAACAAATGTACCACACCAATGTAAGATGTTAATAATAGGGGAAACTATGTGTGTAGGGGGGGTTATATAACAATTCCTTATAATTTTTGTGTATTTTTTCTGTAAATCTAAAACTTCTCTAAAAAATAAATTTTGTTACAAAAATTTCCAACAGCTTATTTCATTCAACATGATGTTTTCAAGGTTCATCCATGTTGTTGAATGAATTAGCACTTCATTCCTGTTTTATTACTGAATAATATTTCATTGCATGTTGTGACAGTTTGATGTAATTATGAATTCCAAAAATATAATTTGATCATGCTTGTAAACTGATCTGTTAATCTGGGCATGATTAGGTTAGGATTAGGGCATTGAGCCCCACCCCTTGGTGGGTGGGGAATTGAATATAAAAGGCAAGGCAAAGTACAGTTGAAGCAGTCTTTTGAGAAGCAGTTTTGATGTTGGAAAGAAGGCCCCAGGGGAAGAGAAGAAAGCCGTTCGCCTAATCATCTACAGCTGACTTTGTGGAGGAAACAGGAGCTAAGCCCGGAGAGAAATGCAGCCCCGGGAAGAGAGGAACTCCAGAAGCCTGAACCCTGGCAAACGCCAGCAGCTGTCTTGCTCTAACACGTGGCAATGGACTGTGGTGAGAGAAGAAACTTAATGCTTTATGGCCTGGTATCTGTGGACGTCTACCCCAAATAAATACCCTTTATAAAGACCAACCCATTTTTGGTATTTTACATTAGCACCCCTTTGGCTGACTAATACACATGTATATACAACAAGTCTTTATATCTTTCATAAGAGTTCAAAAATGTTTGGCTATTATTAACTCAAGTATTCTTTCTGCCTTTTTTTCCCATCTCTTCACCTTCTGGGACACCCATAATGCATATGTTTTTAAGCTGTATTCTGTCACTCATGTTCTGCTCAATAGTTTTTCTCTTCTCCCTGTTCTTCTGACTGTATGATTTTGATTGTCATGTCTTCTAGTTCACTGATTTTTCCTTATGCTTATCAAAGCCTCTGTTGTATGCATCTAATGTATTTTTTATTAGAGAAGTTGTTAAGTTTACAAAATAATCATGCATACCCAGAATCCCACAATAACCTCACCAACAAGATCTTGCTTTGCTGTGGAATATTTATTACAAATAATGAAAGAAAGTTGTCAAAATATTACTTTTTTTTTCTTGCCAATATTTATTTATTTTTTTAACTTTATTTTGTACATTTAATAATTGAAAAAAAAAAGCAATTAAAAACTAAAAAGTAAACGCAGGTGAATAAATATATACATTTCTCAATTAAATGTAACGGAAACATGTAAATTTTTTTGTTGTTGTTTTGTTTTGTTTTGTTTTGTTTTGTTTTTGTGAATCAAACAATATATTACACAATATATTTGGTTCATAGTAATGCATTCATACAGTATTTGTCCTTTTGTGTCTGGCTTGTTTCACTCAACATAATGTCCTCCAGGTTCATCCATGTGCCATATGTTTTATGACTTCATTTCTTCTTACAGCTGCATAATATTCCATCATGTGACTAGACAACAGTTCGTTTATCCACTCATCTGTTGATGGACACCTGGGTTGTTTCCAACTTTTGGCAATGGTGAATAATGTGGCTATGAACATCGGTGTGCAGATGTCTGTTCGTGTCACTGCTCTGAGTTCTTCTGGGTATATACCCAGTAGTAGTATTGCAGGGTCACATGGCAAGTCTATATTCAACTTCTTTAGGAACTGCTAAACAGTCCTCCATAGTGGTTGTACCATCCTGCATTCCCACCAACAATGAAGAAGTGTTCCTATCTCTCCACATCCTCTCCAACACTTGTAGTTCTCTGTCTTTTTAATAGTGGCCATTTTGATAGGTGTGAAATGATATCTCATTGTAGTTTTGATTTGCATTTCCCTAATCATGAGTGATGTTGAGCATTTCTTCATGTGTTTTTTTTGCCATTTGTATTTCTTCTTTGGATAAATGTCTATTCAAGTCTTTGGCCCATTATTTAATTGGGTCATTTGTCTTTTAATTGTTGAGTTGTAACATCTCTTTATATATCCTGGATATTAAACCCTTATCAGATATGTGATTTCCAAATATTTTTTCCCATTGAGTTGGCTGCCTTTTCACCCTTCTGACAAATTCCTGTGAGGTGCGAAAGTGTTAATTTTGAGGAGGTCCCATTTATCTAATTTTTCTTTTGTTGCACGTGCTTTGGGTGTGAGGTCCAAGAAACCACCACCTACTACAAGGTCTTGAAGATGTTTCCCTACATTTTCTTCCAGTAATTTCATGGTCCTGGCTTTTATATTTAGATCTTTGATCCATTTTGAGTTGATCCTTGTATAGGGGGTGAGATAGGCGTCCTCTTTCATTCTTTTGGTTATAGATATCCAGTTCTCCCAACACCATTTGTTGAAGAGACTGTTTTTTCCCATCAGCGAGGGCTTGGTAGATTTGTCAAAAACCAGTTGACTGTATAGGTGAAGGTTTATTTCTGGATTCTCAATTCTATTCCACTGATTGATATGTCTATCTTTATGCCAGTACCATGCTGTTTTGACCACTGTAGCTTTGTAATATGTTTCAAGGTCAGGCAGCGAAATTCCTCCCACATTGCTCTTCTTTTTTAGAATACTTTTGGCTATTCAGGTGCACTAACCCTTCCAGATGAATTTGGTAATTGCCTTCTCTAATTCTGTAAAGTAAGCTGTTGGGATTTTGATTGGTATTGCATTGAATCTATAAATCAGTTTGGGCAAGATTGTCATCTTCACAATATTTATTCTTCCAATCCATGAACACAGAATGTCTTTCCATTTGTTTAGGTCTTTTTAAATTTCTTTTAGCATTATTTTGTACTTTTCTGCATATAGGTCCTGTACTTCTTTGGTTAAATTAACTCCTAGGTATTTGAGTCTTTTTGTTGCTATTGAAAATGGAATTTTCCTCCTGATTTCCTCCTCAGATTGTTCAGTACTAGTGTACAAAAACATTACTGATTTTTGCGTGTTGATCTTATATCCTGCCACTTTGCTGAACTCATTTATTAGTTCAAGTAGCTTTGTTGTGGATACTTCAGGATTTTCTAAATACAGGATCATGTCATCCGCAAACAGTGAGAGTTTTACTTCCTCTTTTCCTATTTGGACGCCTTTAATTTTTTTGTCTTGTCTAATTGCCCTAGCTAGAACTTCTAGTACAATGTTGAATAACAATGGTGACAGTGGGCATCCTTGTCTTGTTCCTGATCTTAGGGGGAAAGCTTTCAACCTTTCCCCATTGAGTATGATGTTGGCTGTGGGTTTTTCATATATGCCTTTTATCATATTGAGGAATTTTCCTTTTATTCCTATCTTTTGAAGTATTTTTATCAAAAAAGGATGTTGGATTTTGTCGAATGCCTTTACTGCATCTATTGAGATGATCATGTGTTTTTTTTTTCCTTCAATTTGTTAATGTGGTGTATTACATTGATTGATTTTCTTATGTTGAACCAGCTGTGCATACCAGGAATAAATCCCACTTGGTCGTGATGTATAAGTCTTTTGATATGCTGTTGGATTCGATTTGCAAGTATTCTGTTGAGAATTTTTGCATCTATGTTCATGAGAGAGATTGGTCTGTAATTTTCTTTTCTTGTGGAATCTTTATCTGGCTTTGGTATTAGGGTGATGTTGGCTTCATAAAATGTGTTGGGTAATTTTCCCTCCTCTTCAATTTTTTGGAAGAGTTTAAACAGGATTGGTGTTAATTCTTTTAGAAATGCTTGGTAGAACTCACCTGTGAAGCCATCTGGCCCTGGACTTTTCTTTGCTGGGAGATTTTTGATGACGGATTCAATCTCCTTAATTGTGATTGGTTTGTTAAGTTCTTGTATTTCTTGTTGTGTCAGTGTAGGTTGGTTATGAGTTTCTAGAAATTTGTCCATTTCATCCAGGTTGTCTAGTTTGTTGGCATATAGTTTCTCATAAAATCCTCTTATGATTCTTTTTATTTCTGTGAGGTCATTTGTAACTCCCCCCTTTCATTTCTGATTGTATTTATTTGCATCTTCTCTCTTTTTCTCTTTGTTAGTCTAGCGAGGGGTTTGTCAATTTTATTGATCTTCTCAAAGAACCAGCTTTTGGTTTTGTTGATTTTTTCTATTGCTTTTCTGTTCTCATTTTCATTTATTTCCACTCTAATCTTTATTATTTCTTTCCTTCTTTTTGCTTTGGGATTGGTTTGCTGTTCTTTTTCTAGTTTCTCAAGTTGTTCAGTTAAATCTTTGAGTTTAGCTTTCTTGTTTCTTAATATAGGCATTTAGAGCTATAAATTTCCCTCTCAAGACTGCCTTTGCTGTATCCCATAAGTTTTGATATGTTGTGTTCTCATTTTCATTTGTCTGAAAATATTTAATGATTTCACTTGCAATTTCTTCTTTGACCCACTGAATATTTAGGAGTGTGTTGTTCAGTCTCCACACATTTGCAAATTTCCTTTTTCCCTGTCTGTTATTGATTTCTAGTTTCATTCCATTATGATCTGAGAAGGTGCTTTGTATAATTTTAATCTTTTTATATTTATTGAGAGCTGTATTGTGACCTAACATGTGGTCTATCCTGGAGAAAGATCCATGGGCACTTGAGAAGAATGTATAACCCGCTGAGTTTGGATGCAGTGTTCTGTATATGTCTGTTTTTTTTTTTTTTTTTTTGGGTAACTTTTATTTTTTTATTTCTTTATTTTTTTTTTATTATGGGTAAAAATCAAAATTCTCACAATACATACAAACATTTGTAAAATGATATATAAATATATATGCATATATGTGTATTTGCTTACAAAAATGTTATTTATATATATATATATACATATATTTTAAGAGGTGCTTAGATTACCTAAAATATTACACGGAACCCACTGGGATTCCCATGTTGCCCACCTCCCAGGTTTAACTTGTTTATCATATTGTTCAAGTTCTCTGTTTCCTTGTTGATCTTCTGTCTAGTTGTTCTATCTAATGATGTGAGAGGGGTGTTGAAGTCCCCGACAATTATTGTAGAAATGTCTATTTCTCCCTTCAGTTTTGCCAGAGTTTGTCTCATATATTTTGGGGCACGCTGGTTAGGTGCATAGATATTTATGACTGTTATATCTTCCTGGAGGATCATCCCTTTTATTAATATATAATGGCCTTCCGCATCTCTTACCACTTTTTTGCATTTGAAGTCTGTTTTGTCTGATATTAGTGTAGCTACCCCTGCTCTTTTCTGTTTACTATTCTCATGGAGTATCTTTTTCTGACCTTTTACTTTCAGCCGACTTGTATCCTTGTGTCTGAGGTGAGTTTCTTGTAAGCAGCATATGGATGGCTCATGTTTTTTTATCCATTCTGTCAGCCTGTATCTTTTGATTGGGGAATTTAATCCATTCACATTCAATGATATTACTGAAAATGCACTATTTATTTCCTCCATTTTATTCTTTGGTTTTCATATGTCATCTTACTTTTGTCTTTCTTTTTACTCTTTTGGTTATCCTTTCTGCTTTTCTTTCTTCTATACTCTCCTCCAAGCCTCTCTCTCCTGTCTTTTTCTTTCAGGTTCTAAGGCTTTGTGGCAGTTTGATGTAATTATGAATTCCAAAAATATAATTGAATCATGCTTGTAAACTGATCTGTTAATCTGGGCATGATTAGGTTAGGATTAGGGTGTTGAGCCCCACCTCTTGGTGGGTGGGGAATTGAATATAAAAGGCAAGGCAAAGGAAAGTTGAAGCAGTCTTTTGAGAAGCAGTTTTGATGTTGGAAAGAAGGCCCCAGGAGAAGAGAAGCAAGCTGTTTGCCTGATCATCTACAGCTGACCCTGTGGAGGAAACAGGCACTAAGCCTGGAGAGAAACGCAGCCCTGGGAAGAGAGGAACCCCAGAAGCCTGAACCCTGGCAAACGCCAGCAGCAGTCTTGCTCTAACATGTGGCAATGGACTGTGGTGAGAGAAGAAACTTAATGCTTTATGGCCTGGTATCTGTGGACTTCTACCCCAAATAAATACCCTGTATAAAAACCAACCCATTTTTGGTATTTTACATTAGCACCCCTTTGGCTGACTAATACAGGCTTCCTTTAATATTTCCTGCAAAGGTGGATTCTTTTTTGCAAACTCTCTTAGTTTCTGTTTGTTTGTGAATACTTTATATTCACCTTCATATTTGAATGACAGTTTTGCTGGATAAAGAATTCTCGGCTGGCAGTTCTTCTCTTTCAGTTTCCTAATTGTATCATACCACTGTCTTCTCGCCTCCATGGTTTCTGAAGAGAAATCTGCACAAAGTCTTACTGGACATCCTTTGTACATGATCGTTTGCTTCTCTCTTGCTGCTCTGAGAATTTTCTCTTTATCTTTTACATTTGACATTCTGAATAATATGTGTCTTGGCGTAGGTCTATTTGGATTTATTCTTATTGGGGTATGGTGTACTTCTTGGACATGTAAGTTCATTTCTTTCGTGAGAGTTGGGAAATTTTCAGCTATTATTTCCTCAAATACTCTTTCTGCCCCTTTTCCTTTCTCTTCTCCTTCTGGAACTCCCATGACATGTATGTTCTTGCATTTTGTGTTGTCATTCAACTTTCTGAGCCCCTGCTCAATTTTTTCCATTCTTTTCTCTCTCTGTTCTTTTCCCTTTTCAATTTTAGCTGCTCTGTCTTCAGTATCACTTCTTCTTTCTTCTGTCATTTCGAGTCTGCTGTTGTATGCTTCAAATGTATTTTTTACTTCACCTATTGTGTCTTTCATACCCATGAACTCCGTTACTTTTCTGTTCATGATTTCAAATTCTTCTTTACGTTCGCGCAATGACTTCTTGATGTCATTGATCTCTTTAACTATATTCTCTTTCATCTCATTAATTTGATTTTGGAAATGTGTGCTCATCTCACTGATTAGTTCTCTCAAATTCTGCATCTCTTCTGGGACTTTGCTGTATTCCTTTTCTTGGGCCATATCTTCCATTTTCTTAGTATGGCCCGTAATTTTTTGCTGGTGCTTAGGCATCTGGTTAGTTTGTATTTTACTTAGATGCTCTATCTCTTTCTCTTTTATGGGGTTTTAGTGGCAGGAGGCTGTGAGTTACCACTGCTCTTTGATTTTTGGCTCAACCTTGATTGTTAGGATTGTTCTGCTGGTTGCTCAAACCTGGGCACTGGACCCAGTAATTGGTTATAGAGTCATTTCCTAGGGCGTTGAGCAGGGAGGCTATAGAGGCCAGGAAAAGCGTCTCTTACCTATTAATTTTCTTATGTGCACTTCCTTGGTCTGCCAGGAGATGGCGCTTGTTGGCAGCTCTCAATTCAATGCCTGGTTGGAGCGTATTTGTTGTGACACAGACCAGATCAATGTGATAGAGCTTCCTGTCTGGGGGCTAAGAGCCCTGTGATTCAAACTTTCTGAGACAGTTCTCCAGACTTCTCTCATAGTGCCCCCCTTTTCCCCGCTAGGAAATATTTCCACTCCCTTCTGAATCCTCAACCATCAGTCCCAGTTAGTAGAAGAGGAGATTGGGAGGTTTGTATATCTTTAGCCCCTTGCAGGCTCCAAGGCAAACAATGGCAGCCCCACCCAGCCTGGAAGGGATCTCCGGACAGGGCAGACCAAACCTGGGAGTCCAAAGCAGGGTCAGCCCCAGGCTCTCTCTCCCCACTCCCGTGGTGTCCTCAACAATTAGTCCAGGCTAGAAGAGAGGAGGTTGCGAGGGTTGGATTTCTCCAGTCCTTTCTAGGCTCCCAGGGCAAACCGCCCTATGGAAGGGTCCGTGGGGCTCTTCAGCCCAAATTTCAGGTCAGAATCTGAGTCAGCCTAAGGCTGTGTCCCTCTCTTTCCCCTTTCCGGGAGTGGCAGATCCCTGAAGCCCCCTTTGTCTGTGGTCGCAGGCCCAGAGGCCCGAGAGTTCTGAAGAGTGTGGGGGAGGGTGCCAGCAGCAGCAGAAGCTGCTACTTGCAACTCACAGTTCTGTAGTCGTGATTTCCTTCTTCTGTCCCTCTCTCCTCTGGGTGGTGTGCAGCCTTCACCTGCTGTCCTAAACCCTAGAAGATCTTTTTCGGGGATGTTTCAGCTTGTCCTCTAGCTCTTTTTCTGGGGAAGAGATTCCTGTGTCTTACTAGTCCGCCATCTTCCCAGAAGTCCAAATATTACTTTTAACTATAGTACATACCTTACACTTGCTGTCTTTTACCCACAAACCACCCTATTATCAATATCATGTATTACTATTGTATATTTTTATAGTTCATGAGCTAATGTTCTCATATTTGTACTGTCAACTAATACAAATATGAGTGCCATTAATTGAAACATTACTCAATTTTTTGTATTCTTTTCTATATTTGCTTTTCTAAAAGTTTGACTTCAAATATCCTATCTTCTATTTTGCTAATTCTTTCTTCCGTCTTTACAAATCTGCTGTTGTATGCCTCTATTATATTTTATACTCCATTATTGTTCTTTTCATCCCCATAATTTATGTTTCTCTTTAAACTTTCAAATTCTTCTTGACGTTCATACATTGTCTTCTTAATATCCTTCAGCTCTAAGTCCATATTTTCCTTCATCTCCTTGAATTGATTGAGGAGAATTGTATGAATATTTTTGCTTAGTTGTTCCAAATTGTGTCTCCTCTGAAGTTTTAATATTTTCTCTCCTGTTTCTTAGAATAGCTTGTAATTTTTTCCTCATATCTGGGCATCCGGTTATTTTTATGTGATAACTCTGAAGGTCAGTTTCTCCTGCTTTCCTAGAGTTTCATTGATGTTTGACTTTCTGCTAATCTTCTTTGATGCTTGGTCAACTTATAGTATCCCATATTTAACTTTTCAGAGTCAGCTCTTCCTCACCTGATTATCGACTTCAATATGTAGTAAATTTTTAACATTGCATTTTTTATTTAAATTTCTTCACCTCCAGAGAAAGCTTCCTTTCCTCTTTTTCTTTTCTGTGAATGTTGATCTGTTCTGTTTGTTTCTGTGCAAAATTTTCTCCCCAGCTCCTATTATTTGTTTCTCTTCCTCACTTAATGCACCCTTTTCCATACACTTTTCAGTTCTGGGACACATCCTGACTTACAACAGTTGTTATACACCCTTTTTTCCTGTGAGAATTTCTGCTTCCAGTTTATTCCCCAATAGGGAATTGCTCCTTGTGGGCACAGATGTGGTTAATCCATAAATTGGTTCAATCCAGAAAGGCCTGATTTGCATTTTAGTGGTCCAGAGACTGGATTGTGTATGTGCAGCTCTTGCTAAAGTGTGGCTGATCTCTCTCCCCATTCTCCCCCGCCTGGTGAGGACACTTGTGCATACAGCACTCCTCAACTCTCAACTGCTTGTGTTGTACCCAGTGTCTCTGCAGACTTGGGTCCCTGTCCTGGATATGCATGAGGTTCTAACTCACTGCTGGGAGTGGTCCTATGGTTTCCATCATTGGCAGGAGCGGCCCAGGCTGTGCTGCCTCTCTGTGACTCCCAATCTCCATGGAATTGAGTGAGAGAGAAGAGTCTGGACTGGTGGGTCTGGAAAGAAATTCTTTTATTAATTTTGGTAATTATCTTTTTATTTTATTCATCATTTGTGGAGTCCTTATCTACTTACTATTTTCTTACAGGGTTACAAGCAAGTGAGAATTGTCCTTTTTTATTGGAGAATTTGTGAGTTTATAAAATAATCATAAATAAAATACAGGTTTCCCATACACCATCCTACCACCAACACCTTGCATTGGCTTGGAACATTTTTTACTATTTATGATAGCACTTTTTAAAAATTTATTTTCTTTATTACAGAAGTTGTAGGTTTACAGAAAAATCAAGCAGAAATTACATATAACTCCCATATTATTAACACCTTGCATTAGTGTGGTACACTTTTGTTACAACTGGTGAAAGAATATTATTATAATTGTACTAACTATAATCATGGTTTACATTAGGGTTCACTATTTGTGTTATACAGTCCCTTGTTTTTTTACACATAAATTTCTTTTTTAAAGTTTTTATTTATTCATTTTATATTCTTTATATTTTAAACTTTATATTTTAAAATAATTTCAAATTTACAGGACAATTGCAAAAATAATACAAACCTCATACAAAGAAGTCCAACATACTCCCACCCCACCCCAGATACCCAGAGCCACAATTTGAATATTTTGCCACCTTACTCATATCACTCTTTCTATCTATCTATCATCATATATCTATCATCTATTTTCTTTTTTAAAGAAATAATATATATTTTATTTTTTAAAAGAAAATTAGATTACATAAATGTTACACAAAAAATATAGTTCTATCAACCATTATGTACATTAGTAGTTTTTCCACATATACCTCCCTATTAATAACACCTTATATAATACTTTTATATTTTCTTATATTTCATGAAAGAGCATTCTAATACTTGTGCTATTAACTAGAGTCCATAATCCACAGTAGGGTTCACTATGTTGAACAGTCCAAGGTTTATCTTATCATTTTTATTTTACTATTACATATACTAGAAAATTCCTCTTTTAACTATATTCACCTATGCAGCCCAGTAATGTTTTTAATACTCATAATGTGCCACTAACATCACCATCCACTTTCAAATTTTTGCCTTCAGCCTAAATAAAAATTCTGTACAATTTAAGCATCAACTCCCCACATTCTAACCCCAATCTATTTCCTGTTAACCTATATTCTAGATTCTAATTCTATGAGTTTGTTTATTATAATGGATTCATAATAGCAAAATCGTGCACTATTTGTCCTTTTTTGTCTATTTTATTTCACTTAATAATATGTCCTCAGATATCATCCAAATTGTTGCATACATCAGGATTTCAATCCTTTTTACAGATGTATAATATTCCACTTTATGTATGTACCATATTTTGTTTATCCATTCATCAGATGATGGACATTTGTGTTGCTTCCATCTTTTCGCAATAGTGAATAATTCCGCTATGAAAATTGGTGTGCAAATATCTGATTGAGACCCTCCTTTCAGTTCTTCTGGGCATATTCCTCCTAGTGGGATTGCTGAATCATATGGTAGTTCTATACTTAGTTTCCTGAGACACTGCCAATTTGATTTCCACAGTCACTGCAAAGTTTTACATTCACACCAGCAATGAGTGTTCCTATTTCTCCACATCCTCTCCAAAACTCACAGTTTTCTTTTTTTTTTTTTAAGTGGCCATTCTAGTAGGTGTGAAATATCTCATTGTGGTTTTAATTTGCATTTCCCTAACAGCTAAAGATTTTGAGCATCTTTTCATGTGCTTTTTGGACATTTCTACATCCTCTTTGGAGAAATGTCTATTTTGCCCACTTTTAAATTTTTTTCTTAAAATTATTATTGTTGAGTTGAAAGTTTTCTTTATATATTCTAGATATTAAACCTTTATCGGATATGTAGCTTCCAAATATTGTCTCCCATTGAGGAGGCTGACTTTACACTTTCTTGACAAAGTCCTATGATGGATTTTTTTTTTTTAATTTGAGGAGTTATCATTTATTTTTTTCTTTCATTGGTTATGCTTTGGTTGTAAAGTTTAAGAAACTATTGTCTATTACAAGATCTTGAAGATGATTCCCTACATTTTCTTCTAGGAGTTTTGTAGTCCTCGATGTTATATTTAAGTCTTAAATGCATTTTGATATAATTGTTGTACATGGTGTGAATTAGGTCCTCTCATTCTTTTTCATATGGATATCCAATTATTCCAGCAACATTTCTTGAAGGGACTATTCTTTTACAATTCAGTGGACTTGGCATCCTTGACAAAATCAATTGACCATAGATAGATGTGGCCAATCTATTACTGAATGCTCAATTCTTTTTAGTCAACACATCTATCCTTATGCCAATAACATGATTTTTTTTTTTTTACCACTGTAGCTTTGTATTCTGCTTTAAAGTCAGGAAGTGTGACTTTATTCTTCTTTTCAAGATGTTTTTGATTATTTTGCACCCCTTACCCTCCCAAATAATTTTGATGATTGGCTTTTCCATTACTGAAAATTAAGCTATTGAAGGTTTGATTGGTTTTACATTGAATCTTTAAATCAATTTTGTAGAATTGACATCTTAATGATATTTAGTCTTCCAATCCATAAATATGGAATGCCCTTCAATTTATTTAGATCTTAATTTCTTTTAACAATGTTTTGTAGTTTTTTTTGTGTACAAGTCCTTCACCTCCTTGGTTAAATTTATTCTGAGCTATTTGTTTCTATTAGTGGTTATTGTCAATGGAATACTGTTCTTGATTTCCTCCTTAACATGATCATTAGAGTGTATAGAAACACTACTGATTTTTACATATTGATCTTTTATACTGTCACTTTGCTGCACTCATTTATTAGCTCTAGTAACTTTGTTTTTTTTTTTTTTTTTAAGGGTTTTCTATTCATAGGATCATGTCATCTGAAAATAGTGAAAGTTTTACTTTTTCCTTTCCAATTTGGATGTCTTTTATTTCTTTTTCTTGCCTAACTGCTCTAGCTAGAATTTTAGCACAATGCTCAGTAACAGTGGTGACAGTGAGCATCCTTGTCTTGTTCCAAATCATTGAGGAAAAGCTTTCAGTCTTTCACCATTGAGTGTGCTGTTTGCTGTGGGATTTTCATATATGCCTTTTATTATGCTGAGTAAGATTCCTTCTATTCCTATTTTTCAATTTTTTTTTTCAAGAAAGAAGGCTGGATTTTGTCAAATGCCTTTTATCCATCAATCAGGATGATCATGTGGTTTTACCCCTTTCATTTTGATAATGTGATGTGTTGCATTGATTGTTTTTCTCATGTTGAACCACCCTTGCATACCTGGGATAAAACCCACTTAATCAAGGTATATTATTCTTTAATGTGCTTTGGATTCCATTTGCAAATAATTTGTGGAAGAGCCAAGCATCTATATTCATGAGAGAAATTGATCAGTAATTTTCTTTTCCTGTAGTATATTTATCTCACTTTGGTATGAGGGAGATGTTGGTCTCATAAATTGAATTATATTGTGATCCCTTCTCTTCAATATTTTGGAAGAATTTGAGCAGTTTTGGCATTAATTCTACTTGGAATGATTGGTAGAATTCACCTGTGAATCCATCAGGTCCTGGGCTTTTCCTTGTAGGGAGATTTTTGATGACTGATTCAAACTCTTTATTTGTAATTGGTCTGTTGAGGTATTCTGTTTCTTCTAGAATCAGTGTAAGTTACTCATTTGTTTCTAGGAATTTGTTCATTTCATCTAGTTTGTCTAATTTGTTGACATACTATTGTTCATAGTATCATCTTATCTTTTTTATTTCTGTGGGTTTAATGGTAATGTCTCCTCTTATTTCGGATTTTATTTATTTGTATCTTTTTTTTTTCATCATCTAGTTACATTTTTGTCAATTTTCTTGATCTCTCAAAGTACTAACTTTAGGTTTTGTTAATCCTTTTTATTGTTTTTATTGTCAATTTCATTTATTTCTGCTCTAATCTTTATTTTTTTTTCATTCTTCTTGCTTTGAGATTAGTTTGCCCTTCTTTTTCTAGTTCTTCCAGGCAAGTAGTAAGGCCTTTGATTTTAGCTCTTTCTTCTTTTTTAATGTAAGCATTTAGAGCTATAAATTTCCCTCTCAATACTGCATTCACTGGAGCACATAAGACTGAATATTTTCTGTTCTTGTTTTTATTCATGTCCAGCTATTTACTGATTTCTCTTGTAATTTTTTCTTTGCTCTGGTAATTGTTTAAAAGTGTTCTGTTTAACCCCCATATATTTTTTGAATTTTCTATTTTTCTACCTGTTATTGATTTCCAGTTTCATTCCATTATGGTCCAAGATAGTATTCCATAATTTCAATCTTTCTAAGTTTATTGAGACTTACATTGTAACCCTGCATATTTTCTATTCCAGAGAATGATCCATTTGCAGTTGAAAATAATGTATACACTCCATTGTGCATTGTTCTGTATATGTCTGTTTAGTCTTGTTCATTTATCATATTATTCAAATTGGCTATTTCCTTATTGATCCTCTGTCTAGATATTCTATCTATTGCTAAGAGTCATGTACTGAAGTCTCCAACTATAATTGTAGAGACATCTATTTCTCCCTTTAGTTTTGCTTGTGTTAGCCTCATGTATTTTATTTCACCATGTTTAAGTGCATAAATACTTATGGTTGTTATTTTTTCTTGGTGGTTTGCCCCTTTTATTAATATATAGTGTTCTTCTTTGTCTCTTAGAAAAGTTTTTCATTTAAAGTTTGATATTAACATAACTTTCCCAGCTCTTTTTATTTACTCTTTGCATGGTTTATCATTTTTCAACTTTTTGCTTTCAGTGTATTTGTATCTTTGGGTCTAAGAGTCTCTTTGTGACTTTGAGTCTTCTGCATATTGCTGGATCATACATTTTATCCATTCTGATGATATATGTCTTTTGAATGGGGAGTTTAATCCATTAACAGTCAATATTATTACTGTTAATGCTGAAATTACTTCAGCCATTTTATCCTTTAGTTTTATATGTCATATCTTTTTTTCTCTCTTTTTGACACTTTTAGTTACTCTTCCTGATGATCTTCATTTCTTCACAGTGCTCCAAGCCACTCTCTTATGTCTTTTCTTTTCAGCCTGCAAACTAACCTTTAGTATTGCTTGTAGGGCAGATCTCCTTTTTATGAACTCTCTGTTTCTGTTTATCTGGATAAAAAAATTTTGCCTGCCCATTTTTCTCTTTCTGTAACATAAATATAACATTCCATTGCCTTCAAACCTCCATGACTTCTGATGTATCATCAGCACTTAGGCTTATTGTGCATCCCTAGCACATGATGATTTTCTTTCCTTTTGCTGATTTCAGAATTTTTCTCTTTTTCATTAGCGTATGTCTATTAGGATGTATTATTTTTGTAGCACATTGTGCTTCTTGGAAATGTATACGTATGTCTTTCATAAGAGTTAGGACACATTTGGCCATCATTTGCTCAATTTTTCTTTCTGTCCCTTTTCCCTTTTTTCCTCCTACTGGACACCATAACATGTAATTTTGTGTGCTTAATACTGTCACTTTCATCTCTGAGACAATGCTTCCTTTCATTTGTTCCTTTTCCTGGAATCTTGTTTGTTCTGTTTGTTTTTGTTTTCTTCTACAGTTTTTTTACATTCCTTTTGTTGTCTCTAGCTGCTTTTGCCTGGAAAGTAAATTCCAGGAGGTGAGTCATCCTGGAGAAGACTTTCCCAAGTTAGTATTTCCCATTCAAAACAGAAGCAGGGGCCCATGAAGGGGTACAGTCAAGCTCCAAATTGCCCTGGGGAGGGTTTCCGCAAGGATGCCAAAAGCCTCTTTGGTGCCTTAACAAATTTGTGCTTTCCTAGCCTGCCCAGCAGATGTCTTCTTTCAGCTAAACTGTTCCCTGAAGTGTTGCAAGGTACAGCAAATTTAAATTTCAACCACCTCCTTCCCTCTTCAGTGTGGAACTGAAACAAAGGCTGCCACTGCTTTTGTCCAGGGTGGGTTTAAACAGCAACTCAGAACCAGGACCCAGTGTTTCAAATTTGCTAATAAAAAACTGTGTCCAGTGATTGGTTGTACTCACCCCTGTTCTTGGGGAAGAGGATTTTTGTCCCTTTCTGACCCCAGTGAGCTTGCCAGGAACTAGTTCCCAAGGCAGCCTGCCATGGGAGTAAAAGATTGGTGCCAACAATTACTGTTCTTTACCATAGTTTGCCAGCTTCTACCTTCCCACTCTTCCCTGGATGCTGTACAGTGTTCCTGTGGCCTCTAGAATTACAAAATAATTGTTTCACACAGTTTCTGCTTGTTTAATAGCTGTTTTGGTGAAAGGATTGAGTCCTGGAGCTCAGTACTATGCCATCATCTCTGAAAATTGGATTTGTCCATTCATTAGATGTTTCTTAAGGGAGACTTTTACAGGGGATGTCTTATGTTGCTATGTAGATGATATACTTCCTCAACCTATATTTTATGCTAACATCATTCCATAATATTTTTGTATTAATGGATCTGTTTTAATAAAGTAAATGACCAAATGATATTATTCTTCTTAATGTATTAATTTTTTCTTTCTACAGCAGTCTTTCAATATATAGGTAACTTTATCAGATTATATATATAGAGAGAAAGAGTTAGAAATTCAATAATATCTATATAGACTGGGTAGTGTTTATGCATTAAGATATGATAAAAATGTTACTGTGATGTAAGCTTGAAATTTCATTATATTTTAACTCGGTATAGGTGACCTAAAAATGACTAAAAGACTTCAAAAAGCACACTCTGTATTTCAGTGATTATGTGATGCATTAGAGGAAAATTTATTTCTCATCTCACTTTAATGTCATCTTTTAGAGAATTGTCTTTCATTTGACCCTCATGTTAGAATTTTTCTTCTATCAGAAGACCATAATAGGGTTTAGAACAGGATGATGGACTCTTCCTTTCAGCCACTAGTTTCCATGCCCTGTTTTCTTTGACCTTAAACCTGTATTCCAGCTTGTATATGTTTGGCTCAGTTGGTTATCGAGCTTTGTGTTCTCTTGCTTATATCTTTTTATAATTTATTTTCCTTTCATGAGAAAAACAATAATAAGAATAGTTCTGGGATTTTTGCCAGATATTGTTTCCAACTTTCACATGAAAAAAAAGCTTTACCTTTGTTATATCTTATGACTTTGTATTCTTCTGAACACAGATTGCAATTTTGAGTGTCCACAGGGCACTTAGGACTTACTTTAACAGACAAGGTATTCAGAAAGGAGACCTTCTCCTGGTTATTAATAAAAATTCTAGCTACAGCCCCAAGCTCACTAGAGGAATAAGTTGTTTAAAGGCTTACCAAACAAATAGACAGGTGCTAAATTGTTATAAAACTCCCATCATCAGAATCCCAAGACCAGGTGAAAATTTTAGGTTGGAAATTTTTCAACACATAAGGGTATCTTCAAATAATAAAATCTATCTTCCAAATGATCATTTTTCACACCACAATGTAAAACTTTAAAAAGTGTCTCTTGTCTTAAATGTTGTAATAGTTCCAATTTCTTTTTGCTTTCCAGGAACTTATATTTCTGTCACCTGTCACATGATCTTCCATTATAGGTGTATGGATCATGAAAGATTGAAAATGAAAGCTACCAATAAAATCTCCTAAATAATTCTAGAGATTATCCTTATCTGTCATCATGTTGATTAAAATCATGTGGGGGAAGTGGAGATGGCTCAAGCAATTAGGTGTCTCCCTCCCATATCAAAGGTCTTGTGTTCGGTTCCTGGAGCTTCTTAAAGAAACAAAGAAGACGAACAAACACAGGAAGTGCAAACAACGAAGGGGTGGAGAGAAATACATAAATAAAATAAATCTTTAAAAAATCATGTGGGACCGTTAAAGTAACTTCTTCATTAGAACTTCAGAGAACTAGTGGGCTGATCATGCTTCAGTGAGCATGTAATTGTAAATATGTTTACAAAAATATCTTAATAGCAGTGGGTTAAGGGTTTTGAATATATGACATAAGAAAACTTCCCCAAGTGATAGAATTTTTTTTTTTTTTTTACCGGGAGGTACCGGGGATCGAACCCCGGTCTCTCCATATGGTAGACGGACGCCGAACCTCTTGAGCCACATCCGTTTCCCTAAAGTGATAGAATTTTATCATGCCACATTTCTCCAAACCATAAATAAAATTTGAAAATAGATGGAATTAAAAAATTTTCCTATACAGATGCATGATCACCCTTATGTTACCAACTACCTTTGCCTAAAAAATATTCTTTTAAAAAGAAAATTCATTTGCCAAGCATGCTGAAATAAATCAAGACAGTTCTTCATCTAAAAGCTTTGAACTTACCATGTAAAAATTTTCCTGATAATATAAACATGCATTATTGCTTTCAGTCCTCATAACTGGGGTAAGTCAGGATGAGGTCACTGTTCCTACAACTGCACCAAGTAAAGGGAACAATTGCACCAAGGAGTTTATTTACAGTAATAGCTGCACTCTTTCTGAGTAGTGAACAGTCCATTCAAAGACTGTAACTGGGTTTATTATTCAGTAATTCATTCCCTTTCCATTTTTCAGTTATTGTCTATTTATAATGGCTTTGGATTTTAGCTCTATTAAAAATTAATAACACCAAATGTAATAATTAATACTATGGTCTGATATCACCCAGATTGTATCATATTACAGTTGAAAAATATCTTGCATATAAAAATTCATTCAATAGGACCTTTTTGTTTTCTGAAACAATATTTTGTATACACTCTAAGTATGTTTCATTTTACAGATAATTGAATGCCGCTGATATTGCATACTATCTTTTCTTTCCACACTCAAGGTTGTATGATTTTATTTATGTTATTTTATTCAAAAAATAAACTACTTAATTATTATATTAAAATAAATACATGAGAGACATGTGAGCGGGCTCAGAAATGAGTTCTGCTCTGGGAAGCCCAGGAGGGAGGTGGTGGCTGTACTCCAGGGAGGCAGCGATTCCACATCTTGCCTGCAATGCGTTGAAAACATTGGTGGGGCGCTAGTTGTGAACACAAGACTCAAAACAAATTGTGAATAGAGAATACTGAATAATTTAGCTAAAAATGATATTTTTCACTTGCAGTGCTTGTGGAGAATCAGTGAAGAAAGTATAAGTGGAAAAGCATGTGGCTATTGGCAGAAATTGTGAATGCCTGTCTTGCAGTAACTGTGGTAAATATTTCCAGGGTAATGATTACAAAAACTATGTGAAATTCATAAGCGAAGATCAGAAATATGGTGGCAATGGTTATGAACATAAAACAAACAAAGGCAATATTAAACAGTAGGCATGGATACAGAAAATTAATGAATTAATAAAAGATCCAATATCAACCCCAAAGTGAGGGAATTTTAGAAAAAAATAGTGGCTATGACAATGTTCCAAGGAAAACAATGAAATTTCAGAATTAGACAATGTAAAGTTTAAAAGTTTATAATGAAGTTATTGTGGAATAAGTGTGGAATACCTTTTCTGAAGCTTGCAGCAATGCACCAGTCAGTTGGAAGCAAGATAAACAACCATTCAACCAAATAGTTGATCCACTTGCAGAGATAGCCACCACAGCCTGGCCCTCCAAAGCCAATGAAACCATGCTAAAGCATCAGAGGTGAATAAGAAGAAGGAAAGAAAGAAAGAGCAGCAGCAGAATAGGGAAAAAAAAAAACAAAAACAAAAAGAAAGAACTAAAATTAGCAAACCACCAAGAAAATTCAAGAAATCAGAAGTCTAAAAAGCACAAAAAGGGACAAGAGGCTGAACTGTAAGCTGAAGGTGAGGCAAGTCTCAAGGCCAATGGTCTAGCAAAGAAGAAAAGCAAGAAGAAGAAGAAGGGGGCGAGAGCTGCAGGGGTTGGAATCATTGGAGTTGATGAAGACACTGAAGAGGAAGAGACAAATTCAGGTGCAGTGAAAAGAAAGCAGAAGCATTCTGAAGTTGAAATAGATTCTAAAAAGAAAAGATGAACTTTTATCAATTTTTACCCACCTTCCCCCATTTTTTGATGTTTTTGTGTCCATTCACTGGGCAATTCTCTGTCTCTGTTTCCTGCCTTCTCTTCTCATCCTTTTCCTGTCTTCACTGGGATTTGATCCTGGGAACCTCCAATGTGGGAGAGAGACATCCTACTGCCTGCACCACCTTAGTTCCTGATTTTTCAGCACATCTCATCTTGGCTCTTCCTTGTGTCACTCTCCTGTTATGTCATCATCTTGCCGCATGGCTTGGTGGGGCCTGATGGTGCACCTGCTTGCAGGGCCTGACAGTGCACCCACACACAAGGCCTAAAATAAAAATAAATCATTTTATTTTATTTTATTTTTTTTTTTTTAAAGATTTTATTTATTTATTCATTTATCCCCCCCTTGCTGCTTGTGCTCGCTGGGTCAGCTAACCACGCCGTGCGGGCGGGCTTGCCTTCACCAGGAGGCCCCAGGAACCGAACCCGGGGCCTCCCATATGGTAAACGGGAGCCCTACTGATTGAGCCACAGCCGCTTCCCTAAATCATTTTAAAAAAAGATGCTATAGTATGTAAAACTAGCACCTAGCTTAAGTACTTAATTATTGTGTAATAAATATTAACTATCTATCTCTGTTGCTAATTAATATTCTGTCTCTAAAGATATTTCATGAATATTTCCCCCAAATCTTGAATATATGTTTAAATTAATGATTAAAAAAAAAAAGAAAAGAAAAGATCTCCTAAGACATTCTGAAGGTAGAGAAATGGAAGACCATGAAACTCTTGTGAAAGGTAAATTTATCTGGAAGGGAATTATTAAAGTATTTCTGAAACAAGCCCCAGAAAATGAAATAACATTCAAAAAGCTAAGGAAAAAAGTGTTAGCTCAAAATTATGCAGTGAGGAATGATCATTACAAATCCAAAGAGGAAAGTCTGGCCATCTTTAATAAGAAATTCAGCAAACACCCCATCTTTAAATTATTAAGGGACGATATCAAGGTTTTGAAGTGAGCATTTTTATATTGTAGTAATGATTCCATTCTGTCATTGTTCCTTTCATTGCTGGTTATAAAACATGTCATGAATTATAATGACTCAAATTTGCTTTCCAATATTTAAGTTAAAGAAAAGATATATTTTTGATAGAGCTTTTATGAAAAAATAAATTGCATTCATATCCAAATGTCTAAAAATAAATGAATATATATATGACTATTATGAACATGCTTCTCAAATTATGAAATCCAAAAAGATTATTTTCAAGATATTTAACTCTTTTCAAAATTTTGCCTTATAGACAAATGATTTGCCCATAAATGGGCACTTTATAATTCACACACTCCTAGTTCTGAAGATATTTTAAATTAGCCAGAGCAGATTTTAATGCCATGCCTCATACTATACTTGCATATAGCCTGAGAAGCAATGAGGCTTTCTAATTTACCTCTTCGTAAATTTGCATTCTTTGACCAAGGATCGGTTCATATGGTTAAATCAAGAATGCCATCCATCAAACTGATATGCAATGATCTTTCACACACACACATACATACATGTTAATTCTTCATTTCCAAAACTCATAAAATGGGCAATAATTGAGTTAAAATAATTTTGAATGTTTGAAATTAAAATAATACTTGTCTAGTTTGTCAAACAGCTATGTTGTTCAAAATCTTTAAACCCCTTTTAATATCTGACTTGGAAAATGTATTTAATGATCATTCTGACAGATATCCTAACAAAAATGGCAAAAATAATAATAATAACAATTGTTAATATCTATTAAATATTTACTATTTGCCAGGTATGCATTGTGCTAAGGGGATTTCCATTCATTTTCTCATTTTTACCTCACAACATTCCTATGAGTTAAGCACTATCATTATCTCCATTTAACAAGTGAGGAAATTGAGGCACAAAGGAATAAAATAACTTGTCCATAGATGTACACCTAATAAGTGGCAGAGTCAGGTTTTGTACTTGGCATTCCGGCTCTAGGGCTTGTATTATCCATTATGTGATACTGTCACTAATATTTTGTGTTTTGTGAAGGTCTGTGCTACCACAACAGTCTGTATTTCCTCTGTGATATTTATCACATTATTGGAATTTCCTGTTTAACTTTCTGTCTCCCCAAGTGAAATCTAAACCCTTTGATCCTGTCCAACATGTTCACTATTCTCTTTGCCAGCACTTAGCACAGTTTCTTGTACAAAGGAGGAATTCAAAAATACTTTTTAGATGAATGAATGAAGGTGTCCATTCTCAGTTTTAGATATGGGAATGCCATGGATCACTTCTAATATATATTGCCAAAATATTTGGATTTAGCTATGAGTAAATAAGCTAGCATAATTTTTTTTATTTAAAAATTAATTTCTTGTACCAGTTGCAAGTTACTCCATTAACACAAAATAATAACTACAATAACAATAAATCTGCTATCGTCAGCAGTTACAATCTCCCCCTTTTTGTTCGTTCCTCAATCTTGAAGGATTTGGTACAATGTCCACTATGATTGCTTCAGTTTGAGAAATGAGGTAGTATTATGGGGGCGGAAGAGTGGAATTGTTTGGTGAGCATATTCTAAAGCAACAGCATCCTATGCTATGTTGTAAACTTGAGGCATTTATTTTTATTTTTAAAGAAGCTTTAGAGTACATAAATGTTACATTAAAAATCTAGGGGATTCCCATATTCCCCAACCCCTGCCCCTCTCAAACTTTCCTACATTAACAACGTTTTTCATTAATGTGATAAATCTGTTACAACTGGTGCTCATATATTGAAGCACTGTTACTAAACGTGGACTATAGTTTACATTAAAGTAATCTGCCCTGCACAATTTTATAGGTAATGTCAAAAAGTGTAATGGCCTGAATTCGTTATTGCAATGACATGCAGAACAAATCCAATGTCCTGAAAATGCCCCCATGTTACACCTATTCTTCACTCTCTCTCCACTCAGTACTCTGGTGGCCACTGCCTTTATACCAATGATAAAAGTCCTTCCATTGCTAGAATAATAATAAGTTTGTAACAAAATGATAATAAGTCCATTTTAGTCCATTTTTCATTCTCCAATCATGAGGATTTTGAGATGGTGATACTCACTCTGTTACTAATTGAAAGCGGGTAAGCTCCCATGGGGCAGAAGAATGGAACTATCTTGCTTGAAGTTGCAGACACTCTCTATTCCTTAGGATGGGCATTGTTCACCATCATCTCTTTTTTAGTTGTGCTGGGTGAGTTTGATGAAATGTAGAGTAAGTGTTGCAACTCTGCTGAGATTCAAGACTCAACCAACACATGAACAGAACAAAATTTTAAGTCTCTGGGACATATATTAAATAAATATAGTGCTAACTATAGGTTCAAATAAAAAAGGCAGAAGAGACATGTGTAGGGAAACTATAAATGAGTCTATCTCTTTTCACTGGGTAGCATAAATTCCAAAGTAAGAGCCACTGACAGGGTGCCAAATTCCTGATCTTGTCTCTTGGATTTTACTGTCCAGATATCTCTAGAGCCCTCAGGAGTCCCACAGTTTGAGGCACTGTTTATTGTGGCAATCAATGAGATCCTGCTGAGTAGTGCATGAGCATAACATCTAGAGGAACTCTTGACTCACTTTGAAATCTCTTAGACATAAAAACTCATATGTATTTAATATATCCCCATTTTGGTCAACGTCTTTCTCTGGATGCATTGTTAGTTTGTGCTTGGTAATAATCCCTCCATGTCAGGGAGGTTCGTCCTTGGGAGTCATGTCCCATGATGGCAGGAAGGTAATGCATTTATATGCTGAGTTCAGCTTAGAGAGAAGCCACATTTGAGCAACAAGGAGGCTTTCAGGAGGTAACTCTTAGGCAATATATAATGCTAGGCTAAGTTTTCCCCATAAAAGATTCATAAGAACAATAATCAATTTCAAGGGTATGTCTTCCTTCACTAGACACTTCCCATGTACTTGGGGGATTCTTGCTGTTCTATTAGAGAATGTAGCAGGACTCCCCAGCATGGAAGTTCAATATTCTTTTGGTTATTGTGTGGTTCTCCACCTACTGAGATAGTGCCCCATGATCACTTGAACATATTCATATGCCTTAGGGGCATGCCCCAGTTGCACACCTCCCCACACATCCTTCCAACATGGACATCCCATACCAGTGATCCTCCCCCGCCACATTTGTGACCTTTTTATGATCCAAAACCTCTCCAAAAATGAAGCCTAAAAATAACCAAATAAAATTAATAATGATAAAATAACAATTCTTTAAAAAAATAATGAATAAAAAATAAAATATTTGAAATAAATAGAACATTTTTATACATTGTTTTTCATCACTGTAAGATCTCTTATCTTATATGTACAGTGATAGTTTCTTCCCTATATTCCCCCAGTGTCTTTTTTTTTTTACATTTTATCTTCAAAAAGGTTTTAGGTTACAGAAAAGCCACACATAAAATACAAGGGACTCCCATATACCCAAAGCTCTCCCCCTTTTCCACTCTCCCCTATTAATAACGTTTTACATGTGGATGGTACATTTGTTACAATTTATATAAAAATATTGAAGCATTGCTTCTAACCGTGACCAATGGTTTACATTATGGTTTACATTTTGGATTGTACAATTTTATAGTTGTTGATGAAATTTAAAATGACCTCTATCCATTATTGTAAGATATCCAGAACAATTCTAATGCCCCAAAAATGCCCTGTGTTCCATCTATTCTATTCTTTCCTCCCCCTCCCCTCAGAACCTATGATAGCCACTAAGTTTAAATTTTTGGATAAGATTCAGTTACTTGCAATAATATTGAGGGTTTGACATTTTGGTCTGTTTTCTTTTATTAGGCAATGGCTATGTTCTCGAGAGATTCTTGCCCCTCAAATTGAGAACATAGCAGGACTCCCCAGGATGGGAGTTTGATATTTTCTTTTTTACTGTATCAGTCTCCATGCACTGAGATGACACACTATGACAAGATGAACACTTACATAGTCCATAGTGGCATGCCCCAGGTGTGACTTAACCCGCATACCCCCCATACCCAATGCCCTACACCAGTAACCCTTTCCTGCCATATTTGACAAAAGAGCTTTCCCACCATTGGTGTTTTAACCACAGACCTGCAAATCCCCAAAGTTCAACTGTTCCTTCCTTCAACACCCCATGTCCATGGATAGTCCAACCCAAACCCTCCACTTTACTCCCCCTCACAGACCAGCAGTGCAGAACCCAACCGCATCATTGCACCACTCTTACACCCATCCACTGCATACTAAATTTATCATGTGCATAGCACCTTAGAAATATTAAAATTGCTATTATCCTAAATTTTTAAATTAGAAAATTAATCAGGCAGTGTGATAAAATAGGAAAAATTTGCTTTTGTTGTCAGACATGAATTTGAATCCCAACATTCTGGCCACGATGAAGTCAGTAAATCTTTCTAAGCCCTCATAAAGTTGTTTTAAGTGTTGTATATAAAGTATCTGTCATATAGTAAGGACTTCATAAATTTTAGCTGCCTCATTTGAAACCCAAACTTTTTAACTGACGCTGAAGTTCACACACTTAGTTTAGTGGTGGTGCCAATGAATGGAACTCAGACTTCCTAACTCAATCTATAATATATTTAGACCTGAATCTCTATAGTAATATTTTTTAGAAAATATCAGTGCTTTTCCAGTGTGCAGTGTTATCTCAAATTAGCCACGTGACTAATGTTGATTGCTTTTTAAAAAAACTTTGCCTTCATTTCACGGGTAGTAGTTCTTCTATGAGAACAATCCAAATATGTATTTGGAGAGCAGAATAGAATCAATTGAAAATGGAACACTAGCTTGAACCTATGTAGAAAAATGCAGGGCTCTGTAAAGTAGTATGTCTGTAAATGCCAGCAAAATAGAAGTAACTATTCTTGTGTAAGCAGATTGGTTCTCTGCTCAGTCTTAGACAAGGCCTAGTTATGGGAAATACTTTCCCAAAGAAACATCTTTCCAAAAATTCCATAGGTTCCCCTTAATCTCACATGGCATGTTTCCTCTTACTGTTTCCTTTCACTGGAAAGCTTTGCATTATTTTACCCTTATATGGCTATGAAATTTTTTAAAAAAGATTTTTGTTAGAAAGTCTTAATATAGTCAACTTTCATTTATCCACAAAATGACCTTATACTTAAGTTTGTATGCATCAACATTTGATAGCATGTTCCTGTGGACCTTTACCATTTGTACTCCCTAACACCTTTATAGTCAGTATTGCCATGTCTCTTCTCATAAGCATCTCTTCTAGTCTACTTGTATAGAAGTTTTGAGCTCGAAACAATTTTCTCTGTCTCAGTCCAGCAAAGGTGATGTCATTGGGGGAAAAAATAGCAAAATTGAGAAAAAAAATATTGTTTACTTTTGGTCTGTGCATGGGAGTTGGAGTAGGGAAGTGTTGGCAGTGTTTCTTCAGCCTTTCCTGGCACCTGCAGGCATTTTTGGATCACACAGACT
This sequence comes from Tolypeutes matacus, assembly GCA_026826555.1. Taxonomy (NCBI): domain Eukaryota; kingdom Metazoa; phylum Chordata; class Mammalia; order Cingulata; family Chlamyphoridae; genus Tolypeutes; species Tolypeutes matacus. The sequence continues at coordinate 3,499,183 of JAKSZT010054512.1, forward strand.
AGATTACTGTGCACCTGTGGCTCCATCCCTACCACACAATAGGAGAGGAAGAAAGGGAAGTGCTCCTTCAGCCTCTCTAGGAAACGGGAGTCACTGTCATCCCGCATGGACTAGACTGAGGAGCAACCTGTGGCTACATCCCTCCTCCCAGTTATGGCAGAGAGAGGGGTGGTGTTTTCTCAGCCTCTCTGAGAAACTGCAGGCCCTTTCAGCCCATGTGGACTAAATTGTTGGGCACTCCTGTGCTTCTGTCTCTACCCCTGACAGGCCAGGAGAGATAGTGGTCTCTCAGACTCTTCAAGCAACTGCAGCTGCTTTTGGCCCACATGGACTAGACTAATGATGACATCTCTTACTCCATCCCTGATCCTGATAGGACAGGAGGGAGTGATTTTGCCTCAGCCTTTCCATGCAACTGCAGCCACTTTCAGAAAGCACGAGCTAAATTGTTTGACACTTCTGTGGCTCCATCCCCACGTCTGACAGGGCAAGAGGGACAGTGCTCCCTCAGCCTCTCCAGAAAACTACAGCTGCTTTGGGCCTGCATGAACTAGATTGTTGGGCAAACCTGTGGCTGTATCCCCACCCTAAATAGCACAGGAAGGGGGTGGAATTTCCCCATTCTTTCTGGACAACTGTAGTTGCTTTTGACCTGCATGGACTAGACTGTTGGACACATCTGTGGCTCCTTCCCCAGCTCTGACAGGGTAGGAGGAGGGCCATTGCTCCCTCAGCCTCTCCAGGCAACTGCAGTCACTTACCACCTGAATGGACTAGACTGTTGGACACATTTGTGTCTCCATCCCTAATTCTGACAGGAAGGAGGTGGGATTGTGCTCCCTCAGCCTCTCTGTGAACAGTAGTCATTTTGGGCATACATGGACAAGATTGTTGCATACATCTGTGGTTCTATCACCGAACATGAGAGTGGAGGAGTGAGGCTGATGTTTTGTCAGACGATGTGGGAAACTGCAGTCAGTTTTGAACCACAAGGCTTCTTTTGCTGCCTACCGCTATGGCTACATCCCTATCCCAGGCAGAGGAGGAAGGGGCATGGAACTTAATCAGACTCTCCAGGCAACTACAGATGGTCTTGGCTTTCATGGCTTGGATTACAGAACATGGCTGTGTCTCCATCCCTATCCCTGCCAGTGAAGAACGGTGGGAGAAGCTTCATCAGTTCCTGGGGTAAAAAGGGCAACTGCAACCTCCATAGATTATAGAACCAACTGCATCCTCAACTACTACTCCACACCCTGAAAGGCAGAAAGGAAAAGAAATAGATGAAAAAGAGATGAAAAAATGACATTGGTTAAACACAAGCCACTATAAATTTCCAAATAAAGTTAAATCAAGTATCAAAGAGGGACTGTAGCACAAGCCACACAAATCGAAAGCCTTAGACTAAAGTGAGAAATTGCACCCAGAATAAATATATCTAGTAAATCAGATGCTGAGACACCAACAAAAAATTACAATCCAAACCAAGGAATAGGAATTTATGGCCCAGTTAAAGGAACAAACCAAGCTTCCAGATGGCATGAAGGAGTTGAGAAAACTAATCATAGATGTTCAAACAAATCTTAATAAATTCAATGAAATGATGAAAGAGAATAAGGATATTAAGAAGACACTGTGAGCACAAAGAATTTGAAAACATACATAAAAAATAGCAGATCTTTTGGGAATGAAAGGCACAATAAACAAAATTAAAAATACATTGAAGGCACATAACAGCAGATTTGAGAGCAGAAGAAAGAATCTGTGAGCTTGAAGAGAGGGCTTCCAAAGCAAACATGCAAAAGAACATTTAAAGAAAAAAATGGAAAAAAATTGAACAGGATCGCAGGAAACTAAATGATGGCAAGACACATGCAAACATACGAGTCCTGATAATTCAAGTTTTATTTCTTCATTATCTATTTGGGTGCCTATTATTTCTTTATCTAGCCTAATTGCTTTGGTTAGAACTTCTAGCATAATACTGAATAACAGTGGTGACAAAGGGCATCCTTGTATTTTTCTTGATCGCAGCAGGATAGCTATCAGTCTTTCACTGTTGAGTACAATTCTAGCTGTATGTTTTTCATATATGCACTCTACCATATTGAGAAAGCTTCCTTTGATTCCTATCTTTTGGATTGCATTTATGAAAAAAGATAAATGCTGTATTTTGTCAAATATCTTTTCTGAATCAATCAAGAGGATCACATGATTTTTCATCTTCAATTTATTAATGTGGTTTATTAAAATAATTGAATTTGTTATGTTGAAGCACCATTGTTTATCTGGGATAAAGCCTAATTGATCATGGTGCATAATTCTTTCATTGTGCTTTTGGATTCCATTTGCAAGTATTTTGTTGAGGATTTTTGCATCTATATTCATTAGAGATATTGGTTTTTAATTTTCTTTTTTCATAGTATCTTTATCTGGTTTTGGTATTAGGGTTTCATATAATGAGTTTCATAGTGTTCTTTCCTGTTCAGTATTTTGGAAGAGTTTGAGCAAGATTGAAATTAGATCGATTTTGAATGATTTGTAGAATTCACCTGTGAAACCATGTGGTTCTGGGGTTTTTCTCTATGGGAGGTTTTGGATGACTGTTTCAATCTCTTCACTTGTGAATTCTTTGTTAAGGTTTTCTATTTCTTCTAGGGTCAGTATAGGTGGTTTGTATGTCTCTAGGAATTTGTCCATCTCGTCTATATTGTCTAGTTTTTTGGCGCACAGTTGTCCATTGTGTCCTTTTATGATCTCTATTACTTTTTGGGGGTCAGTGTTAATACCCCTCTCTCATTTCTGATTTTATTTATTTGCATCTTCTTTCTTTTATTATTTGTCAGTCTAGCCAAGGGTTTGTAAATTTTGTTGATCTTCTCAAAGAGCCTACTTTTGGATTTATTGACTTTCTCTATTGTTTTTTTGCTTTTAATTTCATTTATTTCTGCACTGATCTTTACTATTTTTTTCCTTCAGCTTTTTTTGAGATTAGTTTGCTGTTCTTCTAGTTCCTCTAGATGTGCATTTAGATCTTCAATTTTAGCTGTTTCTTCTTTATTTTTACATATCAATTTTATTGATACATATTAATAAAGCATACAATTCATTCAAAGTGCAGTCAGTAGTTTTTGTTATAATCACATGGTTGTATATTCATCATTTCAATCACCATTCAAGCATTTTTATTATTTCCATAATAAAAATAATAAACAAAAAACAGACAAACAAACAAGAAAATTCTTCACCTCTCATTCTGTTTCCCCTGATGTACATAGCTGCTATTTCTGGCTATCCTTGCACATTTATTTATTTATTTATTTACTTATTTTTTATTATTTATTTATTTATTGAAGAGTTTTATTGAGATATATTCACAGAACTACAATTTATTTATAGTGAATAATCAATGGCTTTTCGTATAATCACAATGTTGTGCATTCATCATCTCATAAATCTTAGAATGATTTCATTACTCCAAAAAGTTATAATGTATGATTGCATTGCTATGAACTAAATATATTGTGTAACATATTACATGATTCCATTTATATAAAATGTAAATATAGATCAATTTATAAAGATGAATTTTAATTAGTGGTTATGTAGGGCTAGGAAAGGCATGCTAATGGGTGTGGAGTTTTTCTTTCTTCTTTTTTTAATGTAAGCATTGACGGTTATAAATTTTCCTTACAGAACTGCCTTTTCAGTGTCCCTTAGGTGTTGATATGTTGTTTTTTCATTTTCATTCATCTCAAGATATTTGCTGAATTCTCTTTCAATTTCTTCATTGATCCACTGATTATATAAGTGTGTTGTTTAATCTACCTATTTTATGAATTTTCTCTTTTTCTGTCCATTATTGATGTCCTGCTTCATTCCATTATGGTTATAAAAAGTGTTTTGTATAATTTCATTCTTTTTAAATGTATTGAGTCTTGTCTTGTAGCCCCCATATGGTCTAACCTGGAGAAGGATCCATGAGCACTTGAAAATAATGTATATCCTGTGTTTTGGGGTGTAATTCTCTATAGATATCTGTTAGGTATAATTTATTTATATTATTCAAGCTCTCTGTTTCTTTATTTGTCTTCTGTCTAGATGTTCTATTTAATACTGAGAATGTTGTATTGAAGTCTCCAATTACTATTGTAGAGACATCTATTTCTCCCTCCAGTGTTGCCATTTCCCTGGTATGTTATGTTTTGCTTTTCTCTTGCTGCTTTCAGAATCCTCTTTATCTCAGACATTTATCATTCTGAATAGTAGGTGTCTCAGGGTAGGTATATTCCCATTTATTCTGTTTGGGGTGTGTTGTCCTTCATGGATGTTTATATTTATGTCTTTCACAAGTGTTGGGGAGCTATTGGTCATTATTTCCTCAAACTTTTTTTGTCCCTTTTCCATTCTTTTCTCCTTTTGGGACACTGGTAATGCATATGTTTGTGTGATTCTTGTTGTCGTTCACTTCCCTGAGACCCTATTCCATTTTTTCCATTCTCTTCTCTTTCTGTTTTCCTGTCATTTCAAGTTCAGATGTTCTGTCTTCAAAATCACTAATTCTGTCTTTGAGCAATTCAAATATGTTCTTTTATGCTTGTAATGTATTTTAATCTCATCAATTGTATTTTTATTCCCACAAGCTCTGTTACTTTTTTTACAGTCTTTTAAATTGATGCTTATGCTCACCCAGTGTCTTCTTAATATCCTTTATCTCTTTAGTCGTATTTTCTTTCAATTCTTTGAAATGATTAAGGAGAGTTGTGTGATTGTCATTGATTAGTTGTCTTAATTCCTGTATATCTTCATGGTATTAGGTTTGTTCTTTTGGCTGGGCCATCTCTTCCTGTTTCCTCATATGGCTTGTAAATTTTTTACTCATATCTAGGCATCTGAATATGTTGGTCAATTTACACTGATGGCCAATTTATCTCTCCTGCTTAGTGTTCATTTTTCACAGTTCTTCTTTGATATTTGGCTCATCTTATTCTAAATATTTTAGATTGCCCAGCTTAAGTTTTCAAAATAGGGCCAGGGACTCACTAATTAGGCACAGATTTTCTCCTGGGAGTTTGGGTTAAGAGAGTCATAAAAGCAGTTTTCCTCCATGCAATTTCCAGATGGTCTTGCAGAAGGCACTTGTCAGTATACATTTCCACAAAGGTGTTTCTTTCAGTCTCCACTTTCCGGTATTTTGGTTTCTCCAGAGCTGAGTTTCAAAGCAAGCACTACTGGCCATACTCACTTAGGGGAAGACCCTGACTCCACTTCTCTTTCCCTTTTAACAGCTGACAGGGATCAAGATGTTTCTTCCCTTCTCAGTTAGCTGCAGTGAGCCAAGGATTTTACCCCTGCATGATATTTTGGGCGTGAGCGATGGGAACCCCTCTTGGCTGCCATGGGTGTTTTGTAACTCATGTTTGGTTTTTTTGAGTTCTTCATCTCTCTGTCCCTCACCCTCCTGGGAGTTGTGTATCACTGCCCTGGTCTTCTGACCCCCAAGGCAGACCCCTTGAAGAAGTTTTGTCCCTTTCTCTATTGTTTTTGTGAGATAGTTGAGCCCTGCCTGCCTACTCCAATGCCCTCTTCTTGGAACTCCTTCTCTCAGAATTTTAAGTAGCATATATGAAAAACACACAGATAACAAACAGTGTACTCAATGGTGAAAGACTGACAGCTTTCTTGTTGAGATTGAGAACAAGACAGGGATGCCCACTGTTACTACTGTTGTTCAATGCAGTTGTAAAGGTTCTTGTTAGAGCAATCAGGTAGAAACAGAAATAAAAGATGTCCCAATTTAAAAGGAAGAAGACATAACTTTTGCTGTTCACATATGAAATGACCTTGTACCTAGAAAATCCTGAAAAATATACAACAAAGCTGCTAGAGGTAATAAATGAGTTAAGCAAAGTGACAGGATACAAGATTAATATGCAAAAATCAATAGAGCTTCTATAGACTAGTCATAAGAAATCTGAGGAGGAAACCAAGAAAAATTTCATTTACAATAGTGACTAAAGGATAAAATATTTTAAATAAACTTAAACAAGGACATAAAGCATTTGTATTCAGGAAACTACAATGAGTTGCTAGAATAATCAAAGAAGACACAAATAAATGGAAGAACATTACCTGTTCATGGATTGGGAGACTAAATATTTTCAATATGTCATGTCTACACAAACTGATATACCGATTCAATGCAATCACGATAAAGATTCCAACAGCCTTTTTTAAGGAAATGGAAAACCCAATTATGAAATTTATTTGAAAGGGTAAGGGGCCCCCAAATGACATGATCTTATACATAGGAAGCCTACTAAAATCTACAATCTACCTTCTAGAGCTGATAAACAAGTTAGGCAAAGTGGGGGATATAAGATCAACACACAAAGATCAGTGGTATATCTGTACACTAATAATGAGCAATATGAGGAGGAAATCATGAAAAAAATCCCATTTGTAATAGCAATTAACATAATAAAATATCTAGATATAAACTTAACTAAAGATGTCAAGGACTTGTACAGAGAACACTACACAATCAAAGGAAATAAAAGATGATGTAAATAAATGGGAGAGTATTCCATTTTTATTGATTGGAAGAATAAATATCATGAAGATGTCTATCCTACCCAAACTGCTTTGCAGATTTAATGCAATCTCAATAAAAATTACAACAGTGCTTTTTTACTGAATTGGAAAAGCTAACATGAACTGTATATGGAAGGGCAAGGGGCCTTGAATAGTGAAGAACATACTGAAAAGGAAAAATAAAATTGGGGGAATCACGCTACCTGATTTTAAAACATACTACAAAAGCTACAAGGGTCAAAACTGCATAGCATTGGCACAAGGATAGACATACTGAACAATGGAACCAAATTGAGATTTCTGATATAGACTCATGCATATATGGCCAACTGATATTCGACAGTGCCACCAAGCTCACTCAACTGGGACAGAATAGTTTCTAAAATGGGTGCTGGGGAAACTGGAAATCCTTATCCAAAAGAATGAGAGAAGATCTCCATCCAAGCTCCATACAAAAATTAATTCAAGATTGATCAGTTACCTAAACATAAGCTCCAAGACCATACAGCTCCTAGAAAATAATGTAGGGAAGCATCTATGAGATCTTGTATTAGGAAATTGTTTCATAAACTTTATACCCAAAGCGTGAGCAACAAAAGAAAAAATAGATAAATTGGACCTCAAAAAATTAAAAACTTTTGTCCTTCAAAGGAGTTTGTCAAGAAAGTGAAAAGTCATTCTACTCAATGGGAGAAAATATTTGGGAACCACTTATACCATAAGGGTCAACTATCCAGCATATATAAAGAAATCTTTCATATTGAAAGAAAAAAGAAATACTACCCATTTTAAAATTGGGCAAGAGACACTTTTCCAAAGAGGAAATGTGAATGACTAAAAACCACATGGAAAAATGCTCAAAATCACTAGCTATTAGGAAAACCCAAATCAAAACTGAAATGAGATATCATCTTCCACCTATTAGACTGGCTATTATTTAAAAATCAAAAACAGAAAACTACAAGTGTTGGAGAGGATGTGGAGGAATGGGAGCACACATCCACTGCTGGTGGGAATGTTGAATGGTGCAGCCATTGTGGAGGAGGTTTGGTGGTTCCTCAGGAAACTAATTATAGAATTGCCATATGATCCAGTAATCCCATTATTAGGTATATTCCCAGAAAAATTGAAACCAGGGGAATGAATGGATATATGCACATTAATGTTCATAGTGGCATTATTCGGTATTGCCAAAAGTTGGAATCAACCCAAACGTCTATCAATGGATGAATGGATAAATCAAATGTGCTATATTCATACAATGGAATATTAGTCAGCTGTAAGAAGGAATGAAGTATTGACACCTACGAGAACATGAATGAATCTTGAAGAGCTTATTCTGAGTGAAGTAGGTTAGTCACTAAAGGAAAAATATTGCATGATGTTACTCATATGACCTAAAGATATTGAGCAGACCCACAGAGATAGAGTTTGGAAGACAGATTACCAGGAATAGAAAATGAGTACAGTGTGGTGATCCAATGATTAATCTGGACAGAACCTATGATTAGATGGAAGCGGGTGGTTTGTAAGTTGATGGGGGTGATGTTGGTGCAGGGATGTGAGTAGAGACAATGGTGCTAGACTTTGAGTGTGAGCAGTGATGAGGGAGTGGTTTGGGTTATCCAGGAAATGGAGGGGGAGCTAGAGAAGGAACAGGTGAAGTCTGTTGAGGTTAAGGTCTGTTGTTGAAAATAAAATTGTGGGACTGTTCTTTTGGCAAATATGGCAGGGGAGGCTCAATTATGTAGGTTGTCATTGGTGTAAAGATGTGTGGGGGAGGGTGCACCTGGGGCATACTTCTCTGAAATATGAATGTATTCATCTTGTCATAAGGTGTCATCTCAGTGGATGGGCCCCTAGACAATAAACAACAAAATATTAAACTCCCATCCTGGGAAGTCCTGATACTTTCTCAGAAGGACAAGAATCTTTCATGTACATAAGCAGTTCTCAATAAAAAAAAGAGAACAATACACCAAACCCTCAAAATTATTCCTTGTACTTATGACATTTATTCATGTAAAATTGAAACTTAGCTTAGTAATACATATATTTCCTAAGAGTAACCTCCTGAAAACCTGCTTGTTTCTCAAATGTGGCCTTTCTATAAGCCAAACTAAGCAAATGAACAGTCTACTTTCCTCCCAGCATAGGACATGACTCCCAAGAATGAGCCTTCCTGGCACTGAGGGATTAATAACATGCATTTGGAAAAAGCCCTTGACAAAACCTGGGAAAGATTAAGTACAAAAATTTTTATGTCTAAGAGATTTCAAAATGAGTTGCAAGATCATTCTAGAGGTTACACTTATGCATGTCTCAGGCAGATCTCACTAACTTCCACTGTAAACAAAAGCTCAAACAGGGGTGATCTTGAGGGCTCTAATGCTATACTTACAGTACAGACAAGGCACACAACTCCTTGATATCAGCACCCTGTCAGTGGGCCTTGCCTTGGAGCCTATTTCTCCAATGTAAAAGAGTTAGAATAATTTGTATTTTCACTACACATTTTTCTTCTACCCCTTTTATTTGGGCCCATAATTAGCACTATACCCACTAATTGTATGTCTCAGAGACTTAAATCTTTGGTCTGTTCATATACCAGTTGAACCCTGAATCTCAGCAGAGATGCATACAACACCTACTCTCTAATTTGTTGGACTCGCCCAGGAAAACAAACAAAATGATATTGATGGGGAAGCAAATGTGGCTAAAGCAATTGAGCTCCTGCCTACCACATGGGTGGTCTATGGTTCAGTTCCAAATGCCTCCTAAAGAAGACAACAAGCTGATGCAATGGGCAGGGGTGATAAGTTGACACAGCAAGGTGATGCAACAAGAGACACAAGAAGAAAAACATAATGAGAGACACAACAAAAGCAGGGAACAGAAGCTCCTGGTGCCCCCTAAAGAGGACAGGTGGGACAAGAAGCTGACATAATGGGCAGGCTCAGCGAACTGACATAACAAGATAATGCAACAAGAGACACAGGGGGAAAAACTTAATGAGAGACACAACAAAGCAGGGAACTGAGGTGGTTCAAGTGATTAGGCACCTCCTTCTCACATCGGATGTCCTGGGTTCAGATCCCAATGCCTCATAAAGAAACAAGGAAGATGAATAGACACAGCAAGTGCAAACAACAAGGGGGTGGAGAGAAATAAATAAATAAAATCAATATTTTTTTTAAATGATGTTGATGGACAGCTCCCATCCCCAAAATACAGAGAGTATCTACATCTTCAAGCAAAATAATTTCTTCCATCTGCCTCGTAAGACCTAAGCCCCCTCTCAATCTGAAGCAGAGCAGAAATTAGCATCCCCAAATCCTCAAGTTTGAGAAAAGAACAAGCATATAGGGGAAATGCAACCATGGACAAAGTAAACGTATTAATATTGTAGCAATGGAAGAACATGTAACATTGATATAATGATAGTCATTACCAGAGGTTCCGATGGGAGGAGGAGGGAATAATATTTGGAACATAGAACAATTTTAGGGCATTAGAATTAAGTGTAAACCATAGGAACAGATGCCTAACATGGAATGGCTACTATCTTAAAAATAGAACATTACAAGTGTTGGAGAGGATGTGGAGAAATAGGAAAATTAATTCATTGCTGGTTTGAATGTAAAATTGTGCAGCTGCTGTGGAAGATATTTTGGCAGTTCCTAAGAAAGCTAAATATAGATTTACCGTATTTCCCATCAATCCCTCTACTAGATTTCTACCCCAAAGAATTGAAAACAGGGGCTTGAACAGATATTATCACATTGATGTTTATAGCAGCATTATTCCCCAAAAGATGGAAGGGCCCTAATTGTCAATTAACTGATGACTGGATAAACAAATGTGATATATATATATGAAATATTATTCAGCTATTAAAGTGAATGAAGTCCTCATGTATGCCACAACATGGGTGAACCTTGAAGACATTACACTGAGTGTAATAAGCCAGACACTAAAGGACAAATACGGTCTGATCTCATTATAAAAAATATTTGGAATAATCAAATTCACAGAGGTTGAAACCAGACTATAGATTACCAAAGGTTGTATTGTGGTAGAGAATGGGGAGTTATTGCTTAATTAATACATAATTTATATTTATGTTGATTGTAATGTTTTGGAATGGTATGGTGGCAATGGTATCACAATATTGTGAATGTAATTAACAACACTGAATTATATATGTGAATGTGGTTAAAGGGGAAACTTTAGGTTGTATATATGTTACTAAAATTAAAAATAAAAGTTAAAACATGACTGCATAACATAGTGAACCCTGTTATAAAAAATGAGCTACAGTTAATAACATAAGTATAAAAATGTTGTAGCAGAAATTATAACAAATGCATCACACTAATGCAAGATCTTAGTAATAGAGTGGTATATTGGAAAAATACATCTAATGTAAACTATGGGCTATAATTAATAGTACAATTTTAATAATTTTACAGTTGTAGCAAAAGTAACACACTAATGTAAAGGGTCAACTATAGGGGGATGTATAGGAATGATGTATTTTTATATGTATCTTCTGTAAATGTACAACTTCTATAATTGAAAAAAATTGTTAAAGAAAACAGAGTCTAAAAGTCCTGTGGGATACCATGATGCATGCAAACATATGTATTATGGGAGCCAAAGAAGGATATGAAAGAAAAGGCAGAAGGAATATTCAAGAAATAAGGGCAAATATCTTCCCAAATTTAATGACATAAAAAATACATGCATTCAAGAAGCTAAATGAACACCAAAGAGGAAAAATTTGAAGTGAACCATGACCAGAAATATATTAGTAAAACTGTTGATTGTCAAGGTCAGGAAGAGAGTTCTGAAAGCTGTATACACTGAATTATATACAAGTGATATCCAACAAGATTAAGTGCCAACTTCTCATCAGAAACCATGGAAGCAAGAATGCAGTGATACAAAATATTTAAAATACTGAATGAAAACAAATGTCATCTAAGAATTTTATAACCAGCAAGACTATCTTTAAAAACTGAATGAGAGGGAAGCAGATGTGTCTCAGGTGAATGAGCTCTTGCCTACCACATGGGAGGTCTGTGGTTTGGTTCCCGGTGCCTCCTAAAGGAGACAGCGAGCTGGTGTAATGAGCTGGTGCAGCAAGCTGACACAACAAGATGAAGCAAAAAGAGACATGACAAAAGATAATGAAAGACACAACAAAGCAGGGAATAGAGGTGGCTCAAGCAATTTAGTGTCTCCCTCCCACATTGGAGGTCCTGGATTCAGTTCCCGGTGTCTCCTAAAGACACAGCATACAGCAGGTGCAAACAATGAGGGGGTGGGGAGAAATAAATAAAGAAATAAAATAAATCTAAAAAAAACTGAATGAGAGATTAAGATATTACCAGGTAAGCAAAAGCTGAGGGAGTTCATTACATCTAGACCTGTCCTACAAGAAATTCTTCATGTCCTCTTTAAAGCATTTCTTCTGCCTTATCTGCTTTCAGTTGCCATATTACAACCCACCATACAATAGCTAGTAGCTGCATGTAATGATTTCCTGAGAAATGATTATTAAAATGCCTGAGAGAGGAGGTTATATTTTTAAAAAGCAATATTTGGAAAGATTAATATACTGGACAAACTTTGATTCTTGTAAGTTGAATATGTAATTAAGGAATTATCTTTGTTTTATAATGGAGCAAGGTGGCCCACCATATATAAAGAAAAAGTGGGAAGAGGAAAATAGAAGCTAATTTTATGTGCATGAATAATTAGATAGAACCTAAATTTTTCTCATAAATTAAAAAAAAATCCTCATTGTTTGTTTTTTCCTTAGGTCCAATATTATCTTACAAATATTAAACAATTTGACAAATTCTTGCTATGGCAATATAATTATATAAGTGAAAAATTAGCACCTTGAGTTCCAAGCCTACAGTGAAATGTTTCTAAAAACAGTTGCTTCACCGTTAAATTGGATTCACTTTTCAAGTCAATCTCCTTTCACGCAAAGTTACCACATCTAATCAGCTTACACAGAGACTTGCTCTAGCCAATTTAGGCTGTCAATTTATACACAAAGTATATTCTAATGGGAAGAGTCAGAGACCCTCATAATTACGACTGTAAAAGATTTTTCTAATGATAATAATACCCTTGTTCTTAATGGGATTGAGTTTAATGTTAACTAAGGTCTAGCAAATCCAGAGATAATGGTTGGGGAGTGGGGTGGGTAGAATGAAACACCATTCTGAAACAAACTCTCCCTGACCTTCTGTGTGAAATGAATTTATTCCGGAAGATTTGTCATGAATTGTTTTTTCTTCTGATGACATGAATTGTTTATAATATCAATAAACAATACTGCATAAATTCCAGACTTGTTTAGCACAATGTTTCTTAAAGCCCGATTTGGGCAAAAATTCTTTGGGAATAAATGTTAGAGAAAAAGACTTGAGTAAATTACGAAAAAGAGCAATGCAAAGTGTGAATATAGTAGTGTAAGGATAGTTTAAAAGTAGCTCTCTAAGTGGAAATATTGATGTATCAGATTTTACATTAAGTGGGATGTATAAGACATGGAATTAAAATACCTTATTAAGGCTGGAGAACTTTGTAAAATTTCAGTGAACACAGGGTAGAAGAGCCCTTCTAAGTTTTCCCCATTTGAGGGCCTACTAATATTTGCCAAAAGAGAATGTATATTTAGAGCAGCAGGATATAATGGTATAGAGGTGTCCTATATAGTTTGAATGGGAACATGTAAATATGACTGTGATAAGAATCAGTAGGAGCAACACCTAACAAAAATAAATGGTCCCTAAAGAAATGAAATATTTAGCAGGGAAATAACATGGTGGCAAAATGGATGCAAATGGCATTTTATCAAACTTTCTCTCTGCTAGTTTGGCCCATGCTGCCAAATCAAAGTGATAATGCTGTTGGCCATAATACCCGTGCTTGTTGGGAAACCCACACAACTTCAGATATAAACATACACATTCTAAGGTACACACTGATACATATTCTTTTTGAAAACTGGTCATAGGTCTACACTGTTGTAACAAAGGATGCTGGAATTCGTTTTAATTCCCTGTGAAAGGCATTCCACAAAATGGAGAAATAGTAAAAATGTGGAAGAGGTTTTCAAATGATACTGGGTAGCTACAAATTGCTGCTTCTAGGGAAGTAAAAGATTTTCAAGTCAACAGTAAAGAGAGCTTCCTGAGAAAGTGCTGTTCAGGCTAAAAAGCCAACAGGCCAGACTGGAAAGGGTGACAGAGTGCTTTAGGAGGGAGATATTCAGAAAAAAATAGAACTGCTAAATAAACTGATGAGTTTGATCATTATTCAGACATTAGAAGAACTTGAAATTTCTGTTGCAGCATTTTGTTAGGACCGATAGGTATGCAGACAATTTAGCAAATGAGAAAAGATTCAACATTTAACTTCAAATATTTTAAAGTTGTTCAAAGAAAGTATAATTATGGTATACTATTTGGCTCAGCAGTTAACCATATTTAAATAGTCATAATAATGTAAACATTGAATGATGATGTAACAAAAAGTACTGAGGACCCTCACCTTTATGGTCACCTGGTTTTTGATAGGGCTACCAAGTCCACTTTACTGGGACATACCAGTCCTTTCATCAAATAGGGTAGGAAAAACTGGATATCCATAACCAAAAGAATAAAAGAGAATCCTTATCTCACTCCCTATACAAGAATCAACACGAAACGGATAAAAGGCATAAATATAAAGCCCAGGACCATAAAACTCCTAGAAGATAATGCAGGGAAATATCTTCAAGATACTGTGGTAGGTGGGGGTCTCTCAAACCTTACACCCAAAGCACAAGTAATAAAAGAATAAATAGATACATGGGACCTCCTCAAAATTAAACACTTTTGCACCTCAAAGGACTTTGTGAAGATGATAAAAAGGCAGGCTACCCAATGGTAGAAAATATTTGGAAATCGCACATCCAGCAAGGGTCTAAGATCCATGATATATGAAGAGAAACTACAATTCAACAATAAAAAGACAACCTCATTAATAACCTCATTAAACATGAGCAAAAGATTTGAATAAACACTTTTCTAAAACAGAAATAAAAATAACCAAAGAAACACATGAAAAATGTTCAAAATCATTATTAAGGAAATGCAAATCAAAGCTACGAGATATTATTTCACAACTACTAGAACTGGCTACTATTTTTTTTTTAAAAAGAGAAAACTACAAGTGTTGGAAAGGATGTGGAAAGATAGGAGTGTTTATTCACTGTTGGTGGGAATGTAGTATGGTACAGCCACTATGGAAGTCTGTGTGGCAGCTCCTAAGAAAAGTAGATAAAGATCTGCCATATGGCTCAGCACTACCACTACTGTATATACCCAAATGAACTGAAAGCAGGGACATGAACAGATATCTGCACACTGATGTTTATCATGGCATTATTCACAATTGCCAACAGAAGGAAACAACCTAGGTATTCATCAACTGACTCTTGGATAAACAAATTGTGGTATATACACACAATGGGATATTATTCAACTCTAAGAAAAAATGAAGTTCTGGAGCATATGAAAACATGGATGAACCTGGAGGACATGATGTTGAGTGAAGCAAGTCAGACACAAAAGCAAAAATATTGTAAAATTTTGCTATTATGAATTGAATAAAGTTTGCAAACTCATGGAGTTAATAACTAGAATATGTCACCGGAAAATAGAATTAGGTCAGAGACTGGAAAAATGAGGTTTATTTGGTGCAGAATTTGTAAAAATGGTGTTTGTAAATGAATAGAAATGGTGAAAGCACATCCTAGTGTTTGTAATTATCAGCACTAATATAGGTGTTTGGTAGTGGTTGAAAGGGAAAGTCTAAGTATGTGTATATCACTACAAGGAAAGCTAAAAAATGAAACATGAGGCTGTGTATCATAGCAAAAAGTCAGAATAAATATTACCGGAACTCTGTGAATTTGTCAAAGGAACACAGAAATCAAGCAAATGCCCAACCTGAGAAAAAGGTGACTTAAAGACAGCATTTAAGAAAATATTTCACATATCATGGGCTAAACACTGAGATGATAGAATGGAGACTTCAGTGACCACACATAACAAATAATACAGTTTTTGCAAAAATAGTTTGAAAAGTCACTAAACAAATTGATGACTACAGTTCTCAGAAAGCAGCAATGGGAAATCCGGAGATGGAGGAGAAGCTGATATCCAGAGGTACCACTCTATGATTTTCAAATATCAAACCACTAGAATTGCACTAAGAATAACACTAAGCTAAAGAGAAACCAGATACAGCAAACGACAAATCTATTCAAAATGACATTTTTCACCCCTTCAGCTAACACTTCAAGGCAGCTATATATCTTTGGGTTTTTCAGGACCTTTGCCCAGGGATTTAAGTCAATCCCCTATGTGTCAGGCGGCCGGCTCTGAGTATCTTTCCATGCAGGCCTAGGAAAGAGCATGCAGACAAAAATGCCCACCTTTAATTGAATAGCTGAATATTAGCAACAATGTATTTGTTATTTTATTCTTTACCACCACCTTGTGAGATAAGAAATATTTTTTGCCTGTTTCTTACCTGTAAGAAACCTGAGAATGATTTTTTTTTTTTATTGTGGGTAAAAATCAAAATTCTCACAATACATACAAACATTTGTAAAATGATATATAAATATACACGCATATATGTGTATTTGCTTACAAAAATGTTATTTATATATATATATATATATACATATATTTTAAGAGGTGCTTAGATTACCCAAAATATTACACGGAACCCACTGGGATTCCCATGTTGCCCACCTCCCACACCTCCCACCACCTCCCACACAAACATCTCCCACAAGTGTGGCCCACCACCCTCAATGAACTTACACATCCTGGAGCCTTGCCATGAACCAGAGACCACAGTTCACACCGTAGACCACACTCTCTCCCACTCAGTTCTGAGTGGTGTGTGCTGATTTAAAATGGCCTACATCCGTTGCCACAAAGGTACTCAGGACAACCTCTAACTCCCAAAGAAGCCCCTGTATTTCAACTGCTCATCCCCTCCCTACCTCAAAAGTGTCAAGTGGCCACTGGCTCCACCTCATTGTTATAATTTCTTCCATTGCTAGAATCACCATATGTGAACAAGAGAATACCATCTAACTCAGCATATGATTGCATTACCTTCCTTCCAACGTGGGACATGACTCCCGGGGATGAGCCTCCCTGGCAACGAGGGATTAATACCAAGTGCCAACTGGCAACACAACTGGAAAAAGACCTTGAATAAAAGGGGGAAATGGTAAAGACAAATGAGTTCAAGTGGCTAAGAGACTTCAAAGAGAGTCGGGAGGTCATCCCAGAGGTAACTCTTACGCACACCTCAGTGGGAGCTCATAGAACATCTAAATGCCTATCACCCCACACAGAGGGGTTCCTGAGAGCTCTGGAGACACCCAGGTCCTATATAAGGGGGGATAGCCCCAGAGACTGATGCCTTATCAGTAGGCTCTATTTTGGAATCTGTGCTCCTGAGAGTGACAGAATTGGACTCAAATAAGTCCTCCCTGCACATGGTTCACCAGTCCATTCTATTCAAACCTATATGTGATGCTGGAGTTTTTAGGTATACTTCCAGAGACTGGAGCCTCCGGCCTACCTATGTGCCAGGTGTGGATGAAATCTCGGTGGAGCTGCAACTCCTACCCTACAGCTCAATGGACTTATCCAAGTCACCTGAGGATGATTTTAAGTGAATGTATTTAAAATCAATTTCAAGAAAAATATTAAGAAAATAATAGTGTGGGCAGTATATGGATAGAGAGGGTGAGGCTGGGAAACCAAAAGACAGTAGCTTGGATTAGAAAAACTGGGATTGGCACCGTTTTTTTTTTTTTTTCACTCTCCACTTGTCTTTATACTGTCTACCCTCCAGCAACCCCCTGCTAAACCCAATCCTGACTCTGTAAGGTCTGGCAAATCTATTTTCTATCTCCTGTCTCAAGGTGAACTCCAGTTAGTCTTTCTTTTTAATGTCTTTATTGAGATATAAATTACATTACATTATTTTTATTCCAAACACTCTCAATTCCCCTCCCCCATACCCTGGTAATCTCTAATCTACTTTTTATCTCTGGAAATTTGATGTCTCTAGTCATCTTTTATAAGTGATAACAAACCATATTTGTCTTTATGTGCCTAACTTATTTCACTGAGCATGTTTTCAGGGTTTATCCATGTCACAGCATGTCTCATAATTTCATTCTTTCTCATAGCTAATTAATATTATTAACATTGTTGTATATGTTTCAGTTTGAGAACCCACTTTTCATTTACTTGAATATATATCTAGAAGTGGAATTTCTGGGTCATATGGTAATTGTATATTTAACATTTTCAGGAATGTTCAAATTGCTTTCCACAGCGGTTGCAGTATTTTACATTCCCTCCAATAATCCACTAGTGGAACAATTTCTCTGTATTGTCTCTAACACTTGTTATTTTCTATGGTTTGTTCACTGCCATACATGTGGGTATAAAGTGGTATCTCATTATGGTTTTCATTTGCATTTCCCTAATAAGTAATGAGGTTAAATATTTTTCCTTATGCTTACTGGCTATTTGAATATCTACTTGGAAGAAATATTTATTTAAGTCATTTGCCCTTTTTCTTTTTTTTTCTCTAATAAAATATATTTTAAAAATGCAAAATAAAATAACAATAACAAACAAAAAATAAGGTCATTCATCCAAAAATTTGATGGAAGATTTTTTTAGAAATCATTTAACCTGAGTAACATCACCAAGAAATGAGGATTTTTTAAAAACCACATTACACACAGAATCACGGTGTATATTTGACAAAATTTTTGAAGAAAAGGGACAAGAAGTATAATCAGAAATGTAAGAAATATACTATAGAACAATTATTGGCACAACAATATAAAATAAAACAACAGTATATATGACGTAATCAAATTCTTAGTTTTAAGAACAGGTGGTAATTAAAAACATATAAATACTAATTAAAAATAAAAATATAATGAGTGCCTTACATATAAGATTTCTTTTTTTTTCTTTTAATTTTTTATTTATTTTTATTGTGGGTAAAAATCAAAATTCTCACAATACATACAAACATTTGCAAAATATTATATAAATATATATGCATATATGTGTATTTGCTTACAAAAATGTTATATATATATATATATATATACATATATTTTAAGAGGTGCTTAGATTACCCAAAATATTACACGGAACCCACTGGGATTCCCATGTTGCCCACCTCCCACACCTCCCACCACATCCCACACAAACATCTCCCACAAGTGTGGCCCACCACCCTCAATGAACTTACACATCCTGGAGCCTTGCCACCAACCATAGACCACAGTTCACACTGTAGACCACACTCTCTCCCACTCAGTTCTGAGTGGTGTGTGCTGATTTAAAATGGCCTACATCCGTTGCCACAATGGTACTCAGGACAACCTCTAACTCCCAAAGAAGCCCCTGTATTTCAACTGCTCATCCCCTCCCTGCCCCAAAAGTGTGAAGTGGCCACTGTCATTTGCCCTTTTTTTAAATTGGGGTGTTTGTCCTTTTTTGTTGCATTGTGAAATTTCTTTTTCTATTCTAGGTATTAATCCCCTTACTGATATATGGTTTACAAATATTTTCTCTCATTTTAGAGGTAGTCTTTTTATTGTCTTGAAAATTTCCTTTGATGCCCAAAAGTTGTTAATTTTTATGAAGTTAAATTTATCTTCTGTTTCATTTTTTCCTTGTACTTTCGGTGTCATATCTCAGAATCAATTGCCAAATCCCGGGTCATGCATATTTTCTTCAATATTATCTTCTAAGAGTTTTATAGTTTTAAATCTTATATTTAGGTCTTTGGTCCATTTTGATTTGGTATTAGTATATTGTGTGAGGTAGGGGTCTAATATAGTTTTTTGTATATGGATATCAAGTTTTCCCAACATAGTTTGTTGAAGAGACTATTCTTTCCCCATGGCATATACTTAGCACCATTGTCACAAACCAATTGTCCATAGATGTGTGGATCTATTTCTGGAATTTCAATTCCATCCCACTGGTCGATTTGTCTTTGTGCCAGTACCACACTCTTTTGATTATTGTAGCTTTGTAGTAAATTTTGGAATTAGGAAGTGTGAGTCTTCAAACTGACATCTTCTTTTTCTAAAGAGTTTTGTTTATTTGGGGCCCTTTCAGTTCCATATGAATAAAAGGATTATTTTTTCCATTTATGCAAATTTAAAGGCATCTGGAAGTTTTATAGGGATTGCATTGAGTCTACATAACTCTTTGGGTAATATTAACATTTTAACAATATTAGCACTTTCAGTATATGAACATAGGATGTCTTGTCTTTTATTTACATTGTCTTTAATTTTATTCAGCAGTGTTTTGTAGTTTTTCATTGACAGGTCCTTTTTATCCTTGGTTAAATTTATTCAGAGCTATTTTATTCTTTCAAATGCTACTGTAAATAGAACTTTTTTTTTTCAATTTACTCCTCAGATTGTTCATTACTAGTGTGTAGGGACACAATTTATTTTCACATATTGATCTTGTCCTCAACTACATTTCTGAATGTGTTTAGCATTTCAATTGTTTTCATGTAGATCCTTTTGGATTTTCTATATATAAGATCATGTCAACTGTAAATAGAGGTAATTTTATTTCTTACTTTCTGATTTGATTATATTTTATTAATTCTTCTTCTCTAATTGTTATGTCTAAAACTTCTAAACATGGCTATTGAATAGCCATATTGAAGGCAGGCATCCTTGTCTTATTCCTGATCTTATGGGGAAAGTTTTCAGACTTTCTCCATTGAGTTTGATGTTAGCTGTGGGTTATTCATAAACAATACTGTAACCTCATGTGCAATCCCTAGCCAGTATTATTCAACTTATCTGCTCCCTAATTCCTGACCCAAATTTGAGCTGGCAAATGAAAGTATAAGCAAACTTGATGATAGTTCAAACAAAATTATCCAGTGTGAGGATAGGAAAGAAAAAAGAATGAATAAAAATAAATAATGCCTAAGAGACTAGGGTGGGGGGACACCATCAAGCATACTAACATACACATAATGAGAGTCCCAGAGGAAGAATTTTTTTAAAAATTATTTCTTTACTATTCTTTCTTCTACTTTTGCTGTCTCTTTAAAAAAATTCCAAAATTTCAATAAAGACATGAATTTGCACATCCAAGAATCTCAAAAAAATCCAAGTAGGATAAGTTCAAAGGGGTGCACAGTGCACAGTGAAAATACATTATAATCAAACTGTCCAAAGCCCAAGGCAAGGAAAAAATCTTGTAAACAGCTAAAGAGAAGTGATTCATCATATTCAAGTCATTCTAAACATGATTGACCTATGACTTCTTACTGGAAATCATGCAGGCAAGATGGCAGTGGGAAGATGTGTTTGAAATACTGAAATGTTATATATATTCTGTCAACCAAGAATTTTATATGCACCAAAACTATCCTTCAAAAATTTTGGAGAAATTTTTGAGATATTCCCAGTAGAAAAAACCTATGGATTTTGTTGTCAGTAGACCTACTATACAATAAAGAATAAAGGACGGCTTTCATGATGAAATGAAAGGGCATTAGACAGTAACTCAAAGACATTTGAATGAATAAGAACACTATTAAATGTAATTATATAAGTAAATGCAAAGGTCAGCATTATTGCATTTGGGGTTAGTAAGTCCTGTTATATTCCTATTTGATTTAAAAGGTAAGTGCATAGAGTAATAAAATAAATATTATATTGGATACACCATATACATATAAAGATGTAATTTGAGACAACAACAACATTAGGGGGAGGGACAGAGATATATGGGGGTAGAATTTCTATAACAATTGAAACAATATTGTTATTAATTCAAACTATTTTGTTATAAGTTTAAGATAGTGGTGCAGTGATGTGATTGGGATCAATAGTGCTGCAATGTGAGGGGGCGTAGGGTGGGGGTTAGGGTTGGACTATCCATAGAACTGAGAGAAGGGCTAGAGGAAGGAGCAGGTGAACTCTGGGGATGTTTTAGTCTGTGATTAAAACTACAATGGTGGGAATGTTTTTCTGACAAATATAGCATGGGAGGGTTACTGATGCAATGCTTTGGGGGTGAGGGGATATTCAGGATAGATCACAACTGGGGCATGTTTCTATGGAATATGAAAGTGTTCGCGATGTCATGTGTTATCTCATCGGCTGGAGACCCACCCAATAAATAAGAAAATATTAAACTCCCATCCTAGGGAGTCCTGCTGTGTTATTAATTAGAGGGGCAAGAATCTCTCAAGAACATAGGCAGTGCCTAATAAAAGAAAACAGATAAAGAAGCTTAAACCTTCAAAATTATTACATGTGACTATGAGCCTTATTCAACAAAAATTGAAACTTTGTGGTTGTCATAGTTTCCAATGGGAAGGGGAGGGAAGAATAGAATAGATGGAACATAAGGCATTTTTGTGGCATTTTAATTGATCTGCATGATCTTGTGATGATGGGTACAGGCCATTTTAAATTTTGTCAAAACCTATAAAAGTGTATGGATCAAAATGTAAGCCATAATGTAAACCAATGACCATGGTTAGTAGCAATATTTCAGTATTTGTATGTCAATTGTAACAAATGTACCATTCACATGTAAAATGTTATTAATAAAAGAGAGTAAGAGAGGGGGAGGGTTGTGAGTATATGAGAATCCCTTATATTTTTTATGTGGCTTTTCTGTAACTGAAAGCTTCTGTCAAGATAAAATGAAAAAAAAAAGACAATGGCAGAACATATGGAAGAAATTGTCACTGTACATAAAAGATAATAGACCTTATGGTGATGAAAGACACATTGAAAAATACTTTTTAGTTTGCTTTATTTTTTACTTTTACTTTAGTTTTTGTATTTTTGTATTTTATTTGTTATTTATACTTATTATTTTATTTTCTTATTATTTTATTTACTTATTTTTTGGCTTTGTTTTTGGGGAAGTTTTGCATCACAGAAGAGTCACAACTGTGGCTGGGGAGATTCACTGGTGCAGGATGTTGGAGATGGGGGTCTGTGTAGGGAGGTGTACACCTGAGGCATGCCTCTATGGTATAAGAATATTTTCAAGTGGTCACAGGTCATTGTTTCAGTGGGTGGAGTCCCACACAATAACCAAAAGAATATTGAATTCCCATCCTGGGGAGTATTGCTACATTCTCTAATAGAGTGGCAAGAATCCCTCGATTCCGATTCCATGGGCAGTGCCTAGCAAAGGAGGACAGACCATTATACCAGGCCCTTAATATTGATTGTTGTACTTATGAACCTTTTCATGTGAAAATAAAACTTAGCCTAGTATTATACATTACCTAAGAGTTACCTCCTGAAAGCCTCCTAGTTGCTCAAATGGGGCCTCTCTCTAAGCCAAACAGCATAGAAATGCCCTACCTTTCCCCTCCCAGTGGTGGACATGATTCCCAGTGAAAAGCCTCCCTGACAACAGGGGACTATTACCAAGTGCTGACTAGTGATGCATCTGAAAAAGACTTTGACCAAAATGGGGAAATATTAAATACAAATGATTTTTTGTGCCTAAGAGATTTCAAAGTGAGTCCGAGGTCATTTCAGAGGTTACACTTATGCATGTCACAACAGGATCTCACTGACTGCCTAAGTATACAGTGCCTCAAACAGCGGGGCTCCTGAGGGCTCTGGAGATATCTAGAAACTATAGGAAAAGCAGACAATCCCAGGAATTTAGCACCTTGTCAATGGGCTTTATGTTGTAATATATGCTCCCCAATGTAACAGATTTAGGCTCATTTATAATTTCCCTACACGTAGTTCTTCCACCCTTTTTATTTGAACGTATAATTAGCACTATACTTGTTAAATATATGTCCCAGAGACTTAAAACTTTGGTCTGTTCATGTGCAAGTTGAGGCCTGCATCTCAGCAGAGTTGCAACACCGACCCTCCAGTTCATTGGACTCACCCAGGATAACTAACAAAAGAATGATGTTGAACAACAATAATCCCAAGAAGTGGAGAGTGTCTGCAACTGCAAGCAAGACAGTTCTATCCATCTCCCCCATGGGATCTAAATCCCCTCAGTCAGAGGCAGGGTGGTAATCACCATCCCAAAATCCTAAAGATTGAGGAATGAAAAAACATAAGGGGGAGTGCAACTATGGGTTAAAGTAGACTTATAATTTTTCTAGCAATGGAAGATCTTGTATCATTGATATAAATGCAGTAGTCACCAGAGGTTCTGAGGGACAGAGAGGGAAGAATAAACTATAGTGTAAACTATAGACCATGGTTAGTAGCAATGCTTCAATACGTGTTCATCAATTTTAACAAATGTACCACATTAATGAAAAATGTTGATAATGTGGGAAAGTGTGGGAAGGGAAGGGGGTGGGTATAAGGGAATCCCCTATATTTTTGGTGTAGCATTTATGTAATCTCAAGCTTCTTTTAAAATAAAAAATATATTAAATGAAAGATAATGTATGAGTCAGGGTTATCCAGGGATACTGAACCAACAGGAAGTATATATATACATATATATGTAAATATTATGAGATTTATCACAGGAATTAGCTCAAGAAAATGTGGGGATGGGCAATTGTGAATTCCAAAGGGAAGGGTTCAACCTGAGAACTCTGATGATGGTTTTCAATGAATTGCCCAGGAGAATCTGGCTAACTGAAGTTGAGATGGAAATTTCTCCTGAATGCTGAAATCATCAGTTCTCCTTTAAGGCCTTCAACTGATTGGATGGGACATCTTCCATTAAGATAAATCTCCTTTGTTGATTGTAGATATAATCAGCCATAGATGCAATCAACTTTCTGATCATTTAAGTCCATGAAATATCCTCATAGTAACAACCAGGCCAGTGCTTGCTTAAATGAACGATTGAACACCATAACCTAGCTAAGTTGATACATGAAATTAACCATCACAATCCACCCCTTGTCAACTTGGCCCCCATAAGCAACTCCTTAAACCATGCTAAATCTTTAAATAAAAACAATAACAGCCATATTTTCACCTAACAATACTCAACTATCCTGAATACAACCAGAAACTCAGTATATCTTTCCACAGGAGACAGTGCATGACTTTCAGTAATAATCAATCTTAAATTTGATATCCTAGTTCCACAATCGTGAGGCTTTTGGGATGGTAATTGGTATAATCACAGAATTGTGTATTCATCATTGCAATCAATATTACTCTACATTTTTATTACTCTAAAAAAGAAAAACCTAACCTTTAGTGGTCACCTCTCAGTCCTTCTATCCTTCCCCTGAAATACATAACTGCTAATATAATTCCATCTCTATAAATTTGTTTATATTTACATTTGGTATTTATGGAATCAAACAATATGTAATAGTTTGTGTCTGCTTTCTTTCACTTAGAATAGTAACTTTATGTACAATTGAAGGAAAAAAATAAGAATATATTACTATTCTCTACAGTCCATAGTTTGCTTAAGGCTCGTTCCTTTCCATGCTCAGTTGCTCTGTTCTCTCCACAAGGTCAGCTGTAGACTCTGAGGCTCTCTCTCTTTCCAAGGCCTCTGCCATGTCTATGGAGCCATCTCTATTCCCCTGTGTTCTTCTTCTGTGTGTTTACTTCCCAGGGTTCCAGCATGCAAAACTCTAACTCCTCTACCATTTAGTTTTCTCAGGGACTCAACTTCCTACTGACGTGGCTATATAAAAGCCCTAATCATAGTTCGATCAAGTAAAAGTGAAACCTCTGAATCCAATACAATCTAATATGTTCAGAGGAACAGAGCAATTCACAAAAATAGTCCAATATTTATTTTGGAATTCATAAACAATATCAAACTGCTACAGCCTGTATTTAGGTCTTTGATGCATCTTGAGTTAAATTTTTTTGTATATATGCCCTTTATTATGTTGAGTTATATTCCTTTTCTTCTTATCTTTAGAAGTGGTTTTATCAAGTAAGAAAGCTGGATTTTGTCAAATGAATTTCTGATTTGATAGGGATGATCACATAATTTTCCCCCTATGATTTGTTAATGTGGTATATTTCATTAATTGATTATCTTATGTTAAATCATTCTTACATATTTGGGATAAACCCCACTTTATCATCATGTTTACTTAGCTTAATGTGTTATTGGATTCAATTTGCAAATATTTGTGGAGGATTTTTGCATCTAAATTCATTGGAGAGATTGGTGTGTAATTTTCTTGTAGCATCTTTTTTTTTAAATTTATTTTTATTGTGGGTAAAAATCAAAATTCTCACAATACATACAAACATTTGCAAAATGATATATAATGTCTATATAGAATAAGTTGCGTAGGGTTTCCTCTTGTTCATTTTTTGGAAGGTTTTGAGCAGAATTGGTGTTAGTTCTTCTTGGAATGATTGGTAGAATTCACCTGGGAAGCATCTGGTTCTGGGCTTTACTTTTTTGGGAGTTTTTCTTTTAATGACTGATTCGATCTCTTTACTTTTGATTGGTCTGTTGAGATGCTTAATTTCTTATAGAGTCAGTATAGATTGTTTATGTATTGCTAGGAATGTGTCCATTTCCTCTAATTTGCCTAATTTGTTGACATGCAATTTTTTATACTGTGGCACTTTGAGAATATGTTAAGAATCACAAAAAGAGAAAGACTATGTTTGTAAACTATTCCCCTGGATGTAATACCCTTGGATTGCATTAAATTCAGTTGAGGGACCTTTGATTAGATTACTTGATAAGAAATATTTAGGGATCAATATTGGACTATGTCAGTGAAGTGTGACTTGGGTTGAGTCTCTGCTCTCTTTCTGGAACTAATATAAACCCAGAGACACAGATGGACAGAGAGGAAAAGATAGCTGGTGTATTTGATTCTGCAATATGCGAGAGTGGGCTGCAGGAAAACAGAAGCCCCCAGGAGGCCCAGAGTCTGGGCCTGTAGAGCAGCTCAAGAGGAGAACAGCCCTGCTATATACCTGATAACTTACAGATGAACTTGGGAAAAGAGCAGAATAGCCAAGACTGATATAGGAGGCCCAGAAATAGACAAACCTTATGACTGGTTGCTCACAGCTGAGCTCCAAGAGATGGTAGATTCTGGAGCAGAAGGCCACAGAGATTGGTGGCTATCTTGCTTCACCTTGTGGCAACAACACCTGGATCAAAATCCTGACTTTAGTTAGAAAGCATCTATGCTATTTATTTGGACATTTCATGGCCTTGATACTGTAGGCTTTTACTCCAATAAATCCCCATTATGAAATCCCCATTATGAAAACAGGTTTCTGATACTTTGCATTGGCAGCCCTTTGGCAAACTAAAACACATGGTATCTTATTATTATATTTTTATTTCTGTGTGGTCAGTGGTCATTCCCCTCTCTCATTTCTGGTTATAATTTTTGCATGATTTCTCTTTTTTCTTTATTAGTCTACTTAAGGGTTTGCCAATTTTATTAATCTTCTCAAAGAACCAACTTTTGGTTTTGTTAATTCTCAGTATTGCTTTAAGTCTCAATTTCATTTATTTCTGTCTTAATTTTTAAAATATCTTTCCTTCTGCTTACTTTGGAATTATTTTGTTGTTCTTGTTCTAGTTCCTCCAGGTGTTCAGTTAGGTCTTTGATATTATATCTTTATTCATTTTTAATATGAGAATATAGGGTCAAAATTTACCTCTCAGCCCTGCCTTTACTGCACTTATAAGCTTTGATGTGTTAGGTTCTCATTTTCATATTTTGACAGCTATTTACTGATTTCTTTTGCAATTTCTTCTTTGATCCATTGATTGTTTCGGAAAGTGTTGTTAACTTCCATATATATATATTTTAATTTTTCAATTCTCCAACCATTATTGAATTCCAACATCATTCCATTGTGATCAGAGAAAGTTCTCTGTATAATTTTAATCTTTTAAAATTCATTGACTTGTTCTATTATCCAACATGTAATCTATCCTAGAGAGTGATCCCTGAGCAAACAAGAAAAATTAATATCCTAATGATTTGGATTGCATTGTTCTATACATGTCTGTTATTCTATTCCATTTATCATATTATTCAGGATCTCTGTTTCCTTATTAACCCACTGTATATAATTTCTATCTATTGCTGAGAATTTTAGGTTGAAGTCTCCCAATATTACTGTAGAAACATCTCTTTCTCCCCTCAGGTTTACCAGTGTTTACCTCATGCATTTTGGGGCACCCTGGTTAGGTGCAAAATTATGATTGTTCTTTTCCTTTGTAGATTGCTCATTTTATTAATATACAGTGACTTTCTTTGCTTCTTAAAACAGTTTTGTGTTTAAAGTCTATTTTTTCTCATAGTAGTATTACTACACTGGCTCTTTTTTGGTTATTATTTCAGTGGAATATCATTTTCCTAACTTTCACTTTCAACCTATTTGTGTCCTTGGCTCTAGGGTGAATTTCTTGTAGTCAATATAGATGGACTGTATTTTTTATCCATTCCGCCAATCTAAGTCTCTTAATTGGGGAGTTTATTCCATATACCTTCAGTGTTATTATTTAAAGTCAGTACTTAACTTCAACCATTTTATACTTAGGCTTTTATTTGTCATATCTTACTGTTGTCTCTCATTTTACCCTGTTAGTTAAGTTTATTATTAATCTTCCTTTCTAACACTCTCCTCCAAACCTCTCTCTTCTGTCTTTCCCTTTCAGCCTGCAGAACTCCATTTAGTATTTCTTATAGAGCAGGACTGTTTTTGATGAAATTTCTAAGTTTCCCTTTAGCTGTAACTATTTTAATCTCCCTCTCATTTTTAAAAATTATTTATTTATTCAATTATTTTTTTATTGTGGGTAAAAATCAAATTTATCAAAATACAAACCAATATTTATAAAATGATATATAAATATATATGCATAAATGTGCATTTGCTTACATAAATGTTATTTTTTAAATATATATTTTAAAAGATGCTTAGATTACACAAATGCCACACAAAAACAACAGGGATTCCCATGTTCCCCACCTCCCACACCTCCCAGAATATCCCACATAAACATCTTTCATTAGTGTGGCACATCAGCTGCAATTGATATACACATCCTGGGCTTTGCCACTAAGCATAGACCACAGTTCACATTGTAGACCATACTCTCTCCCACACAGTTCTGCATGGTATATGCTGATGTAAAATGGCCTATAACCATCGCTGCAACGTCACTCAGGGCAACCCCCAAGTCCTGAAAAAGCCCCTGTATTACAACTGCCCTTCCCCTTCCTGCCCCGAAAGCATCTTGTGGCCACTGGCTCCACCTCACTGTTATAATTTCTTCCATTGCTTGAATCACAATATGTCTACAACAGAATACCGTTAAGTCCACTCTAGTCCATAGGTCTTCCCCCAATCCTGAGGGGACTGGAATGGTGATGTCAACTTCACCTCCAAGTGAGAGTGGGCTTATATCCCATGGATACGGTGGATGGGATTATCCTGCCATCAGCTACAGGCTCTCTCCATTCCCTGGGATGGCCTTTGTACAGCATCGTCTCCTCATCAGGTGACTTGGGTGAGTCCATTGAGCTGTAGAGTAGGAGTTGCAGCTCGACGGAGATTCCAGGCACAGCTGGCACATAGGTAGGCCAGAGGCTCCAGTCTCTGGAGGTACACCTACAAACTCCAGCCTCAAGAATAGGTTTGAATATAAGGGACTGATGGACCATGTGCAGGGAGGACTTATTTGAGTCCAACTCTGTCACTCTCAGGAGCACAGATTCCAAAGTAGAGCCCACTGATAAGGCATCAATCTCTGGAGCTATCCCCCCTTATATAGGACCTGGGTGTTTCCAGAGCCCTCAGGAGCCCCTCTGTTTTGGATGATATCCACTTTGATGTTCTATGAGATCCTACTGAGGTGTGCGTAGCGTTACCTCTGGGATGACCTCCCGACTCTCTTTGAAGTCTCTTAGCACATGAACTCATTTGTCTTTACCTTTTCCCCCTTTTATTCAAGGTCTTTTTCCAGTCGTGTTTCCAGTTGGCACTTGGTATTAATCCCTTGTTGCCAGGGAGGCTAATCCCCTGCACTCAGGGGACTGTTGCTGCTTCCTTGGAGAATGTGGCAGAGCTCTCCAGACTGGAAATTCAGTATTCCCTCGTTTATTGAGTGATTGTCTACCCACCATGACCATGCCTCATTCCTTGATCATTTGAACAATTTTATATATCTTTCATGTATATTCAGATGAACTTACTCCCATGAATCCCCCATCCCAGACACATCCGACCAATGATCCTCTGCAGCCACCATTGTAACTCTTCTGTGATCTAAACCTTCCATGGAGATGAAGCCCATATAATAACCAAATACAGTTAATAGGAAAATGAAATAATAATGATAAGGTTAAATGCAAGAGATAAAATACAAGGAAACTCAGAAAAAAAACCCTAAAAATAAAATATAATTAACAATTTGTGACATTCAAAAAAAATGGGAAAAAACAAAACAAATATTTTTTAATTATTATTATTTTTCCTTTTATCACTGCATTATCAGATATCCAGTGTATCATGACACCTCCCCCCTCTATTCCTCAGTGTCTCACAAATTTTCATTTAATTTTCAAAGAAGTTTTAGGTAACAGCAAAGTCACACTCGGAATACTAGAGATTCCCATATACCCAAACTCCCTCCCCCTTTCCACCCCATATTAAAACCTTTTTTTGTGTGTTGATGGTAGCATTGTTATAACTGTTATACAGATAGTGAAACATAGCTACTAAACATTGTCAATGGTTTACAGTATAGTTGACAATTTAGACGGTACAGTTTAATAAATTTGGATGATATTTACCATGTCCTGTGTCCATTACTGTAAGGTAATGAAAAACATTTCCCATGATCACTAAATACCCCGTTTGATATTTTCTGTCCCTTCCTCCCCATCCCCCTGGGTCATATGACACTCCCATGTTGTGACTCATGGGATGACAAATTCATAGTTACATGCCCTGGGTATTCTAACCTGCCCTTCCTAATCGACCCACCTGTTAAGCCTGCACAACCAAACTCAGTAATATCACTACCCACCTGTCCTATCCTTCAATATGCAACTATACTCTATCACTTTACCATAGAATATGACCATATGGATGATGGCTCACAATCTACTCTTCTCTTTTTCTCTACTTGTTAACCTATCTTTCAGACAATGGTTCTCAAAGACTGCTCACATTCCTCAATTTAAATCAGTGAGGTCATATACTGTTCATCCTTCAATGCTTGGCTTGCTTCACTCAACATAAGGTCTTCAAGATTCATCCATGTTATTCCATGTGTTAGCACTTTATTCCTTCTAACAGCTGAGTAATATTCCATTTTATGTAGGTACCACATTTTGCTTATCCATTCATCTGTTGATGGGCACTGGGGCTGATTCCAAAATTTGGCAATTGTGAACAATGCAGCTAAGAACACTGGTGTGCATATATCTGTTCATGTCTTTGCTTTCAATTCTTCTGGGTATATACCCAGCAGTGGAATCACTGGATCATACAGAAAATCTATTGTTAGTTTTCTAAGGAATAGCCAAACTGTCCTCCACAGTGGCTGGACCATTCCAAAATCTATCTTTTGCAGTGTTTTTATCAGGAAAGAGTGCTGTATTTTGTTGAATGCTTTTTCTGCATCTAAAGAGATGATCATGTGATTTTTTTCTTTCAATCTGTTTATGTGGTATATTACATTGATTGATTTTCTTATATTGAACCATCCTTGATACCTGGGATGAAACCAACTTGGTCATGGTGTATAATCCTTTTGATATGTTGTTGAATGCGATTAGCAAGTATTTTGTTAAGGATTTTAACATCTAGGTTCATTAGAGAAATTGGTCTGTAATTTTCCTTTCATGTCATATCTTTGTTTGCTTTTGGTATTAGGATAATGTTTGCATTGTAGAATGAGTTAGGCAATATTCCTTCTATTTCTATATTTTGGAAGCGCTTGAACAGAATTGGTGTTAACTCTTTCTGGAATGTTTGGTAGAATTCATCTGTGAAGCCATCTGGTCCTGGGCTCTTATTGGTTGGGAGGTGTTTGATAACTGTGTCTATCTCTTTACTTGTAATTGAGTTGTTGTGTTAATCAAGTTCTTCTTTCATCAATGTAGGCTGTTTGTGTGTTTCTATAAACTTGTCTATTTCTTCTAAATTATCATTCTTGTTGGCATATAATTTTGCAAAGTATCCTCTTATGATACAGTTTATATCTGTGGGGTCAGTAGTGATATCCCCTTGCTCATTCCTTACTTTGTGTATTTGCATCTGTTCTCTTTTTCTTTGTTAGTCTGGCTAAGGGTTTGTCAATTTTATTGATATTCTCGAAGAACCAGCTTTTGGTTTTGTTCATTTTTTTAGTGCTTTCTTTTTCTCTATTTCATTTAGTTCTACTCTAATCTTTGTTATTTCCTTCTTTCTACTTCCTTTAGGTTTAGTTTGTTGTTGTTTTTCCAATTCCTCCAAGTGTGCTGTTATGTCTTCAATTTTAGCTCTTTTTTCTTTTATAATATATGTATTTATGGCTATGAACTTCCCTCTCAGGAGAGCTTTGGCTGCATCCCATAGGTTTTGATATGTTGTGTTGTCATTTTCATTAGTTTCAAGGTAGTTACTGATTTCTTTTGAGATTTCCTCCTTGACCCACTGTTTGTCTATGAGTGTGTTTTTTAACTTCCATATCCTTGTGCCTAACCTGTTTTTCTAGTCCTTAGTGATTTCCAATTTCATTTCATTGTGTTCAGAGAAATTACTTTGTATAATCTCAATCTTTCTGAATTCATT
This sequence comes from Tolypeutes matacus, assembly GCA_026826555.1. Classification (NCBI taxonomy): domain Eukaryota; kingdom Metazoa; phylum Chordata; class Mammalia; order Cingulata; family Chlamyphoridae; genus Tolypeutes; species Tolypeutes matacus. The sequence goes on from JAKSZT010054512.1 coordinate 3,531,668, forward strand.
GAGAGTTGTTCTGTGGCCTAACATGTAGTCTATCTTGGAGTACGATCCATGTGCAATCGAGAAGAATGTAAATCCTGCTGTATTTGGGTGTAGTGTTCTGTATATGTCTATTAAGTCCAGGTCCTCTAATGTATTGTTGAGACCCTTTGTTTCTTTATTGATTCTCCGTCTAGATGTTCTGTCTAATGATGATTATGGTGTATTAAAGTCCCCCACTATAATTGTAGAATCATTTATATCTCCACTTAGTTTTTCCAGAGTTTGCCTTATGTATTTTGAGGCAATAAATGCATGATCAGGGTGCATAAGTATTTATGATTGTTCTCTCTTCTTGAGAAATTACCCCTTTTACTAATATATAGTGTCCATCTTTGTCTCTTACAATAGTTTTGCATTTAAAGTCTATTTTGTCTGATATTAGAATAGTTACTCCTGCCCTTTTTTGGCTATTGTTAGCTTGTAAAATTGTTTTCCAGTCATTCACTTTTAGCCTTCTTGAATCCCTGGGTCGAAGGTGGGTTTCTTGTAGACAGCATATAGATGGATGTTATTTCCTTATCCATTCTGCCAATCTGTGTCTCTTGAGTGGTGAATTTAATCCATTAACATTCAGTGTTCTTGCTCACAATGAATTTCTTACTTCAGCCATTTTTTCTTTGGGTTAATGTAGGTCATATGTTGTTTTGTTTCTGTTTTTGTTTTTTTAGTTGTTTTAAATGCTCCTCCAACTCTCTCTCCCTTGTTTTTTCATTTCAACTTGTAGAACTTCCTTTAGTATTTCCTGAAGTGCAGGTTTCTTATTGGCATATTCTCTTAATTTCTGTTTATCTGTGAATATTTTGAACTCTCCATCATTTTTGAATGCCAGTTTTGCTGGATAGAGAATTTGTGGCTGGAATTTTTTTCTTTTAGTACTTTGACTATGACATACCACTGTATTCTTGCCTCCATGGTTTCAGATGAGAAATCAACACTTAATCGTATTGTGCTTCCCTTGTATGTGATGCTACCTTGAGTATTTTCTCTTTGTCTTGAGCATTGGACATTTTGACAAGTATATGTCTTAGAGCTGGCCTGTTGGGACTTATACTGTTTGAGGTGTGCTGTGCTTCCTGAATCTGCACATCCATCTCTCTCAATAGGGTTGGGAAGTTTTCAGCCATTATTTCCTTCAACATTCATTCTGTTCCCTTTCCCTTCTCTTCTCCTTCTGGGATGCCCATAATGCGTATGTTTGTGCATTTTGTGTTGTCGGTTAATTCCCTGAGTCCCTGCTGGATTTTTTCTATCTTTTTGTCTATCTGTTCTACTATCTCTTTGATTTCAGATTTATTGTCTTTCACATCACTAATTCTTTCTTCTGCCTGTTCAAATCTGCTGTTATGTGAATCCAGTGTCTTTTTGATTTCTTGGATTGTGCCATTGATCTCCATCATATCCATTATCTTTTTGTGTATTTTTGCAATTTCTTCAGTATATTCTCCTAGTGTCTTCTTTATATCCTTAATCTCTTCCTTCACTTCATTACGTTGGTCCATTGTATTTGTTTGGAAATCTTTGATTAGTTCTTTGATGTTCTTCATCTCTTCCCCATTTTCAGTTTGCTCATTCGACTGGTCCATGTCTTTCTGTTTCTCAGTGTGATTTGTAATTTTTTGTTGCCCTCTAGTCATCATTTTATCTTGATGGGTTTACTCAGTTGATTGCCTTCTCTCCCTGCTCTAGAGTTTTATTTAGCTGGTGGTTCATGTGTGTGTGTTAAGTTTTCTCTTTGACATTTTTTTCTTCTTATTTTATTTCCTTGCTTCTTTCTATGGTCCCTTGAAGGCAAAAGATTATGTCCAGAGGAATCGAAAGATGTGAGAAAGAAAGAAGTATAATAGTAATATTGATAAAAGTTAGAAGAGGGGCCAAATAAGACTTAGTGAAATGAACATTTAACTCATGTAGCCAATGTAGAGTAATAGTAAAAAAAGTGGAGTACCTACAATGGACTGGGAAACCAAATAGAGGAATATATATATATAATGATTTAGAAGGCTAGAATGATGAGGAGGGAGAGAAAGAGTAAAGCAATGGCTGAAAGGAAAAAGTTATTATTAATAATTTAAAAAAGAAGAAAGCAAAATAGATAGATAGAAATTGACACCCTTAAGTTGTGGGCAAATGAAAAAACGTGGTATATAAGGACCACAACAGAAAGCAGAAGGCAGAAAGATGGAGGAAGGGTAAGAGATAGCTTGGGATAAAAATCAATATAGACAGAGAATGGAAAATTACTGAAGAAGCACAGCAATGAAGATACAAGCTAGCAGCACCTAATTAAAAAAAAAAGAAAGGGGGGAGGAAAGAGGAAAGAAAAGCAAGAGACAACAAATAAACAGAGAAAAACCAAACAACTTAGGCAAGCAGCCAAACAAAGCTAAGGAGGAACAGTGTTCCTTCTAAGGTTCTTGTGGTACCTCTCAGCCTGCTTGTGTTTATCAATCAATTTCCCTGCAGGGTTCTATCTGCAGGTTTTGAAGCAGATTTTAGCAATTAAACTAAATTGAAAATAATTCATTTTTCATTTTTTAAAGTGACTGTCTTATTTTATTTTATTTTTTGGTGAAATTCGGGACCCAAAATAAGTCCTCTTGTAGACCACCCCCTTCACTGAGGGGACCTAACTAGGCTCATGGAAACTAATCAAGCACTTCCCACTTCCTGGCCTCCCCAGGGGAGCTGAAGCTCTGATGCTAGTCAGTGCAGAATGATAAAAATGGCTGACTCTACCCCCTCTGGAACCGAGCCTCAGCATGACCTGGCTGCTGGGTAAATCAGGTTTCCTCTGCAGATTTGCCTCTCCTCTCAGCCTCGTGCTGCTTCAAGCCAGCTTATCTGCTCCCCAAAGCTATGAGGGGGTCCAGGCAGCCAAATTGACTGTAAAGAATTCCCTCTCCACCTTCTGTCCGAACCCTCCCTCTCTCAGAGAATGCTCCCTCTCCCCAGCTTGGTGGGGTTTGGGGCTTATCCCTGGGCAGCTAGGTATATCAACTTCCTCAGCAGATTTGCCCCTCCCCTCTGCTGGGTGTTGATTCAATCCAGCTATTTTGTTCGCCCAAGCTGCAAGGGGTTCCAGGCAGCCAAATCCACAGAGAGGAAAGCTCTCTCACCTCTTTACCAGAGCCCTCCCACTCTCACCTGGCCCTGTCACCGGGGTGCCGGGCAGGAGTCACAGCTCAAACCAGCCTTTTTCCCTAAGGGTGGGGCTCAGCCGTCTGTGTTAACCACCACAGGCAGGCTTAAAACTCACAAATCTCTACAGATCAGTCCACGCCATCGATCTGCCTGCAGATAGATTTCCCAAGCTTCTCACTCCATGTGCCCATAGCACAGAGCCCCGGGCAGGACCCTGTCCACAATCCGCCATCCTCAGGGAGCTAGTCAGTGAGTGCCCTCCTAAACTGACACCATCTTGCCCCCCTATTTCTCCTTCTCATTTTTGAAAGATGATTTTGCTGGATACAGAATTCTTGACTGGCAGTGAATATGACAGACCACCTCTTCACCTCCATGGTTTCCGATGAGAAATCAGCACTTAATCTTATCAAGTATCCCTTGTATGTGATGGATCACTTTTCTCTTGCTGCTTCCAGGATTCTCTACATATCTTTGCCATTTGCCAAGATATGTGTCAAGGAGTAGTTTTCTTAGGATTTATTCTGCTTGGAGCACACTGCATGTCCTAGACATATACATCTGTCTCCTTAATAAAAGTTGGGAAATTTTCAGTTATTATTCCCTCAAACATTCCTTCTGCCCTGATTTTCCCTTATCTTCTCCCTCTGGAACACCTATAATGTGTATATTTGTGTGCTTTGTGATGCCATTCAATTTTCTGACACCCTGCTCATTTCTTTTCCTTTTTTTCTCTATCTGTTCTTCTATATGTGTAATTTTGGATATCTTCTACTTGCTTTGGGTTATTTTTTGTTCTAGTTCCTCTAGGTGTTCAGATACATCTTTGATTTTTGCTCATTCTTCCTTTTAAATATATGCATTGAGGACTACAAATTTCCTCTCATCACTACCTTTGACACATATGCATTGAGGAATTTCCCTCTCAGCATTGCCATTCACACTTTGATATGTTGTGTTCTTGTTTTTATTCATTTTGAGATATTTACTGATTTCTTGCAATTTCTTCTTTGACCCATTGATTATTTAAGAATGTATTGTTTAATCTCCATATAGTTATGAATTTTCCCTTTTCCACCTGTTATTGATTTCCAACTTCATTCCATTAGGATCAGAGAAAGTGTTTTCACATTTTCAATCTTTTAAAATTATTGAGACCTCTTCTGTGACACAACATATGGTCTTTCCTGGAGAAAGGCCCATGAGGACTTGAGAAGACTGCATATCCTGCTGAAATAGGGTGCAATATTTTGTACAGGTATGTTAGATCTGCTTAATTATCATATTGTTCAAATTCTTTGTGTCCTTATTGATCCTCTTTCCAGTTGTTCTATCTATTGATATAGGTTGTATATTGAAGTCTCCAATTGTTATTATAGATACATTTATTTTTCCCTTCAATTTTACAGTGTTTTCCTCATGTAATTTGAGGCAACTTGGTTAGGTGCATAAATATTTGTGATTGCTATTTTTTTTCTAGTAAATTGTCACTTTTATTTAAAAAATAATGTCCTTCTTTTTCTCTTATAACATTTTTTCCACTTAAAGTCTGTTTCATCTGTTATTAGTACAACTACCCTCCCCATTGTTGCTATCTATTTATGTTGAATATCTTCTTCCAAACTTTCACTTTCATCCTGTTTGTTTCCTTGGGTATAAGTTGAGTATCTTGTAGACAGCATAAAGATGGCTCATAAATTTTTATCCATTATGTCACTCTGTCATTTGATTGGGGAGTTTAATCCATTAACATTAAATGTTATTACTCTACAGACATTACTTACTTCAGGCATTTTATCCTTTGGCTTTCACATCCTTTTTTTTTTTTTCTTTTCCTTTTCTTCTCTTTTCCTTCTGGAAATCCCATGATACTTATGTTAGTGTGTTAAATGCTATCTATTCATTTGCCTGTGCCTTTGCTCATTTTTTTTTCATTCTTTTCTCTATTTGTTCTTCTGTCTTTTCCATTTCAGGTGGTCTGTCCTCTAACTGCTCCATTCTTCTGCTAATTTAAATCTGTGTTTGTGTGACTCTAATGTATATATTATCGCATCCATTGTATCTTTCAGTTCCATAAGCTCTGTTATTTTTTTTTCTGTTCCAGCTTTCAAATTCTTTATGTTCACACAGTGTCTTATTGATATCCTTTATCTCTTTAGCCATATTTTCCTTCAAGTCTTTGAATTTATTTAGGAGATTCCATTGAACATCAATGATTAGTTTTTTCAAACCCTGTGTTATCTGGCATTTTAGTTTGTTCCTTTGTCTGGGCCATATCTTCCTGTTTCTTAGTATGGTTTGTAAACTTTTCTGATGTCTAAGCATCTGGTAATGATGGCAACTTTACTCTGATTGTCAGTATTTCTTCCTTGCTTAAGGTATTGTTGAGGGAAGCGGCTGTGGCTCAATCAGTAGGGCTCCCGTTTACCATATGGGAGGCTCCAGGTTCGGTTCCCGGGGCCTCCTGGTGAGGGCAGGCCCACCCACATGGCGTGGTTGGCTGACCCAGCGAGCACAAGCAGCAAGGGGGAGGATAAATGAATAAATAAATAAAATCTTAAAAAAAAAAGTATTGTTGATTGTGTTTGTGTAACAGCTACTCTGTGATTCTTGTTCCAACTTATTCCAGGTCTTTAAAATTGTCCATGGTTAACTGATCAAAACAGGGCCAGGGACCAACTATTGTGGTGAACAACAGTTTCAAAGTGCATTGGAGAGGGGGACAGTGAAGACACTAAAATGCTTCTTTTGTTCTTCGTGCTGTGCACTTTTCTGGCCTGTGTCAGAAGATGGCAATCTTCAGCAAATCATTCCCCCTTAGATGTTGGGGACAGTATGATTACTCCAATCTCCACCATTCAGGTTGGTGCCAAAGCAATGTCCACAGAAATTTCCCTTCCAGCTGATATTCAGAGCCATACTCCACATTTCAAACTCATTTATCAGAAGCCACCATCAGCCCTCAGGTTCACTCTCCCTTTTACCAGGAAGGAAACCATCCCCACTCCCCTCTACATTAGCAGCAGCTAGTCCCACTCAGTGACAAGGGAGCTTGTTTTGAGCATGGGGAGTGGGCACTATTCCAGCCTTGGGGTTGATTTAATCAGGTTTTTTCTTTGGCTTCTCCTTCTCCCTGTCTCACTCCATTATTAATAGTGCATACTGCTAGATCATTTTGGACACTTTCTGCTTTCCTCTTGCTGTTTTTGAAGGAGAGATGGAGCAGTTTGAGTATTTCATGGACACAAGAAAATGCTGTTGTTAAAACTAATCCATTCCTGTGCATGTAAACTTATTGTAGATGGGATTTTTTGATGAGATTCAGTTAAGGGATCTTCTTTTTTATTAGATCACTTCAGTAGCACATGACCCAAGGTGAGTCTAAAACCACTTCCTTTATAAACAGAGAAATAAAAAGGTTCAGGTACAGAAAGAAGTCCAGAGAGACAGAGAGGATCCCCAAAACTGAAGGCCCCAAGAACCAGAAACTGAAAGAGGACCAAAGGAGAGAGGAGAGGTTAAGTGATGCAACAATTGTGCCCTGCAATGTGCCTGATTGTCCACAGCTACAGCTTGGGTAAAAGGATCTCCTGATGATGCCTTGATTTGGACATTTTCATATTCATAGATTCAGAACTCTAAGCTTTGAACCTGTTAAATTCCCATTGTAAAATCCAACCCATTTCTGTTATATTGCTCCCAGCAGCTTTTAGCAAAGTAAAACAGAAATTGATATGAGGAGAATGGGCTGTGTCCTGTTATGCAAATACCAAAATCATTGGAATGGTTTTATAAATGGTTAAGGGGTAGATTCTGGAAAATTGTAAGATGCTTGATAGAAAAGACCTACATTGCTTTGAAGAAACTGTTGGCAAAAATAAGGACACTAAAGATTCTTCTGGTGAGGACTTAGACAGAAATGGTGACTGTATCATTGTGAACTGGAAAAAATATGATCCTTGTTATAAAGTGATAGAGAATTTGGAAAAATTGACTTCTGATTTTACATGGAAGGCAGAATTTGCAAGTGATGAGTTTAGATATTTAGCTCAAGAGATTTCCAAATTAAATATAGAAAGTGTGGTCTGGCTTCTCCTTGAAGCTTATAGTAAAATGCTAGAGGAAAAGGATAGGCTGAGATCTGAATTCCTGGGCACAAATAAACCAAAAAGTGATGGTTTTAGAAATTCCAACCTTCCAGAAACAAGTTCCCCAAGAATAGTGCACTGTATGAGAATTTAATTGAACATGTTACCAGCCAGTTATTTTTGTGTAAGTCAGGATAGGAAATGCAGTTATCCAGAAAGGATTTGTGGCAAGTCTTACTGTCTGATGGCTTAGAACCCAGTTTCCTGCCTGGAAAACCAGCAAAGTTTTTGTGAGATCTGTATGAACAGAACCACTGCCAGCTTGAAGTAAAAGGGACAGAAAAGGGATATTGAAAGAAAAATGACTTCAAAGGCAGAAATTTAGAAGCTGAATTCTGGACTAAAATAGTATTTTCACACCAAGACAGGGACATTACCCATGTTTGCATAAAGGATAAAATTACCCCGGCATTTGAATAAGACAGGCCTTCTGCCCTATTTTTCAGGGAGAGTGTTACCACCTTAGGTTTCAGAGAACATTGGGTACATTCTCTTTTGCTTGGGGAGAGATTGGCCAACACGCCACTGTTCTTAGGGGGTTTATCCTGTGTCCTGGATATTGAGGAGATTGTATCAGTCACCCAGTGTTCTCAGAAGTTGGGGCATAGAGTTCATTGTCCAACCATATGTTTGATGAGGGTGGAGCAGACAAAATTGCCTTTGGGTAAGCTTGTGGAAATAGTAGGATTGCTGCTTCATCTGGCCCCAAGGAGATGAAACCATGGTTTTATAGATGACTTTCAGATTTTGAAATCCAATGGAGTATGTCCTGCAGATTTTCAAAGCTTTTTGGTACACATGACCTCTGTTTTCTTTCTAAATTCTCCCTATGGTAATAAGAACATGTGTCTAGTAACTGCCCTTCTTTTGTGTATTGGAAGGAGATTACTTGTCTTGTAAGTTTCACAGGTCTAAATACTGAGGGGATTTTTGTGCCAAGACAGATTCCATTTCAATAAATGATTTTGATGAGATTTTGTACTTAATACTGTTAATGAAATGAATTAAGGCTTTTAGAAATATTGTGATGAATGAATATATTTTGCATATGGGAAAACAATGCATTTTGGGGGTCAATAGGGTAGATTGTTGCAGTTTGAAGCTTTTGTGGACCCCCAAAAAACCTGTTCTTAAAAGTAATCCATTCTTGCTCATATAAACTTAGTGTAGATGGGATCTTTTTATTAGATTCAGTTAAGTGACCTTCCTTTTGATTAGATCACTTCAGTAGGGCATGATCCAGTGTTGGTCTCAAGCTTCTCATTGGGGTCCTTTATAAACAGTAATAAAAAGCCACAGACACAGAAAGAAGGCTGCAGGGACCGAGAAGAAACTAGTAGCTCAAAGACCCAAGAACCAGATGCTGAAAGAGGTCCAAAGCAGAGAACAGAGATGAGCCAATACTGTTATTGTGCCCTGCCATGTGCCTGATCACCAACAGTTGCAGCTCAGAGAGAAAAAAATCTTTAGATGATGTCATTATGTGCCTGATTGACCACAGCTGCAGCTCGGGAAAAAGGATCACCTAATAAAGCCTTGATATGGGCACTTTCATGGATTTCGAACTGTAATCTGTCAACCTAATAAATTCCCATTGTTAAAGCCAACCGATTTGTGGGAGATTGCTCCCAGCAGCTTTTAATATTCAAAAACAAAAGTTTAGCCCTATTTGTCCTTATCCCACCATCTTCTGAGCTTTTCCTTATTTCCATTTTTAATAGTATAAATCACCCCAGCCGGTACAGTAATTTCATTCTTTGCCTGTTGATATGGATATATGAGGAACCCAAATTAACCAGGTGGCAGTCTTACCTTCCATTTCAATGAAATAGTTGCTGTGTCCCCTGATGGAAGAACTCCTCCTTTAGGAAATAAGACCTGTAGACCAGCAGAGCTTGAAGTTGTGGTGACAGGAAGAAAAAGTTTTTCTAGTGGAACACTAAGGGTAATAATGAAGGGTGCCACTCCTATTTCCACCCCTTGATTCCTGGGCCCCTGAACCTTGGCTATGGAGAAAGTGTACTCATGGACCGAGTGCCAATTTAGGGTATATACAGCCTCCTGGAGAACATTGCCTTACCCCTGCAAGATATTGCCACCCAATAAGCAGTAACATTGAGCCTTCAAAAGGCCATTCCACTTTTTTATTAATCCAGCTTCTTCAGAATGATGGGAAACATGGTAAAACCAGTGAGTTCCATTAGCATGTTCTCATTCCAAACATCATGTGGCATGAAATGTGTTCTTTGATCAGAAGCAACACTTTGTAGAATACCATGTTGGTGAGTATGCCATTCAGATGGTAGTTTTGACAGAAGCATTGTGTGCACAGTAGGCAAATCCATATCCAGAGTACATGTCTGTACCACTTAGAACAAAATGCTGCCCCTTCCATGAGGGAAGTGCTCCAATGTAATCAACCTGACACCAGGTGGCAAGTTGATCACCTCAGGGAATGGTGCCGTATGGGGACTGAATGTTGGTCTCTGCTTCTGGAAGATTGGGCACTCAGAAGTAGCTGTAGACTGTTTAGCCTTAGTGAATGAAAGTCCATGTTGGTGAACTCATGCATAATCTCCATCCCCACTAGCATGGCCACTTTGTTTATGAGCCCATTTCAGAATGATATGAGTGAATGGTGAAAGAAGCTTATGGGTATCCAGAGAACAAATCATTTTATCCACTTGATTATTTAAATCCTCCTATTCTGAAGTCATCCTTTTGTGAGCATTCGCATGGAACACAATCACCTTCATATTTTTTGCCCACTTTGAAGGGTCTATCCACATACCTCTGCCTCAGACCTCTTTGTCAACAAATTTCCCAATCATGTTCATTCCAAGCCTGTGACAATCCAGCCAAACCATTTGCCACAGCCCCTGAATCAGTGTACCGATGTACCCCTGGACACTATACCTTCCAAGCAAAATGAACAGCCATGTACACTGGTGTAAGTTATGTCCATTGAGAGTATTTCCATTCACTACTATCCTTCATGGATGTCCCAGAAAGGGGCTGTAGTAACTGCAGTTGTCCAATTTCAAGTTGTCTCCGTATATCATGAAGAGCCATCTGTAAAGCAGGCCTAAGTTTTCTCTTCTTCAGTCAACTGATCATAAGGAAATCCCCAAGAGGCCAGATATATGGGCTGGGAAAGAGGAGGTAATGTGGCAATAGTGGGGGTTATTGGCATGTAGACCACTTCCTCATGTAACATATTTGTGTCTTCAGAGCCTGCTAAAGCCCAAACTCATATATATCACTTCCATTTTATGATGAAGTCATGCTCTGCACAACCGACTTTATGGCATTTTGGGTAAGACAACACCCAGTTCATGACAAGCAATTCAGTTTCCATAGTAAGTTGATGGACCATAGAAATCTTTTGTCTCTATCAAGGCCCAGTAGCAGACAAAAGCTATTTCTCAAAAAGAGCTTAGTTATCTGAAGATGATAGCAGGGCTTTGCTCCAAAATCCTAAGGGTTTTTGCTGTCATTCTCCGATATGTGCCTGCCAAAATATCAGAGAACAACTCTTTTTGCCACTGAAACTTCCAGCATGATTGGATCTGCTGTATCATATGGCCCGAGTGGCAGAGCCATTTTCACAACAACCTGAACCTGTTGTAGAACCTCCATTTCTTCCAGTCCCCAGTCAAAACTAACAGTTTTACTGGTCACTTGGTAAATGGGCCAGAGTAGCACACTCAATGAGGAATATGTTGTCTCTAAAATCCAAAGTGTCCAACTAAGCATTGTGTCTCTTTTTTGGCCACAGGAGGAAACAGACTCAATAGCTTATTCTTCACATTAGAAGAGAAAGCCCACAACACTGGACATCTAGTATTTTCTTTAAGGTGGAAAGTCCCTGTAAACTCGTTAAATTTATCTCCCACCTACTGACATGCAAATGACTTACCAATAAATCTAGAGTAGTGGCTACTTCTAGCTCACAAGGTTCAATCAAGAGATATTAACATAATGGACCAGTGTACTGTTTTGTGGAAGGAAGAGGTGATCAAGATCCCTGCAGGCTAGACTATGATACAGGGATGCAGAGTTGATATGCCCCTGTGGTATAACAGTGAAGGTATATTGCTGGCCTTGCAAGCTGAAAGCAAATGTTTCTGATGGTCTTTACTAACAAGAATCAAGAAAAATGCATTTGCCATATCAGTAGGTGCATACAATGTAACAAGAGATGTGTTGATTTGCTGAAACAATGATAACACATCTGGGATACCAGCTGCAATTGAAAATACACTAATACTCAAAGATCCCTCTGCTTTCTGCACACTTCAAATAGAAATATTCTATGACTATGTGTTGGGAATCACCACCCCTTCACCTTCAAGTCCTTGATGTGGGCAATAATCTCAATAATCTCTGAAATCCCTCCAGGAATTCAGAATTGCTTTTGGTTTACTATTTTCCTAGATAGAGACAGTTCTAGTGGCTTCCACTTGGCCTTTCCTACCGTAATGAACTCAGTTCATATGTCAGAGAACTAATATGGGTATTCTGCCAATTGCTGAGTATGTTTATTTGAATTATGCATTCAGAAACTGGATAAATAACCACAGAAAATGTCTAGCACACATAAATGCTATTCAGATGGGCCTTAGCTAAATCTCCATCAATGAAACAACTGCTATAAGCCCCTACACAATCTGGTGGATCACTGTGATATTTTGAATCTCCTGGAATTAATGTCACTTCTGAGCTACTGTCTCATATTCCCTGAAATACCTGATCATGTTCTTTTCCTTAATGCACAGTCACCGTTGTAAAAAGCAAAAGCTGTCTTTTGGGAAGGGTGGGAGGAATATTTATAATATACATTTTTGGCAGTGTAGCGGGGTCTTTCCCAAAGGAGACATGACCTTCCCTTTATTCAAGGCATACTGTGCTTGAAAACTTTCTCAAGTGTGGGAATTGATTTAGGGACTATGACTCTGACTTAGTGATTCAAGTTAGACTTTGGTTCACTTGATCTAGGACTCTTTTGCTTAGACTGATCAAATAAAATTTATTAGAATGCCTAACTATTTTAGTTCTAGGTATCCTATGATCTACTAGTCATTGTCATAGGTCTTTGTGAGTCAGATTTTTCTGTTTATTGCTTCGACTCTGCTGTCCAGTGTGATAGCCACAATCACTTTGTCTTTGGCAATTAAGTACTGTCATATGGCTTCTCCCAGCCCAGTATTCACTCGTCCCCATTGTATTTAAGGATCCAAAATCAGTGGCAGTATTTCCCACCATCATATGTGTCCTACAGAGAAGAATAAACAGAGCTCTTCAGGAATGATGGAGTTGGACTCACAAATTTATTACCCAGAGTCCTGGTGCAAGTTGTGCCCTCTAGGCATTCCTGGGAGTAATGAGAAGGTCTTACATTATAAATCCACTCCAACAGTCTAATCTCTCTAAGCCTTTAGATCTCTTCATCAACATTATATCAGGGAAGTTCTGTCACTTTAACTTCTGGCAATGTAGGCCACCCTTTGGCCCATGCTAAACAAAGTCTTAGAGCCCTTTCTAACCAAGTGAGCTACAATATGGAATCCAGAATGTCTGCTAAGTATGTTCATATCAATACGTTCAACCTGATTTAACTTTATGTTACTTTCAACATTATCCTACACTCTTAATAAACATTCCCACACATATTCTCCTGATTTCTGTCTATAGAAATGGAAAAACTCCTGCAGCTCTATTGCAGTTTAGTGCACCTCCTCATGGGTCCAACTTTGTACCTCACTTTTCGGAACATGTTGGAACTTCAGTCTAGTTATAGGTCTGGAAGTATATAGAAGTGGTGGGGATGGGTCATGAAAGGAATTATCAGTGTCTTGAATGCCAACTACCTCAGGACATCCCATTGCACTTTCATCTGGTAAAACAGGATTAATTTCTTCAGACAGAAGTGTGACGGATGTCTCATCAGAAGAAGCAGTTATAGGTTTATTAGACATATGCAGAATAATCTCTTCTGGTGGAGACTGGATGGGTGATTTCTCAGGGCAGACCATTACAGGTTTATCTGTAATGAAGACTCAGTAGAATCTAGGGTTTCATTATCCCCACTGTCATCATTGTCAAATCACATGTCCTCATTACAATTTTGGGGATCCTTTTCCTATCCAATCAATATTCTCACTTTTACAGAAGATATAGAAGATACACTGAATTTTTGGAAATTCAGTTTACATTGCAATCATACAATGAGTCTCTGGATCTAGTTTTAAGAAATCTCAAGTCTCAAGTCTCAAGTCTGTGGCTACACAAAATAAGAGTTTCATTCAGGTCACACATAAAATGTTTCATGTCCTTCATGTATCACTTAAGTTGGGAACTTGAGTTCTTCCCTTTTATAGCAATATGTACCCAGCATATTTATATTTATAGACAATCACCAGACATCATTATGTTTTTCATTTCCACAAAATTTTTAAGATATCAAATACACTGTCACCCAGAGCCTTATCTTTCATAAGCATTGAGTAGCAGTATCCAATGATGATATTTTGTGTGTCTCTATTGCCAATTCATGATATGGACAATCAGTGTGTTCTTGAAAATTGGAAATAGAGCCATTAGTGCTTTTTTTTGCAAGTCCTGATTAGATTTAATACAATCAATTATAAGAAATAGATAGTATAGCAACAAACATTTATAAATGTAAATAATAATTCTAATATAATAGAAATTAATTATAGCATAATTCTAATTTTTATAATACAGCTCTAACAATTGGACATAGTAATCTCTAATAATGAAATAAATTATTGGTTTAGTAATTTAATTTCAATTTAGGTCATAATTCTTTCTGGATAATCAAATTCTTATTTGGGAATTCTTCACATCTTATTGGAATAAATTACAACAGATAATAAGTTGCCAACTCATAATTTTATGAGGCAGAAAAACTCAAAATCTTTTTCAACAGTAGTCATGCTAAATTATTATTGATCCAGATGTTTTTTTTTAATTAAAAAGTATGCATAAGAAAGAGTTAAAGTAAAATTAAGTATCCAAAAAATAGCTCTTCTCTAGCACTCCTCAATTAAAAGCAAGTATTTATTTTGCATGAAAAAACTTACAGAATACCGATCACAGGAACAAGTTGCCAGTTGTACAGATTAATTATTGATTATATATTATAATATTATTATTTTACATTTATCTGGATTACTCCATCTTTTTTTGGTTACTATTTGCATGGAATAACTTTTTCCAACCTTTGACTTTTAACCTGGCTGTGTCCTTAATCTGAGGTGGGTCTCTTGAAAACATATAGATGGTTAATATTTTTTTTTTATCCATTCTATCAGTCTGTGTCTTTTGATTGGGGATTTAGATCCATTAACATTCAGTGTTATTACCGTAAAGGCATTACTTATCTCATTGATTTTGTCCTTTGGATTTCTGTTGTCATACCATTCTATTGTCTGTCTTCTTATCCTTTAGTTTACACTTCCTAATAATCTTCATTTCTAAACTCTTCTTCAAATCTCGCATCCTTGTTTTTTTCCTTTCAGGCTGCAGCACCCCATGTAATGTCTCTTGTAAATCTTGTCTATTGGTAACATATTCTATCAGATTGTGTTTGTCTGTGAAGACTTTGAACTTACCCTCATTTGTGAAGGACAGCTTTGCCAGAAAAACTGTTCATGCTGTCTCTATGCAACCCCTGGAAAAACAACTGTGCCCCACTAGTGAGTCCCTGGTCATATTTTGAAAACTTAAGCTTGGCAATTTTAAAGACTGAGAATAAGCTGAAACAAATATCAAAAAAAAAGCTTTGGAAAAAAAAACAATAAGCAAAAGAGAGAATTTGGCCATCTGAGTAAATTCACCAATATATGCGGATGCCTAGACATCATTAAAAGATTAATAGCTATACTAGGAAACAGGAAGAGATGGCTCAGCCAAAAGAACAAACTAAATATCCTGAATAGATGCAGGATTTAACACAATTAAAAAGTGATAATCACAGAACTCTCCTAAACCACTTTAAAGAATTTATAGAAAATATGATGAAAGAAGTAAAAGATATTAAGAAGACACTGAGAGAGTGTAAAGAACAAATTGAAAACCTGCAAAGAAAGTAACAGACCTTATGGGAATGCATGACACAATGGATGAAATTAAAAATACATTAGAGGCATATAGGGGCAGATTTTATTTGCGTGAAGACAGAGTTAGTGACTTTGAAGGCAGATCATTTGAACTGGAAAAGACAGGATAACAGAAAGAAAAGAGAATAGAAAAAATGGAACAGAGTCTCAGGGGGTTGAATGACAACACGAAACACACAAACATTTGCATCATTGGTGTTCCATAAGGAGAAGAGAATGGAAAAGGGGCAGAAAGAGTATATGAGGAAATAATGACTGAAAATTTTCCAAACTTTATGAAAGACATAAATATCAATATCCAAGAAGATCAATGCTCTCTAAACAGAATAAATACAAATATAACTACTCAGAGTCACCTACTATTCAGAATGACAAATATCAGAGATAAAGATAGGATTCTGAAAGCAGCAAGAGGAAATTAAAGCATCACACACAAGGGAACCTCGATAAGATTAAGTGCCAGCCTCTGATCAGAAACCACGGAGGAGAGAAGAAAGTGGTATGATGTATTTAAGGTACTGAAAGAGAAAAAATGACAGCCATTTGTGTTTTTTAATCTAATCAGATTAGAGAAACTATTTTCTAAAAAAAAAAAAAAAACAGAATTAGCTCATAAATATTATCATTAAGTTTCTGTTTTTCAAGGACTACTCCCAGTACCACAACTGTATTAGTTAGGTTTCTCCAGGGTAACAGAATCAATAGAATATGTGTGCATATATATATATACATATTCATAAATATTGTGAGATTTATTGCACGACTTGCTTCACATGACTGTGTTGGTGAGCAAGTCTGAGTTCTGAAGAGCAGGCCAACAGCTGAAAATGCAAGTGTTTTTTTTTTTTATTTCTTTTATTTTTATGAATTCCACCAGAGAATTTTGCTTGCTGAAGTAGAGATAGAAATTCCTCCTACTGATTGCTTAAATTATTAGTTATTCATTTAGGCCTTCAACTAATTAGAAGAGACTTCTCTCATTGCTGAAGGCATTTCCTTGGTTGATTGTAGATATAATCAACCATAGAGCCAATCAACTTACTGGTGGTTTAAATCCACGAAAATTCTGAGAAAGAATCAGGCCAGTGTTTGCTTGAACAAACAACTGGACACCATAATGTTGCCAAGTTGACACATGAACATAACCATCACTGATACTAATTGTAAGGTCAAAGTGAAAAACTAAGAAAATAATTTTTAAAAGATAATGGGAAGGGAATGAAAACTTCACACTACAAAAATGAATTGAACACAAAGGACAGCAGTATTGGAAGAATTGAGAAGGAATTAAAAATTTATGACATATAAAATGCAAAGCAAAATGACAGAAGTAAGTTCATTATCAGTATTTATCTTAAATATAAATGGATTAAACTCTCTAAATAAAGGCAGTGATTAGTAGAATGGATGAAAGGAAACATGATCTGCCTACATGTTCTCTATCAGAGACTTACTATAGATGCAAAGACACAAATAGGTTGAAAGAAAAATAATGTGAAACAGTATTCCATGGGAATAGTTAGGAAAAATAGCTAAAGTGACTATAGTAATATTAGAAAAATATAGGTTTTAAGTAAAAATTTTACAAGAGACAAAAAATGACATTATACATTGAGAAAAGTAGCAATACATCAATAAGATATGACAATTATAAATATATTCAAATCTATCAAGGAAGTTTTAGGTCACAGCAAAGTCACACAAAGAATACAAGAGACTCTCATATATCCAACCTCCACATTTGAGCAACAAGGAGGCTCTCAGAAGACAACTCTTAGGCACCCCATAACAGTAGGCTAAGTTTCAATTTCAAGAGCAAAGACTCATAAGCCTAGTCATCAATATCAAGGACCCATCAGAGGATCATCCTCCTTTGCCAGTCACTGCGCGTGCACTTGGGGGACTGTTGCCGCTCCCTTAGAAAATGTAGCAGAGCCCTCCAAGATGGGAATTCAGTATTCTTTCATTCATTGAGTGATTCTCCACCCACTGTGACAATGTCCTGTGAATATGTGAACATTTTTATTTACCTTATATGTATGCTTAAGTGAACTTCCTCCCATGCATCCCCCATCCCTGACACCCCATACCAATGCTCCTCCCCCACACCAGTTGTAACCCTTCTGTGATCCAAAGCTTCTTCAAAGATGAAGCCATTACAATAGCCAAATACCATTAATAGGAAAATGAAATAATGATAAGTTTAAATGTAAGAGATAAAATATATAAAGATTAAAAAAAAACTAAAAACAAAATAAAATTTAAAGATTGGGATATTAAAAATGAAAAATATATTTAAAAATCTTTTTTTTGATATTTTGCCTTTCATCACTACAGTATCTGGTGTCCAGTCTGTACCGTGGCACCTTCCCCCTCTCATTCCCCAGTGTCTCACTACTTTTCATTTTGTTTTCAAAGAAGTTTTAGGTCACAGCAAAGTCACACACAGAATACAGAAGACTCTCATATACCCAACATCCTCCCTCTTTCCTCCCTCCCAAATTAATACCTTTTTATATGTGGATGGTAGTATTGTTACAACTGATATTCAAATAGTGAAACACAGCTACTAAACATTGTCAATGTTTACATTTTAGACTGTACACTTTTATAAATTTTGATGATATTTACCATGTCCTGTGTCCATCACTGTAAGGTAATGCACATCATTTCCATGACCACTAAACATCCACCGTTTGATCTATTCTGTTCCTCCTACCCCATCCCCCCCGGGGCCCACGACAACCTCCTGGTTTCATTCATTGGATGACAAGATTCATAGTTACATGCAACAAGAGGTCTTGACACACTGGTTTGTCCTCCCCTATTAGGAACCAGCCTTGCTCCTGAGAGACCCCCACCTGTCTATTTCTGAATGAATCAGTCCTCCTAAAGATGGGAGTCCAACTCCTTCCTGCTCAATATGTGGGTCTCCACCCACTGATACAAGACATTATGACAGAATGAATACTCACACACTCCCTAGAAGCCTGCTCTAGGTGCACCTTGTCCCAAATGCCATCCCCCCAAACCAACACCCTAAACCAGTGACCCTTCTTTGTCATATTGCCACAAGAGCATTCCCACCTCTGTACTTTCACCCTTATACCCACCAATCCCAAGTGTTCACCTGGTCCCTCTCCCATCTCTTCCCCCAGTATATTGGGTATTCTAACCTACCCTTCCCAATCTACCCACCTGTCAAGCCTGCACCACCAAACCCAGTAATATGACTACCCACCTGTCTTATCCCTTCAATACGCAACTACACTCTTTCATTTTACCATAGATTACGTACGTATGGGTGATGGCTCACAACCTTTTCTTCTCTTTCTTGTAAACTTATCTTTCAAACAATAGCTCTGTGAAAGCCCCCAATTATGCAAAGCCACACTGAAGCAACAATTGACGGAAAGGAGAGGAGAAATAGTCCTAAACCTCAGCAAAAATATAAATAACATAATTTCAAAATGAGCAAAGGATTTGAATATAAACTCTCCAAATAAGTTATACAATGACAAAAAAGCATGAAAATATGCTTGATGTACACAGTAATTAGAGAAATGCAAACCAATACCAAAATGTGACACTTCATAACTACTAGTTTGGCAAAAAACACAACTAGATAACAACAAGTGTTGTTGAGAATGTAGGGAAATTGGAATCCCCATACACTGATGGCATGGGTGCAAAATGATGCAGCCACTGTGTAAAGAAGATTGGCATTTTCTCAAAAGGCGAACACAAAATTAGCATGTGCCAAAGAAATTCCACTCCTACACATATACCCAAAATAAATGAAAACTGTTGTTCAAACCAAATATTTTTACACTAATGTTCATAGCAGCAAAATTCACAGTAGCCAAAATACAGAAACAAGCAAAATGAACATCAAGTGATAAATAAATCAATATAATGTGGTATATATTCATGAAATATGATTCAGCTATAAAAATGAATGAAATACTGATACATACCATAACATTGATGAATCTTGAAAACATTATTCTAAATGAAAGAAACCAGACATCGAAAGTCTATATTCTATGGTATGTTTTATATGAAAAGTGTAAAATAGGTCAATCCAAAGAGACAGAAAGATTACTAGTGGTTGCCAGATCTGGAAGAAGAGAGAATTAGGAGTAATTCTTCTTAATGCATTGGGGGTTTCCGATTAGGCTGATGAAAATGTCATAGAACTAGGTGGAGGTGATGGTTTTGTTACATTGAGAATGTATTAAATGCACTGAATTACACATTTTTAAATAATGAATGATTGATTCTAAGTTAGGTGAACTTTATTTTAAAAGGCTATCTTGTTTATACTTCCAGATGAACTTTAGAACATTTTGCAAAGTTCAGTCTCTCCAAATTCAGTATATGCTTTTAATCAATTTTATTGAAACATATTCATCAATCATATAGTTCATAAAGTGTACAGCTAATGACATTTGGTATAATCACAGAGTTCTGCATTCATCACTTCAATCAATATTAGACCATTTTTATTAATCCAAATAAAAAAAGAAAAGAAGATTCCCTATCCCTTATTAGTCACCTCTTAATATTTCTCATTCCCCTGTCATACAAAACTGCTAATCTATTTCCTTCTCTGTAATTTATTTGCATTTACATTTGCATAGATGGAGTAAAACAATATGTAGTACATTTGTCTAGTTTCTTTCACTTAGAATGCTTCCTTTTTTTACCATTGATGGAAGATTATTAATATATTATTATAGACTACTGCTCATAGTTTATTTTGGTTGTATTTTTCCAAAATATCACCCTGTTAATACCTCTTGTGACATTAATGTACATTTGTTCTGTTTCAGTGAAATACATTGCACAATTCTATATTCCCACCAACAGTGAATAAGCATTCCTATCCCTTCTCATCATCTTCCACACTTTAAGTTTTCCTTTTTTTAAAATAGTGGCCATTCTAGTGGGTGTGAAATGATATCTCATTGTAAATTTGATTTGCATTTCCCTAATAGTCAGTGATGTTGAGCATTATTCATGTGTTTCTTTTCACTATTTATATTTCTTCTTTATAAAAATGTCTGTCAAGGCAATTTTCCAATTTTTTTATTCAGTCATTTGTCTTATTGTTGAGGTTTAGGATCTTATTATGAATCACGGATCTTGGACCCTTGTCGGGTGTGTGATTTCCAAATATTTTCTTCCTTTTTGCAGGCTGCCTTTATAAACTCTTCTCAAAGTCCTTTGAGATGCAAAAGTTCTTGATTTTGAGGAGGTTCCATTTATCTATTTTTTATTTCATTTCTCGTACTTTAAGGGAAAGGTTTAAGAGACCCACACCTAACCCAAGATCTTGAAGATATTTTCTTATATTAGCTTCTAGGAGTTTTATAGTCCTGAATTTTATGTTTATGTCTTTTATCCATTTTGTGTTGATTATAGAATAGGGAGTAAGGAAGGGGTCTTCTTTGATTCTTTTGTTTATAAATATCCACTTCTCCCAGCAGGAATTTTGTCATCTGTGCATAATTTTTTTTAACATCAATGAAGGGTAGCATAAATAACTTCATGCAAATATATTTGAAATTTTAAATGACATTTCCAAATTCCTAGAAAAATAAAGGTTACCAAAGCTGTCCCAAGAAAACATGAACAATCTGAAAAGTTTCATATCTACTAAGGTTATTGAGTCCATAGTTTAAAACAGACTCATAATGTTTTTAAAAATTAAACTCTACTTTATTAAATCATCCCTAATTTTATGAATCTTCCTTGATTTTGGAATTTTTTTTTTCATTTTTTTATTTTTATTTTTTATTTTTTTGTTTTCTTTTTTATTTGGAATTTTTTGTATTTAGTAATACAATCACTAAACCAACTTTATCTAGATAGATTATCTTTACTGAGAAGCTGTGTGAAATTTAAAAAATCTCTTTGAAATTGAATTTTCATATTTGTAAACATGAATTCATGTAGCAGAGATGTGGAAATAATATAATATGCATGAAATCACATTGGATAATGAAGAATATACAAATATGCAGGGATTTTACAGAACAATATGGAGAAAATGCAGCAATTTGAAAAGTAGAATGACTTCCTTTTATACTATTTCCTTTTCTAAGTAACCAATTTTGTTCACACATAATAATAAAGCATAAATCCATCCAAAGTGTACAGTCAATGGCACAAATAATTGTGCATTCATCACTCCAA
Source organism: Tolypeutes matacus (assembly GCA_026826555.1). NCBI lineage: Eukaryota > Metazoa > Chordata > Mammalia > Cingulata > Chlamyphoridae > Tolypeutes > Tolypeutes matacus. The sequence goes on from JAKSZT010054512.1 coordinate 3,553,341, forward strand.
TCATTCCTAGGGCATCTTAATTATTACAGCATCTGTGACACCAATATTAAAAGACAAAAACAAACCATCCAGACAAGCAAAGAAATCTCTCAATATTTTTATGCTTCCCCTGCCATATGTAGCTGCTATTCTGTTTTCTTCTCTCTAGTTTATTTGTATTTATATTTTGTAAGAACAGTCGTATATATGCAGTGTCACCCATATTCATAGTTTCCATGATGTTTCACTTTTATACAGTCCCATTACATTTTTTAAGCTTTCCTTCTAGTAATATAACTGTCCTTAGTCTTTCCCTTTCAACCAGTCATACACATATAATAGCTGCGCTAGACACAAACATGATGTGTTCTCAATATTTCCATTCATTTCCAAAGATTTACATACTACCTTTTAACCAGTTCTGCACAGATTAACCATCAACTTTCCATTCTCTACCCTCATTCTATTTTCTGGTGACCTATATTCTAATTATTAATTCCATGAGTTTCAATAATATATTTAGTTAATAATAGCACAGTCATACAGTATTTGTTCTTTTGTTTCTGGCTTGCTTCACTCAACATAATGTTCTCCAGTGTCTTCCATGTTGCCATATGCTTCACGACTTCATTTCTTCTTACTGCTGCATAATATTCCATTGCGTGTATACACTACAATTTATCCACTCATCAGTTGATGGACACTGGTGTTGTTTTCAACATTTGTCTTTCGTGAAAAACGTTGCTTTGAACATTGGTGTGCAAATGTCTGTTCTTGTGACTATTCTTAGTTTTTCTGGGTATATACCCAGTAATGCAACCCAGCACCATTTTTTGAAGAAATAGTTCTGTCCCACTAAAGTGGACTTGGTAGGTTTATAAATAATAAATCAACACAAGAGGTCTGGGTATATTTCTTAACTCTCAGTTCAATTCCATTAGTTAGTATGTCTATCTTTGAGTCAATACCATGCTGTTTGGACCACTGCCACTTTTTTTTCTCAATTTTATCTTTTCACTTTTTTAAAGATTCTTAGATTATCCTAACGTCACATAAAAATATAGGGAATTCCCATATGCCCCACTCCCCACATCTCCACATTTTCCACATTAACAACATAATTCATTAGTGAGGTATATTTAATGCTATTTATGAACACATTTTTGAGCATTGCCACCAAGCGTGGATTAAAGTTTACATTGTTGTTTACTCTCTCCCACCCAATTCTGTAGGTTATGGGAAGATTTATAATGGCCTGTATCTGTCATTGCAATGTCATTCAGGACAATACCCAAGTCAAAAAAATGCCCCCATATTACACCAGTTTTTCCTTCTCCTTGCCCTCAAAACCTCCAGTGACCACTGCCTCTAAAAAATTGATATAATTTCTTCCATTGCTAGATTCACAATAAGTCTAGAGTAGAATACCACTAAGTATTTTAGACCACATTTCACTCCTCAATCCTGAGGGTTCTAGGATGGTGATGTCTACTCCACCTTTAATTGAGTGGTGACTGTGATTCCTTAGGGCTGATAGGTGAGAATCTCTTGCTTAGAGTTGTAGACTTTCTTGGTTCCTTGGTATGGTAATTGTCCATCATCACCTTCATGTTAGTTGTACTGGGTGAGACCAATGAACTGGAGGGTAGGTGTTGCAACTCTGCTGAGATTCAGGGCCCGCCTAGTACATGGACTGCCCAAAGATTTAAATCTCCTGGCCATACACCTACCAACTCTCGTACTAATTATAGGTTCAAATAGAAGGACAGAAGAGCCATGTGTAGGGAAACCACAACTGAATCCATCTCTGTGACTCCAGGGAGCATAAATTCCAAAGTAGAGCCCACTGGTGAGGCACTAAACTCCTGAGCTATCTGCCCTGACTGTAGTGTCTGGATGTCTCCAGAGCCATCAGGCTCCCCGCTATTTGGGGTAGTATCTACTTTGGCAGTCAAAGAGATCCTGCTGAAATGTGCATAAGCGTGACCTCTGGAATGATGCCCTGACACACTTTGAAATCTCTTAGTGATATAAACTCATTTGTCTTTACCTTTTTCCACCTTTTGGTCAAGGTCTTTTTCCAGTTGCATTGCTGGTTGGTGCTTGGTAGAAATCACTCAATGCCATGGAAGATCATCCACAAGTGTTATGTCCCACACTCGGAGGAAGGTAATTTATTTATATGCTTAGTTCAGCTTAGAGATAGGCCACACTTAAGCAACAAGGAGGCTCCCAAGAGGCAAGTCTTAGGCACCCTAAAATACTAGCCTAAGTTTTCAATTTCAAGAGTAAAGATTCATATGCACAGTCATCTATAACAAAGCTCCATCAGTGGACCATCCTCCTTCACTAGTCATTGCCCCTGTACTCAGGGAATTCTTGCTGATCCATTAGAGAATGTGGCAGAGCTACCCAGGAAGGGAATTTGATATTTCTTCAGTTATTTTGTGAATCTCCACTCACAGAGACAATGCCCCATGAACATTTGAACACATTTACAAACCTTATATATATATGCCCAGGTGAGCTTCTTCCCATGTTTCCCCCATCAATGATATCCTGCACCAATGATCCTCCCCTGCCACAGTTGTAACACTTCTGTGATTCAAAAATGAAACCAGTAAAATAGCTGAATAAGATTAACAAGAAAATGAATAATAATGATAGTTTTAAAATTAAGAAATAAAATTTAAAAAAATTAAAAAATATAAATAAAAAATAAAAATTTGGGATAATAAAAATTATGAAAAAATATTTAATTTTTTTTACATTTTCCCTTTCATCACTATGAGATCGGTTGCCATATATATACAATGTCATATTCTTTCATTTATTCCCCCAGTATCTTACTTTTATTTTATTTTTTTCATTTTGTCCTCAAAGAAATTTTAGGGTGCAGAAAACTCACATACCAAATAGAAGAGACTCCCATATGCCGCTTTGTTCCCGGGCCTGAGGGTGATCAGCCCTGCTGCAGCCCGGGGGGCGACACTGGCTAGTTATGGGCCGTCCGGTGCGCACTCTGGGAACGGCGAGGGTGAGGAGGTTCTCAGGGAGCGGCGTCGGGTTGGGGGCTCCCTGGTCTCCACGGCTCAGGTGTGGGGGGTATCTGGTAAGGACCGCGCGTGAAAATGAAAGACTCGAGACCTCTGAGTGTGGGGGAAGAAGCAAAGAGAGAGAGAGAGAGAGAGAGCTTTATTGAGGAAGTACAGTTCATATATACTCTTCAGGCTGGGGGCAGTCCCTCAGCCAATGGTGGAGGCTTATCATTGGGCAGTGGTTAGGGTCAGGGGTTGCTAGGGAAAGGGGCAGAATTGGGGGCAGCAAGGGGCGAAGCAAGGTTGTCCAAATAAGGCAATAACTGGGGCGAGAGCTCTGATTGGTAAGAAGGAACAAGGAAGAGGGAGAGAGGGAAAAGGGGAACGGGGGAGAGGGTTATGCAGCGCGGGCGAGGCCATGGCAAGGCTTGCGGCTTGCAGATATGGCAAGGCCTGTGACTTGCAGGTACTGCACCCATATACTCAACATCCTCCTCCTTTGGCTCCTTCTTCTATTAGCATTGTATATGTGGATAGTATGATTATTACAACTGATGTACAAATATTGAAACATTTCTACCAACCGTGGTTGTCCCGGCCTGTGGGACAAATCAACTGAGACTCTGAGTTACCCAGCGAAGGAATGAGACGTAGACACAACAGACACACACACAGAGACTTTCTACATGCTTCTTTATTTCTTCTTCATGGCTTCTGCTTCCTTGAGGGAGGTGGTGGCATATATATCATGAAAAAGGGGAAGTACGTGTAAGGCATATGTGGCAGGCTGGGATTGGGCACAGTTGGTTGTTAGGGAGGGTTTGCTATCTGTGGAAGGTGGGAAGGTTTTGCGCGCTCGGGAGCAGGGTGAGCTACTTCCTCAAAAAAGGCTAAATATAGGATCAGGCTTGTTCTTTGTTGTCGGTCGGCCATTTTAGCTTCACCTCTTTCTGGCTGCCTCCAACATCTCCTCCCTTTTTGTTTTATTAGAGCCTTATTTATTGTATAGCTAGCTGAGGGAAGTAGAGGCCTCATGGTGGAAGGGTGTTCGTATATGCAAATGTGCTATTTGCGAAGGAGGGTCTGTGCCTGTCTTAGGTCGGGGCTGTACCCTATCAGTCTTACCCGTCATTGGGAAACATGGCAGCAGAAGGCCATGTCCCTGTCTTAGGTTGATTGATGGGTCAGTCCAGTTGCCCGTCATTGGCTAGCCAGCCCAATATTTTATTGAGCATTCTGCTCAGTTAGAACTAGCCCTTGTGCTAATGAGGCGTGCTTCTCAGAGAACAGTTAGGTTATACTCACTTTTAACCGTCTCCTGCAGTGCTTTGCCTCACACTCAGCTGCTCATAGGTGGGAAGGGTTGGAGGATGTTGTTACTTACAGAGGGCAGACATCTTCTAGCATGTTTGGTGCTAGGCCTTGATCAGCGAGGTGAAGTCGGTGGTAATGTATTTGAATTGGTTTACGTAGGGAAGAATTAATTTGATCCTTAACTAGCTGTATTAATTTTCTTATAGCCCAAGGTCCAATAGATAGTATAAGAAGTAGGGTTATTATGGGACCAAGTATAGGGAGGAAATAAGGGAGGATTCCGTTGAATCCCCAAGAAGGGCCTCCTTGGGCCTCTCGTTCGCGTTTGCAAGTTGCTATTCCTTCCCTAAGTTTAGTCATGGAATCTTTAATTATTCCTGAGTGGTCAGTATAGAAACAACACTCCTCGCCCAGTGCGGCACAAAGCCCTCCTTATTTAAGGAAAAGTAGGTCTAAGCCCCTCCTATTCTGGAGAACAACCTCCGATAGGGACGTAAGGGATTTCTCAAGATGGGTGATGGAGGTTTCAATGCGGGCTAAGTCTTCGTCTACTGCGGCTCTTAGGTGAGAGAGACCTTGATGTTGGAGGATGGCAGATGTGGTTCCAGTGGCCAGTCTGGCAATACCTAAAAGAGAAGCAATGGTAACAGCAGTAATAATTTCTCTTTTTCGTTTAGCTATGGTAACAGAAGGTTGATCGTCCCAATGCCGATAGACATTTTCCTCACGATGGTAAAGGACATGGGGGAGGACAACAACCAAGACGCACACCTCTCCGGAGCTATTAAGGGCTGCTGTGACCACACAGGGGGTAAGCCCTGATGAAGAGCACAGCCATTTTGCCCCTTTAGGGGGAATGTAAAATTTATGTTGAGACGGAGGGGATAAAAGTAGGCAAGACTTAGTTAAGGTGGTGGACATGTTACCGAAGGCATTGCCGACACACCGTTCGGTGTGCAGGACGGATTGGATAGTAAGGCCATGGCCGCCAGTTTTGTCTGCGTTCCACTGACATTGTGGAGGATTGTCATTAGAGGAAATGTTAAAGGTGGTATTAAGGGCTATCACATCATAATAGGGGGGTGTAACAGAAAGACATAACCAGCAATTGCGAGTGAGGTTGGGGTGGGAAGCGTTCAGATCAAGAAAGATAGCATTAAGTATTTGCCAAAGTGGATTATTGACGGTTGGGTTTGTGGTAGAAGCGGTAAAATTGAGCGTAGCAGGCACTATTGTTGCAGTTGTAGACCGATGAGGAATGGCAGGAGAACTGAGCAAAGGAGGGGACAGAATTTTATTAGGGCCTATTGGACCATGATTCACTTCTGCCAATTCCTTTTTTTATAAGCAGGAGTGTGCCAGGGTCAGAGCCGGATACATATGGCCTGATTCCCCAGGTTCAACCCATGATCCAGGAAGGATCTGCAGGGTTTTGAACGGAAAGAGTGAGGTTTGTACAGAGGTTTCTTTCATTTCATTTTTTGAAGTTTGCAGGAAGACCCCACGATGGGTTAGGGGGTCGAACGCATCCAGCAGTAGTGAATTGTATCGTGAGGAACTTGTTAGCAATTGGGGGTGACCATCCAGTAGCTAATGTTTCACATCCCCAATAGGCACAATAGTAGTGCGTGGGCTGATTGCAGAACGAACGCCACTGGGCGGAGCTGGGACAGAGGTAAGCATCCTGAATATTGAGATAATTGATGGTCCAGGTTTCGAGAGGATCTTGTACACATACTATAAGGAATTGAGTTAACTTTTCTTTTTTAAACTAGTAATATCAGTTTTGCTGCCTTGCCTTTCAAAGTTTGGAACAGTTCCCAAAAATAATTTCCACAAATAACATTGAATGTTATTAAATTTAGTGTCCCATGGTTGTGGGATGTATTTTCATTTTACCAATTTATTGAGCTGTTAGTAAATGTTGTATTACCAAAATTCTAGAAATAAGGGATTACTGTTATTAGTGATTATGATTGAATTATTAATGAACTAAAATATGGTTGTGTTTTTAATAGGTTTCGGCATCCCTATAAGGGCCCGATCCTTTACAATTCCATAGGAATCATCAAACAACACAACCTCTGTAAGCTCATGACATATATGTCATTTGTCATTAAGTAGTCTGTTGTGAGAGGGACATGTAAAATTTACCATATTTTCTGATTTATATGGCAAAGAAGGGAAAATGAGAACATAAATTTGACTGTGATTTTTAGGTTGCATGCATACAGAACCATATCCAATACAAGTAGGGCAGTCTATAAAAGGTAAAGTTAAATTTTCTGTAAGTTTCCCTTCTTCTTTTGGCTTTAAGGGTAGTTATAAGTTATAGGTCCTGGAAAATGGTGAGCTTGATTAAGATAAATTGGATAAGACTCATTGCTCCAAATTAAGAGCTCTAGAAGAGGTGAGTTGGTTATGTATGTTCAATAAGTGTAATTATGATGTGGTATCTTACCTTGACCTAATACTTTACCTATAATTAATTTATTGTAAAACCACCATGTCCATAGTTTAAGTCTTGGCAGCATCTTTAACTCTAGACTTGATTCTTCTGGAGGGGATCCACTGCTCTTCTCCTGTTTCTGTAATGATAAGCGCAAAACCTCGGCCCCAAAATTTTACCTCTCCTTTTTCCCATTTATTGGTTCTTTCATTTTTCCAATATATTGGTTGTCCACATTTTTCATTTTCATTCCTTTTTTTTTTTTTTTTTTTTTTTTTTTT